>JAEMWC010000036.1:637500-677500 GCA_016490735.1 Pachyseris speciosa
TGTGTTTAGCTTATGTTGGAGTCTATTTCTTTAGACCCCTATCAACATATATTCCTCTAAAATACAGCTCAACCATTGAGAACAATAATTATAACACTTGTAAAAAATATTTCTAAAAGAACAAGAAAAAGAGAAACAGAAAAAATAAAGCCCGTGATATATACCACTAACAGACATCGAACCCGGGTTAGCTGCGTCACAGGCAGGAACAATGACCTTTAGGCCACAGAGGTTTATCATTATGCAAGGTGATAAAAATAGTGTATTGATTCCAAAAAAAATCTAAGCACACTTGTTTTCGCTTCGATGGATAATTGTTTGAGAAAGGAAACGCTTATCGAACGATGTAGGATTTTTTCGCATAAATTTGAATGGAGTCTCGGTGAAATGTGCGTAGAAAATTAATTAGCAGAGTGAAACTGTTTACAAATACGTCAATCCAGGGTCATTTGAAACACAAGAAAGGAACGTTTCTGGACAGTTTCAAGCCGCTAGTACATTTGTAAAAACTAATCGCTTATCATTCAAAAATTAACGTCCAGAAATTGAGATATTGTGGGAAAATAGTAAATTAACTACCTGTCAAAGTCTCAGGGGTGTGTGATATCCCGTACTTGAGTTATTCAACAAAATGTACATCTCAATGGAGCGGATACGGGGAACACGGCAGTCCATCTGGAGTTAAATTTTGGTCATGTTAAAAGCTTTCTTCTCGCTGTTGAACTTGCAAACATTCGTATAGACACTTCTCTTAACATATTAGTTGTTCAGACGTCAGAGACACAAGGTGAATCGACGTTTTCCGATACGTGACAACAAGTATCATTCTTGCTGTTGATATGAGATTTATACTTCCGAATCACTCGGCCGTGAAAGGTCAAACTCCCTTTGTCTGTAGTCTCTAATTTTTGGCGTTCCCCTCGCGTCGCGTCTCCTCGCAACTTCGCGCGCGCACGTGTCTTTCGCCCGCCCCACAATCCATCGCCAAAATTAGACACTACTCGCAGTCTACTGAAGCAGACACGAGGAAACACGGCAGTCCATCTGGAGTCAAGTTTACTCATGTTAAAAGCTTTCTTCTCGCCGTTGAACTTGCAATCATTCGCATAGACACTTCTCTTAACATATTGTTTGTTCAGACTTCAAAAGACACAAGGTGAATCGACATTTTCCGATACGTGACAACAGGCATCACTCTGTTAAAAATAGTTAGCGCTTGCGCAGAAACGCCGGAAGTGCACTTTGTGGATGATACTCGACGAAAAAGAAGAACCGTCGGTAATCTTAGACCCGGGCGCCGCGCGAGACGCGCGCAGCCCGGGTAAAAATATTAGTATGTATCTCTTCTCTTATCAAGTTTCTATTAGTAGAGCTACTTGTGATTACAGTTAGATAGTTTTCCATATTGTTCCTGTCAATCAATTAAACAAGATAACTAGCATACAATAGACCATTATTTTCTGAGTTTCTGAAATCCTCATTTTCAAGATGAGGGTTATAATAATAATAATAATAACAATAATAACAATAACAACAACAACGACAATAACAATAACAACAACAATAACAATAACAACAAGACCTTAACTTAAGTCTCAAATCTTTCAGCCAAGCACAGAAGCTCTACTAATTTGGGAGACTAAATCAAATCAAATCAAAATCAAATCAAATCAAATGTTGGTTTTTGGCGGGATGGGTAAACCGGAGTACCTGGAGAAAAACCTCTCAGAGCAGAGTAGAGAACCAACAAACTCAGCCCACTTATGACGGTGGGAATCAAACCCGGGCCACATAGGTGGAAGGCAAGCACTCTCACCACTGTGCCAACCCTGCTTCTCCAGTGCATACAATCCTTCATGGAAAAGTCTCATATTTTCACAACAAAGGTTGCACATGTAGCGTCGCTTTGAAAGTGAGAATTTTAGGAACTAAAAAACTCAGCATCATCTCCCATAGTGGCCTGATAGATTCAGTCATGATTTTGTTTACGTAACCAAGTGGAATTGAGTTCTGAAACTTGTTTATAGGTTGATCTTCTTTTCCAAGGCAAGTGATGTGAAATTAACTCTAGGGGAGCATTGCATATGGATATCTTTTTTGCAATTTGTGTACCAGCACATGAACACAAAACTTAAAGGAAGGGCCAGGACATTCAGCAAATGATATAACCTACACTAGAGACCATTGGAAGCTTGATTTGATTTAAATGTATGACTAATTTTGGACAATACATACATGTAAGGTAAGATAATGCTGAGCCTAGGATTTGTTGTCCATTAGGCCACAAAAGTTATACTTTCAGTTGGTTGAGACCAAAACGTTCACAATAGTATTTGGGTTTTGTGGGACTGTATTTGAAATAAAGTACACAGAAAAAAAACAGTTGAGGTAGGTGGATATGGGGTTGCAAATGGAAAAATTTAGGCAGAAAAGATAGGTGCATAACAAGATCAGAACACACGCAATATTTTTAATGAATCACATGTTGAATAGTATTCTGAACTAACATTACATTAACATTGCCAATGATTTTTAAGCCAACAAGATTTATAATTTGTCCTGGAGTGTTTTATCTAAGAGAAAGTTCAATAGAGATAGCCTGTCACCATAATAGATTCCAGAAACAGTAAACAGTACAAAAAGCACTCTAACTCATTCTAGGTTATCAATGCTTCTTTTGTTTATAATTAGCAAATTTTGTCCTACAATCGGGTTTGACAGTCTTAACTTTTCAGCGGTTGTAACACTATGTATATGTTGTGGTTCAATTTTATCCTTGGTTCAATTTTTATTTTCCTTTGTTTTGTACTCATTATCATACATTGCCATACACAAGAACAAAGGAAAATAAAAATTGAACCAAGGATAAAATTGAACTACAACATATATACCACATTATAAATTCGGTAAACCAAACCAGTACTTCATTCCACATTTTGTATTGTCCAACAACTTGTTTCAGTGTTGGTAAGCTTAAATAAGACATTCATATTAGCATTATATTCCAAAAACGATATTTTAAACGCGACAAAGCATCTTTTCTTATAAGGAAATTGTCACGAGAGCCGATTCTTAATCGGTATTGTTCAACAGAGTTTCCAATTTCACTACCCTGCGAGCAGAGGTCCTTCTAGGAAGATCGAAGGACCTCTGCTCGCAGGGTACAATTTCACTTACTTCAGACTCGATCTTGTCAACTGTGCGTGCATGGTTCGTCCAATTTAACAGCAACAGCATCGCAAGGACAACACAAGCAAAGAAGAATCTCTTTTCCTTTCAAGTGAGAGGCTTCCAAATACTTTCAGACACTTTCAAGTAGGTCTGCTGTCAGATTCAAGCCATTAATACAAATGTAATCTTGCGAGAGTCAATAAATGACTCCAAAGATTCAATGTGAAACAAAGGTCCGGAATGTTGCTCTGTGTGAGTACAAATCCTCGCTGTAATCCGCACTAAGCAGACAAGCCAACTGTAGGAAAGCCGGCGTGTGAAATCGAACGAATAACTGAATTTACACAAACACAAAATGGCCGCTTTCTGAAGCTTATGTAACTTAGCCGAGCGTAGACTGGAACCTATCTAAACCACGTGACAAGCTCTTCGTTGGGAGATGACATAGAGGGGGTTTGCACTTCGTGTAAGCCACACAAAAACAAAAGCAGCCGACTGGTATAATAATATAGGGAAACAGGAATAAATTGAAAATGTCTTGACGGTCTAAGATAAATTTATTTGTACTTAGTGGATCGAATGTTTCTGAAGGTTTTTTTTTTCTTTACCATTTCACATTAAAACAAAGCCTTGTCCTGGACAGTTTTTTTTTTTTGCGCTAATAGTTCGGGAAAATCTTCTGATACGGCGGATTTAATATCTCAAGAGACTACCTGCACGCACTGTCATAATAAAAACTAGCATAGAAAGTATAAAGGATTTTTTTATTATATGGACATAGATCTTTTGGCATGGGGCCAAGTAAAAGTAAGGATTAATATCACGCGTGCTTTCAGAAGTTGCTGAAATTGCCTGATTGATATTTAACAAATAAAGAAGCCTCGCCTGTGATCTGTTCTGTTGTAAAGCACGTAGGAAGCGGATAGAGCACGAAAGAAGTGTAGGGGAAAGACGAGACGTGGTCGAGTGTTTTCCCTACTTCTTGAGTGCTCTATCCGCTTCCTAAGTGCTTTACAACAGAACAGATCATTTGTTTTATAATAAAGAATTTCTTAATTTTCTCACGCATTCGGCTAAAATTTTCGGAAAACTTTATTTTCCAAATCGTACGAGTGGCGACAGCTGTACATCCTCCGTACATCTGTACTCTGATAAGGTACGCTAAAACAGGCCAATCACAATCCTTGTTGATATGGTTCAAGACATTTTATTGGTTGAAACAGACCAAAGCTGTCAAAATGTCAAATCATCAAAGTTCAGAAACCACCAAAGTGCGAGTAGTCGCGAGTAGTTTTTTGGCCTAAAATCGGGATCGAAAAGCAAATTGTTCAGTAAAATCCAGCTGAAATTCGTTAAAAAAGCTGTAAAGATCAAGAGCTAGATTTAAAAGATACTCAGGAAGATGAATTTCCGAGTGATAAACGGAATAGCAAAAGAAGTTTCACGTGAAAAGCTTAAAACTTGGATCGACTTCGATGGAGCCCAGCGCAGCTGAATTGTGTGGTATGGCATCTTGCAGCTCACCAAAAAAGTTTTACAGAACAGTTTACCATTAATAAGAGGAACGAGTAGCTCAAACTCGGTAGAAACCGTTGGGACAAACGGTTTGTTGTTTACGGAGGCCTGTTTTTAAGTGGATGTGTATTTTCAAGTGGAAACCTCAGTCTACAGCGCAGGTAAATAAATTGAAGCTTTGAACATTTGGTTTGATCTTTGTTACTTTTTTTCAGGACTAAAACTCATATTTATCTCTCGACTGGATGTAAATAATAATCATCTACACTCGTTTTGGACGCAAATTAAAAAGTAGTTGAGTTGTTTGTTTGTTTGGCCTGCCAAGGAAAGTGTTTTTACTTCGCTTGGCTGACTGTTTTTCGACGTGCCTCGGCATTGTTGAGAAAATTTTACCCTTCTGTTTTTAACACGTAATTGGAATGAGTCCTCGTGAAATTAAGGGCTAATATCACTTGTGTTTCCAGAGGTTGCTGAAATTGCCCTTGTCGCTGCGCGACTCGCACAATTTCAGCAACTTGTAATTCTGAAAACACCCGTGATATTAATATCACGCTGTTATTTGTGGTGTTACTCGCAGAAGCATCCTCCAAATCCATTGAGGCTAAGAGCTCGTTTTCATACTCGATTTCTGGGTCGTATAAGACGCCTCACTCAAAATAAAAACCGAAGGAAAAATTCAGAAATTGGTCGGCCACTTTTCATTTGGGTCGACTCGATTTGCGTGAGACCGTAGCCGGCCGTGCATCTGTACTCTGATAAAGTACGCTGTTTTAACCAATCAGAGCGCGCGTTATATCAAAACTTTATTATAATTATCCTTAATTCTACGAGGACCCATTGCGATTACGCGTTAACGACATAAGGCCAAAATTTTCTCAACACTGTTGAGGCACGTCGAAAAACAGTCAGCCAAGCAAAGTAAAAACACTCGTTCGCTCGCAAAGGCAAAACAAACAAACCATTGAACTTCTTCTTTGCGTCCAAAATGAGGTTTAGACTCATAATTCCCGTATTCTTTATCTCTAATAATAGTGCAAAGGAAAAAGATGAAAGACGACGGCCCAGTTATATGTTATTTATTGATGTAATCTTCGACGCAGTTGACCTCCACTGTCAAACAGTTTTGTATCCAAATCAAACGAAGAATGATCCTCGCAGTTGTGAACGCAATTTATGCAATTGCGAAAAGAAGCCTGAAAAAAAAAAAAAATTCAGGACTTTTGTATCCATCCCTTAAGAAGAACAAAAAGGATCATTTCAGAGGCACAGACTTCCCCTGCTTTTATACCTAAGTACCGCGCTACTTCTTACTAAAAAAATGAACATACAAAAGCGATCAAACACTCCAAACTCCAGAAAACCACGTGAGTCAAGATTCAGGCACTGTTTACACGGACGCGGTTTCATTTGTAACCGCATCGGTTTCGATGCGGTTACGCCTTTCGTTTACATGGCGCCGGTCGAGTTCGTTATCAGAACCGGGTCGTTTTGAAAACGCTTTCAAAAGTGGAGCGTTTTCAAAACGATACGGTTTCATTGGTCGTGTAAACGGCGAAACCGCATCGATTAGTGCGAAATTGGCTGGTTCACGAAGGGTAAATATGGTGAGTCTAGCACAGAGTGCAGCACTTTTTTGCACAATCACAATTTAAGTTCACTTTTTCAGCTTTCATAGATTTTACTCTCTATAAACCGAGAGGCATATCGTAATAACAGGCAGAGATGTCTTGAAATGTTGACTTTTTCGTCGATACGCTCCAGAGTAACGGCGAGAAAAGCAAAACGACGATTCTGGATTCGGCCTGGGAGAACTCGTGTTTGATGGGACGACGTTTTGGACGGTGTTATGCTTCCAGAAGAATGCTTGTGTACGAGATCACCATAACGTAAACGGTTGGATAGGTTCCGTGTCGTTTTTGATGCGGTTTCGAGGTCATGAAACCGTGTCAATTGGAAACCGCGTCCGTGTAAACGATGCCTCAGTGAATTGCGTATACCTGAGAAACGTAAAGGAAACCAACGGACTTAGCCGCCATGTTTCTGATACTTGAAACTGCTTTAAGCCATAAACCATCAATCATCTGAGCGCCTCTCAGTAGCAGTCGGAGGCCGTTGAAAATTTGATTGACGGCAGCGAAAACCGCAGCTGTCGCTTGAGATTTGAACTTCAGAGTTCGCGTTTTATTGAAAGGCGCAGTAAGCGAAATTTAGCGTCTTGACTGCCATTTGCTAAGGCATAATGCAATGACTATTTCAAACAGCGACGCCATTTTGGATTTGGTTAGTCGAGCATGCGCTTTAAAGTCTCTATAGCCAGATTTTGGCTACGATCTGGGGTCGAGAATGAATACTAACATGGAGCTGAACTCAAAGCATGCGCACTTCTAGCGAAAGTGCCGGATGAATCGCTCGTTTCCCGACCTGCAGGACAAGGGGAACAAAAACGTTGGATACCCCAGAAATTCAACGCAAAGTAGAGCGCAAATACCGAGAAAAGGAACGCGCAAGAAGCCAAAAGAAAGATGCAGTGCATTTGCCCAGTTACCAGAGATTGTGTGATCATCACTGAGAACGCAAAACAACATATTATAGCAAGACATTTCAATCGAAGTGAAAATGATGAATGGGATTCCAGGCGAGCGTTCTTTCTAGATTTTACTCCAGACGAGGTGTTTCGTATAGTTATGAATGAGTTTCGCAACGGCTTACAGCCACACAAAAGAAGTGGTGACCGCTACGTATACTGCTTGCCGGAATTTCCTTTTGATATTGGTTTTTTCCCGTATCGAAGCCATGGTCCTTTCTTCCCTTCCATTGTAAAAGTCGTGTGCAGCCTTACCCGCTGTCAGTACTGCAATAAGTACTCTCGCACCCAAGAAGTGGTCACCATTTACCCATGGATGCAAAAACAAAATTGAATATAAACGTGTTGTGACAAGTATGTTCCGGCGTCCTTATTCCTCGAAACACAAATACCACACATTCTACAAGTCCACCTGGAATTTTCCGCCACCTCACGAAATCGAAGACCAACGACATTAGTTATGTTGTGGCTGGTTTTAAAGAAAGCTGTTAATAACTGAAATAAAAAAAAAAAACTGAGAACACGAGAAAGTAGAGGCACCAAACTGCTAATAGTTGTAATTCCTTTAGACAGAGCACGATATAACATAAGGAGTTTCGAAATTTATCTTATAATCCAACCAATAAATAAACTGGAGATGCATAAAATTGTTTAAAAAGGTTGTCAATAACCACTTGTACTGTTTTACCAATCAGTATGCCCTCTTTTTTTGTTTTTGAAGAAGAAAAATAGACGGTTTGCTTTTCTGATGTGAACTGGGTAAATTTGCCCTTAACAGTAACATCATTTCTCAGGGGCACCCAACGACAAGTTTCGGTAGATATCTGCTCGGAGGAAGGTAGTTCGCCTTAGGCTTCCGGCCACGATTAAAGAGTGCAATCGGATTTTCGTAACTAAAACGTGGCCTAAAAGATTCGCAATGGTGAAATCATAGCCCTGATGTTTTCCGAAAGGTAGTAAATGCTGTTTTGCGCAGTCAAAAACGTCAGCTAGTATTTTCGGAAAGAAAATAGTTCCCTAAAATGTTCGTGGAAAGTTCACTTCAAGTAACATTTTCTCAAAGGAAGATTTCGTTCCCCAACATTTTCGAGCAATTAAAATTTCAGCTAAGGGATCCGAATAGATCAAATTCTTCTAGCTCAGGAAAACATCACTTTTAAACAGACTTCAAACACCACGTGATACTTAAAATTGCCTTTCTACAGCTTTTGGTTGATTTGGCTCGTTGTGTGACTGCATAAAATCATACAGTATCCTTAGCATCTTTAAAAGATTAATCTCTAACAGGATTTAGGGACGTTGCAAAAGCAATGAGCACTTTTGTTACTTCTTTAAAGGTACATATATGAAAAGGATACCATTGATCTAATGATAGGTTAGCCATAAGTGGCTATTCTTCAACTCTAGCTAGTTACTCATTAAACTTGTGAGCATAGTGTATTGAGATCGAGCAACGTAGAAATAAGCAGTCAACTAAAATGGAATTTAAGATCAGTATAAATGTTCAGGACACAAAGCTATTGGTGATCCAACACCATACTCAAAAGGAGCTCTTCGGAAGCAGAGTCTCAGATCAAAATTGGACTGAGAGCTAGTTTCAGTCAAACCGTTTGTCTTATGGGCTTCTTTTCCCAGCTATCAGTAAATAAAGACAAACGTGGAATTTTCCAATAAAGAGCGGTTGCTTTGTCTACCATCACGAATATAACAAATCATTTCTTTAGTGTAGTTTCTAGAGCTAGTGTAGTTGATGTAGATGCTGTGTAATTTACGCAATTGCTGTGGTTAAAGTTGTTGAAGTGGTTGGCGCAGTTACTGTAGTTCCCGTAGCCCTCGTAGCTGCTATAAATGATATAGTTTTCATTTGCAGTCTCTGTAGTTACTGCTAGTTGGCGTAGATGGTGAAGTCACTGAAGCTGGTACAGTTAGTGAAGTTGCTGTAGATGGTGTAGTTGATCAGTGTAGTACTGCAGATTATACAGTTGTTATGGTTGCTGAAGTTGATGTTTTTGTGTAATTCTTGTATTTGGTGCAGTTGCTGTCAGTAGTATGCAGAAATTTGGCACACATTTTGTTGGCGTTTATTCATACCTTTTAATTTCTCCTGTTCGCAGAATTTTGGAATCGCCAAGAGACTTTGCCAATGACAGAGATTCTCTTCTGTAAGTACAGTTATATCTGAAACCATTTTTTTGTTTAGGTATAAACGCCTAGCGAACTTATTCTATATTTGTTGCTGTGCGAACGTTTTTGAGATGTTCTTTTGCTGTAGCGATGACTCCACTTCATGATGACAGGTGTTCAAAACTTCCGTTTAGAGTCGTGCAAATTGAATTTCGGCCATGAATTTTTAATTTATTGTCGGCTTCGAGTACGCGACTTAATGATCTGTATAGACGTCGATAGCAAAACCAAAAATATGTCTGAGATCAGACATAAGATTTACAGTAATTTTTGCGCAGTTTGTGGACTACAGTTCAGGGCCATCTTTTTTGGCAATTTCTGTGCCATCATTGAAGGCTTCGACGTTTTCAGTTCTAAGGCAGCATTTTTACATATTTACTTAGCACCAGGAAATGTATCTTCACGTTTTTCTCTGAAGTGAAAAGTGAAATTAAATTAAACAGTGGCGTTCTCTGACTAAGGTAAACTATGAACTTTAATCTTTTTTGGCCGCTCTTTTTTTTTTTTTAAACAAGCACTGTCTTACAGTTACCAGACAACAATTTTAGAAAATTATTAACACCAGCAAATAGTCTTCGATCCCATTTTTCTGTTGTTGTTTTTTCTGTCAGAATAAAAATGGACCAAATAATAATAATAATAATAATAATAAACGAAGTTCGATGTGATACCAGTTATAGTCTGCCTCAGTTTAAGGAAATATTTGAAATTGAATTCCTAACTTTTTGAGTGCGCAAATTCCCTTAAAATGGAAGGGGGGGGGGGGGGGAGTAAAAAGAATACAGCACAATAAAAAAGCTGTCCACTGAACATTTTTAGGATGAGAGAGACATTTATTTCGACAAATTCGTGCTTGAACCCTCACTTTGCGTATTTTTGTTTCTCAAATAATTAAAATCAAAACATCATCGATTTGTAAACTATGTAAAGTCAAGTTTACACTCTTTCGAGCCATGGCCACTAAATCTGATATATCCCAGAGGTCATAATTTCCATTCACGAACCCTGACTTCCCCTGTGGCAAAGTTGCTATAACGAGGATGGCCCGTCACAAAAATCTTGAAAAACCATAATCACGTAGAAATAATTCCAATTCCTGTCTTACCAGAAGTCGTTTATGCCCAGTACGCATACATTTGGTCATGTAATTGATGCATGAGAAAGGAACCACGATTCACACTACAGCTAGTTAGCGATCATAAAGGTACCAACGTTAGGTCTGGGCATAAGAATTAGAAACTTGAAAAACTGCAAAAACCGTGAACGAAGATCCTGCTTGCTTGTACGTTGGATCTCAAAGGAGATCTAATCAACCAAACTTGAAAATAGACGATTAGAAGTCCAAAGACTACTGCAAGGTTGATACAACGTAACATATTTGAGAACAATATTTCGGCTGGCCAAACCAGCCTTCTTCAGGTTTAGATGTTACTAAATTATAAAAATGAAATAAAAATATTATATTTTGGAGGATGTCGCAATACATGGAGGGGCGGAAATAACGTTTACACGATGATGCAAAAAAACAATTAAAAAAATTATATAAATTAATTAAATAAAGTAAAACTAAAGAAAGCGAGAACACGAGAAAGTAGAGGCACCAAACAGTTAATTGATGTAATTCCTTTAGACAGAGCACGATATAATATATGGAGTTTCGAAAGTTATTTTAAAATCCAACCAATAAATAAACTGGAGATGCATAAAATTGTTTAAAAAGGTAGTCTATAAACACTTGTACTGTTTTACCCATCACTATGCCTTCTTTTCTTGTTGTTGAAGACGAAAAATAGACGGTTTGCTTTTCTGATGTGAACTGGGTAAATATACCCTTAACAGCAACATCATTTCTCAGGGGTTCCCAAAGACAAGTTTCGGTAGATATCTGCTTGGAGGAAAGTAGTTCGCCTCAGGCTTTCGGCGTCGATTAAAGAGTGCACTCGGATTTTCGTAACTGAAACGTGGCCTAAAAGATTGGCAATGGTGAAATCATAGCCCCTGATGTAATTTCTGTAATTGCTGTTTTTCGCAGTCAAAAACGTCAGCTAGCATTTTCGAAAAGAAAATAGTTCCCTAAAATGTTCGTAGAAAGTTTACTTCAGCTAAGATTTTCTCAAAGGAAGATTTCGTTCCTTAACATTTTCGAGCAATTAAAAATTTCAGTTAATGGAACCGAATAGA
Organism: Pachyseris speciosa; assembly: GCA_016490735.1. Lineage (NCBI taxonomy): Eukaryota > Metazoa > Cnidaria > Anthozoa > Scleractinia > Pachyseridae > Pachyseris > Pachyseris speciosa. The sequence goes on from JAEMWC010000036.1 coordinate 649,136, forward strand.
TCAAATTCTTCTAGCAAGATCGCAAGATACTTAAAATTGCCTTTCTACAGCTTTTGGTTGATTTGGCTCTTTGGGCGACTGTACAAAATCGTACAGTATCTTCTATTAGCATCTTTAAAAGAATAATCTCTAACAGGATTTAGGGACGTTGCAAAAGCAATGAGCACTTTTTGTTTCTTCTGTAAAGGTACATAAGAAAGGATACCACTGATCTAATGATAGGTTAGCCATAAGTAGCTATTCTTAAACTCTAGCTAGTTACTCATTAAACTTGTGAGCACAGTTTTCGTATCGCTATTTTTCAGTCAAACCGTTTATCTTATGGGCTTCTTTCCCAGCTATCAGTAAATAAAGACAAACGTGGAATTTTCCAATTAAGAGCGGTTGTTTTGTATACCGTCACGAATATAACAAATCATTTCTTGCATGTAGCTTCTAGAGCTAGTGTAGTTGATGTAGATGCTGTGTAATTTACGCAGTTGCTGTGGTTAAAGTTGTTGAAGTAGTTGGCGCAGTTACTGTAGTTCCCGTAGCCCTCATAGCTGCGTTAAATGATATAGTTTTCATTTGCAGTCTCTGTAGTTACAGTTAGTTGGTGTAGATGGTGAAGTCACTGAAGCTGGTACACTTAGTAAAGTTGCTGGTGTAGCTGATCGGTGTAGTACTGCAGTTTGTACAGTTGCTGCACGCAGTTGATGTTTTTGTGTAATTCCTGTAGTTGGTGCAGTTGCTATAATAAACATAGTTGCTATTGTTGTGGAGTTAGTGTAGTTTGTGTAGGTGTTGCAGTTGCTGTTGATGTATGTGCTGTAGTTACTGCAGTTGGTATAGACGCTGTAATTGCTGTATTTGGCACCCTTGATGCAGTTGGTGTAGATGCTGAAGTTGGTGTGGTTGCTGTAGTCTGTGTAGTTGCTGTAATTGGTGTTGTTCGTGCAGTTGGTGAAGTTGTTTTAGATGGTGTAGTTGCTGTTGTGTATGTACCGGCCGTAGTGGCTATTATTGGTCTGCATGGTGTTGATGTTGTAGTTGGTGTAGTAGTTAGAGTAGCTGCAGCTGTAATTGTTAGTTAGTGTAGTTGGTGTTGTCCCTGTAGTTGCTTTTGCTGTTCGTGTAGTTGGTGTAGTATTAAGTATAAAACAGTTGCGAAAAAAGAATTCTCAGCACCCTGCACAAGTTCAGTGTTGGCAACGCAATCATCGTGCTTGCAAGCGAATAGAGTACTATCCGATCAGGAGCCCTAATTTTAAAACGGATAATTTAGTTGATGACCAGGAGCACTCCTTGTTTATTTACCAAAGTCGAACACTATTTTTCTCTTAATATGAATCTAGACACGGACACACCACTTTGTAGTTTAATTTCATCAAGGAGGCTTCATAATTTATGTAGAGAGGGGCTATGATGATTCACAGTAACAAATAAGAAATTTACACTGTCTTAAAGTGACCTGAAAGTAAACTTAAATGTGTAATTTACACAACTTTACTCCAATTATACATGAACGTAAAGTTGAACTTTAAGTGCCATTTAAATTTCAGTGTAAAGCTCTGTAAAGGTGCCAATTTACGTTAACTTTCAACTTTTACTTAAATCCTTGTAAAGTTTTACTTTACTCTCGAGCTTAAAGTGGTATAAAGCTCACATTTTGGAGCCCTTTAAGACACTGCTTAAAGGTGCTTATTGCCATATTAAGAAGCCCTTTAAAGAGAGCGTAAAGCTACTTATCACTGGACAAAGATGCTCTATAAAGAAAGCGTAAAGCTGTTCATTGCTGTGTAAAAGAATCTTTTCATAGAGGTAGCATAAAGGATGTCTTTCCTAGAAAGTACTTTATCAAATGAAGCATGATTCTCGCAATTGTGAACACAATTTACGGAATTGCGAAAAGAACCCTGAAAAAAATTCAGGACTTCAACGGGGTTTGAGCTCGTGACCTCGCGATAACGGTACGATGCTCTTATAGTAATGATAATAACAATAACAATAACAATAACAATAACAATACCAATACCAATACCAATACCAATACCAATACCAATACCAATACCAATACCAATAACAATAACAATAACAATAACAATAATAATTTAGAAGTTATATAGCGCATTTTCCATATGTATATGATCAAATGCGCTTTACAAGCAGATGAAAATGGAATCTGGAAATGTTGGTTTTTGTGGAGAGGGGAAAACCGGAGAACCCGGAGAAAAACCTCTCGGAGCAGAGAAGAGAACCAACAACAAACTCAACCCACATATGACGTCAAGTCCGGGAATCGAACCCGGGCCACATTGGTGGAAGGCGAGTACTCTCACCACTACGCCATCCCTGCTCCCCTAACCAACTGAGCTATGAAGCCATTTAAAGTACTTGATATAAGGTCGCATTCATCCTTCCACTGTGGTTACTTTTTTCTCCTTACAAATTAATATAGTCAAATCATGGAAATCCCTCCCATGTTCACCATTGTTCCTGCCGACAAAACTCAATAACACACCAGTAATAACATTTACTGTTTATTTATTACAAAACCAGCACCTCCTACAGTTCTGCAACTCACTAAGAAATAAAGCGTAATGGTTAAAATTAATGCCATTTTTATTGTAACTTCAATCTTTATACTCATACATTTTAATAACTTTACATTTATCGCTACAATCGCAAACTTCTCAGCAGCAGCCACCAACAGTGTTATCAAAGCCTGATTGATATTTGCCAGCATAGGCTACTTCTGCATAGTGCATTGAGATCGAGCAACGTAGAAATAAGCAGCCAGTTAAAACGGAATTTAAGATTGGTATCAATGTTCAAGACACAACGCTATTGGTGTTGCAACACCATACTCAAAAGGAGTTCTTCGGAAGCAGAGTCTCAGATCAAAAAAGAGATTTATTAGACTGAGAGCTAGATCAATGATGTTGCACGCGTCCACATGCGCATGGCAAGTTCCTCTTTGTTCTAAAGCAGGCTTGTTTATAAAAGGTGGACTGAAAAACCTAGGTAAAATAGTATTCCTATCACTATTTTTCAGTCAAACCGTTTATCTTATGGGCTTCTTTTCCCAGCTATCAGTAAATAAAGACAAACGTGGAATTTTCCAATTAAGAGCGGTTGTTTTGTCTATCATCACGAATATAACAAATCATTTCTCTTGTGTAGTTTCTAGAGCTAGTGTATAGTTGATGTAGATGCTGTGTAATTTACGCAGTTATGTGGTTAAAGTTGTAATTGAAGTAGTTGGCGCAAGTACTGTAGTTCCCGTAGCCCTCGTAGCTGCTTCAAATGATATAGTTTTCATTTGCAGTCTCTGTAGTTACTGCTAGTTAATGTAGATGGTGAAGTCACTGAACAGACTGAAGCTGGTACAGTTAGTGAAGTTGCTGTAGGTGGTGTAGTTGATGTAGTACTGCAGTTTGTACAGTTGTTCTGATGGTTGCTGCAGTTGATGTTTTTGTGTAATTCTTTCATTTGGTGCAGTTGCTGTTAGTAGTGTGCGTCGGTTCTGTAGTTGTGGAGTTAGTGTAGTTGATCTATTTGCTGTGGTTGCTACAGTTGCTGCACTTGGTGTAGTTGACGGTAGTGTATTTACCACTGAAGTAGCTTTGTGGTTGCTGTAGTCTGTGTAGTTGCTGTAATTGGTGTTGTTCGTGCAGTTGGTGAAGTTGTTTTAGATGGTGTAGTTGCTGTAGCGTATGTACCGGCCGTAGTGGCTATTGTTGGTCTGCATGGTATTGATGTTGTAGTTGGTGTAGTCTCTGCAGTTGCTTTAGCAGGCCGCGTGGTACAGTTGGTGTAGCTGATGTGGTTGGAGTAGGTGGTGTAGGGATGTGCTGCAGTTGCCGTAGTTCGTCTAGTCCTCTAATCTGACATAGGTGGTGTAGATGATGTAGCTGGTGAAGTTAGTGTACCTGTGTAGTGGGGGTTTTGTCCCTTTATAGTATTTGTAGTTGGCGGTGTAGTTTGTGTAATTGGTGTAGTTGGTCTGACTGGCGTAGTTGCCTTAGTTTATATTCTTGGTTTGCAACCACGTGATAGGGCGGCCATGTTGGAGGTCAAAACAATAGAAATTTTTTCGGAGAATTTAAATAAAAATAGAATTTAGTTCCCAGCGGAGAGAAAGGCCATTGTTCTTGACCTCCAACATGGCTGCCGTGACGTCACTTGCAAACCAGCAATAGTTGCTGTGATTGAAGTAGTTCTTGTAGTTGGTGTTGTAATTAGAGTAGTTGCTGCAATTGTTAGTTAGTGTAGTTGGTGTTGTCCCTGTAGTTGCTTTAGCTGGTTGTGTAGTTGCTGTAGTATTAAGTATAAAACAGTTGCGAAAATTCTCAGCACCTTGCACTAGTTCAGTGCAAGCGAACAACAGTACTATCCGGTCAGGAGCCCCAATTTTAAAACGGATATTTCATTTGATGAACGGGAGCACTCCTTGTTTATTTACCAAAGTCGAACACTAATTTTCTTTTAATATTAATCTAGACGCGGACACACCGCTTAGTGGTTTTACAGTTCGGTTCAAGTAGAGCTCACAGTCTATGTTACGATTGAATTTCATCAAAGTCGTAAGACTTAAGGAGGATTCATAATTTATGTAGAGAGGGGCTATGATGATTTTGTGGCGGAGAGGGAGGTGTTACGGTTTTTCAGCAGTAGGTTCTGTGGGGGAGGGGCGCTTTGATATAAAGGACCATGAAAAAGTTCACTTGATGAATCTGAACAAAACAATTCTTCATACTATTGTGTGTATTTTTTGGTACCTCATTTTAATGAAAATAAACTCACTTTCTAAATTTCGTGTTTCATTCGTAACTAGTTACACAAAAGGTTTTACTGATCAGTGTGATGGAAGTGATGATAAAGCTACTTAGGCTGAAAAACTGTTTCCGAACATTTTCTCTCAAATCCTAACCACTGCCACACTGATATGTAGCTCTAGTATCTCGCTTGAACTAATCCACTCCTCACGTGATTCAATCAGAAAATCCAGAGAGTCATTTCTTATAGATTTCGGGGACTTTAGAGCCCCATGGTTTAAACAGACGTGATGAATTGTAATTTAGAAAGGTTTTAAAATCGTGTTTTACTTTATTTAATTAATTAATATAATAAAAAAAATTTTTTTTTTTTGCATCATCGTGTAAACGTCATTTCCGCCCCTCCCATGTATTGCGACATCCTGCAAAATATAATATTGTTATTTCATTTTTATAATTTAGTAACATCTAAACCTGAAGAAGGCTGGTTTGGCCAGCCGAAATATTGTTCTCAAATATATTACGTTGTATCAACCTTGGAGTAGTCTTTGGACTTCTAATCGTCTTTGAGAATAAGCTATCTTTTTTTTATTTCTTCCTTTCAAAAAAGCGTAACTTAAAAGGTTTTGGTTTCGACTGATATTTTTTTGGGTTACCCTGGTGGATCTCCATCTGAAATGTGGCGTCATCACAGTTTGAAAACGAAATGAAAAATTAAGAGAGAAAAAGACTCTGGGTTTTCAAACAAATGAAAAGTCTTTAACGTTTACAACAAACCAGTGAATGGTGGTTTTCATACTCTCTGATGCAGATGGGGGGGGGAGCAGGGTTGGCGCAGTGGTGAGAGCGCTCGCCTTCCACCAATGTGTCCCGGGTTCGATTCCCGGACTCGGTGTCATAAGTGGGCTGAGTTTGTTGGTTCTCTACTCTGCTCCGAGAGGTTTTCTCCGGGTACTCGATTTTCCCCTCTTCCCAAAAACCAACATTTGATTTATTTAGAGTTGATTTGATTTAGTCTCCTCAATTAGTAGAGCATCTGTGCTCAGCTAGATACACTTGAGACTTATTATTATTATTATTATCATCATCATCATCATCATTATTATTATTATTATTATTATTATTATTATTATTATTGCATTTGATATTAACCTCCCTGCACCATCCTCGATTTTAGGAGTGAGGTTTTTGCTTCTTTGTCAGAAAAAAAAAATAGGGTTTGTTTTGCAAGGGATCGGTGAATATTAGTCGTCCACTGAATGAAGTTGAAGTTGAAGTTGATTTAAATTGACGCGATGTTAAATAAATACAGAATTACCTGACCCTCAGGTAGCATAGCTAATCTAGGCGGACCACGAAATAAGGAAAGATGAAAGACCGCTAAAAAGAATATGTTGATAAGAAAATAAAGTTGAGATTAAAACGAGAACGTTGAGACAAACATGAAACGACATTCAAATTTGCCGCCATTTTGGTCCACCATTCGCACCAGTCTTTTTCGGTTTAAAGTGAGTCGTGACGTAGGTTCAGGAACACGTGATTTTGGGTCGTGACTTATCTGACTTGAAAACAAGTGGGAATTTTGCTTCAGAAGGATTAAAGCGTGGAGGTCACTAAGGACACCCAATAAAGCTCACAATATCGTAAAAGACCCGCACTCGACCTGTGTGTTTATATGCACTCAAGGTCAAGTGAGGTTCCTGAACCTACGTCACAGACATCAATCACGTGGTCATTTTGAGCACGTTACTCTTGTGATCAGCGGCAGGGGTCCACCGCAAGAAAATAGAATTTTAAACTTTGTAAAAATTCGTCAAAAATCGCGTTTTATCCAAATCGAAAATTTTTTCCACCGAAGTTCATTTGATGAAATGTAGAATTAGATGAGCGAAAAACATTTTCTGACATTATGGGCGCCTTCTGCGCTCTCCTTATTGCCACAAATTGCTTAACTGGTTCTTGTTTGTCTTTTTTTTTTTTTCCTTTTATTAAGAAACTTGATATTTTTTTAACCCTTCCCCCTCCCACTAAAAAATTACTTGAGAAACGTGATATTTCCTTTCAGCTTAACTTGGCCTGGTATGTAATGGTTTGGTGATTTTGACATCAAGAGCAACTGAAGTTTCCTCCTTAGATTTTTTTCACATCATCGTGCCTTGTCAGATCATTAAACACGAATCACTGAACACATGAAACATTGTTTTCAAAACATAAGAAGTTTAGATTGTGGTTTTAAATTCAAGCACTTGTTTTTCCTAAGAAATGCCATTTGAAAACAAAATGCCAACTTTCAATTCAATCACTATCATCCCAAAAACCTTTAATTAACCTAGGTTATCAATTTTTAGTTTTACACTTCCACTTGTTTGCTGTGAACAATTTTGTTTCACAGTTACAGGATAATATGCAGTTTTTCAATTCACTCACGATCATGACTTATAGTGTGTGCGAATAAAAGGAAGAGGTTGGCAGAATCTGTATCGATTAAGGTTTTCGGCGTCATACCAGTACATTCAAGAGCGTGCGTATTTTTAATTGAAAATGGTTATCCAAACATATTTTTGTGAAACTTTATTAAGGTTGTTGACACCGGTTTGCAACACTATCCAGGACGTTTACTTTGATGAGAATACCTCACAAATTAATGTGTCTAGGTAAGCTGAAAGCCACTTTTTGGGCACTAAGGTCAAGTGGTAGCGGGCATTATCCCTTAAATCTACTAAATAAAGTTTGAGCCTGAGCATTAGCAGCCATGGGCACCTGTTTCGGCCTTGTTAGGCCTCATCAGCATTGACCTTGGTGCCCAATGAGCGGCTTTCAGCTTACTGAGACACATTAACTTGTGAGGTCCACAACGGTAGTTTGAAGCAAATCCATACCATTAATAAACAAGCTATGGTAATTTTCTTGATGTAATAGGTTGGCAAAGCCACACTATTTAACAATTGATGAGGGCGCAACCCAAATCAGCTATCGCGCATAGAAGTCGAGAGCGAATAATCTAATTGCTTTAGTATAAATCTACTAGTCGTTCAAAACTAAACAAGTAAATTATCTAAATCGTCCTCGCAGACACTTCGAAACGCGAAGAAGCGGCCGCCATTTTGTTGAGTAAGAACGACATTCGTGATAGAACGCCAGTAGATTTAAACTAACCAATTAGAAATATTTCTAAGTTTAGCTTTAAGGTACTATAACCCAAACACGAGGTGACTCATATATTTCTTTTAAACTATTGAAATGACAGTGATTATAGGGTTTCAAGATTCAACATCTTGCAATTTGCTTCGTGGGAAAGGATTCAGAGCCACCTAATTAACTTTTCGAAAATTTAATAACACCGAGTGCAAAAAGCCATTGATTTGATTGCAACAATAAAAGCTGGAATGGCCCCAGGATGTCTTGTCTCGACGTAACAGTTTGTTTTCTAAAACCGACCTAAAAACGCTCATTTTCACGATAACACTATAAGATTTCAACTGAGAATTATAAATTTAATTTTCGTTTACAAGGTTCCATGAACATAAACTATAGCATTACGGCATGATAGTGAGCTTCAAAGTGCATAGAGGGTATATGATTGAAAACAGAAGCCTATCTGCTTGACAGACAATATGTACATACATATGTTCGTACTAAGTTATCATGATAAATAAAAGATTACTACTAATTCCTCTATGCTTCACAAACAATAGGTAAATTCAGAATAAGATAACATAATCAAAAATAAGCATTCAGGATCAAGAATGAAGTCATGAATAACTTTTATAATTAGCGACCTTTGCAATACTGACCTTTAGTTAGTAATCAAAGTGTTTTTGTTTTTTAGATCATTTCTTTTATCAGGTCTTCAGATACTCCTTTAGCTTTAGAGCTATTCCTCTTGAAGAATGGACAAGACCAGTTATTTCCTTTCGCTTAGGTATGGATTGAGTTTAAAATGTTTGATAGCCTTTTAATTAAAACTAATTAGTTGAGAGGATTCCCCAGAACTGTTTAGAAACAGTCTCAGTGAGAACTTCAATTTCCTAGGAACCCTTAACTCTAATGTCAATTTTCACATTCATGACAATTATTCAACGTCTCCATTTTCAACAAGAACTGCTCGAAAAAAGTTCTGCTTTTTACTGGACATTATAAACTTTCCTTCAACCGCTCTGGGTTATAATGTTTTGTATAATAACAGTCCTGTCTCAAAGAGAAAGTTGCAGCCGAATGGGAATGAGCCAAAAGTTGGGTTGTAATATAGGGAAACGCGAATAAATTGAAAATGTCTTGTCTAAACTAACTTTTCTTGAATCGATAATTACAAGATAGACATTCCCAGGAAGTTTTCAACACTTTATTACATCATAGTGAGTTCATTCAGTTTTTAACAACAGTACGCCTCAAGATAGTTTCAACTGTTTTAGGGTTTAATTTTCACACCTGCTTTTAGAGACTGATGTGTTTATGCCATGAATTTCAACACGACAATAACTTTAGGAAGCTGTTTAGAACAGTAGAAAACTCCCGGCAAAAAGATCGTCTTAGTTACGACTAAAGAAGGGTTCACGAGCCGTACAACATTATAACATCGGTAAAAACGCGAAATAAAGATTTTAAGTACTCTAATTTTAAGTACTCTAATTAATTAATTCTACGAGGGCCCATTGCGATTACGTGTTAACAACATAAGGGCAAAATTTTCTCAACACTGTTGAGGCACGTCGAAAAACAGTCTGCCAGGCGTATTAAAAACACTCGTCCGCTCGCAAGCAAAACAAACAAACAATTGAACTACCTCTTTGCGTCCAAAAGGAGTATAGATAGTTGTTATTTACATCCAGTCGAGAAAAAAATTCGAATTTCATTTCTGAACAAAATTAACAACGATCAAACCCAAAATTAAGCTTTGATTTATTTATTTCACCTGTGCTGCAGAGGTTTCTACCACTTGAAAATAAGTATCCACCTAAAAACAAGCATCTGTGAAAATAGAAAACGGCTTGTCCAAAGAAACAACTTCTTCCACCAATTTTAGCCACTCGTTCCTCCCATAATAGTAAACTGTTCTGTGACCTGTTTTGGTGGGCTGCAAGATGCCGTGGTAAAGTGAAAGCCCTTGACGCATTGAATCGTTTAGTCGCCGGGAGCCATGCAAGTCGATCCAAGTTTTATGCTTTTTGCAAGAAAAACTTTTGCTCTTCCTTTTATCATTCGAAAATTCGCCTTTCGGAGTCGGTATCTTTTAAAGTTAACTATTGATCTTCTCGCCTTTTTTAGCGAATGCATTGGGAATTAGAAGACAAACTTCGAAGAAGAGCGAAGAAGTTGAAGTTGTTTCATTTAAAAGTGAAGAAACAAACTGAATGTGAAAGCGGGGCGTTCAGCCAATCAAGAGAGAGTAATTTTTCCGTCATCAGAAGCAAAATTAAGAAAAAAATATTTCTCTTCATCGACCAATCAGCATTTAGTAGTTTTGCGCTCTGTGTTATCATGGTCAAAATAGACAAGGTTTCCAGCGAGGGAGAAGAAGCAGTTCAGTAAACGTTTCAAGCAGTAGCTGGCAATGAAAACGCGTATAGAGCATCTCTGAATGTTTCAAGTGCTTATCTTACCTTTAGGTGAAAAATTACCCACACTTTTTGTAAGTGGCATAGTATTGTTTAACCATATAACCTTCACAAGTCATTTTACTATGGCTAACAATATATAATTAAAAAAAGAATATCAAACAAAATGTGGGTTTTTTTACACACTGCATTGTGCATGGCTGAATCGTGCTGAGAGCCAGCTAATCCCGTACCTCGAGTCTTCGTTCCTTACTACACAAGCTAGACGAAACGAGCGACTAGTGAGAGATCCGTTTGGTTTACGATTTTCATTGGTAGTTTCAAAAATACAAATGAACAAAAGTAATACAGAATACTAACCATTCTCGACCCCAGAGCTCTTCCCTTTTACGCATGTCTAACGGGCTTGATGGCAGGGAGAGCTCTGGAAAACTCTTCGCAAGACTCCAGCTCTGATTGGTTATCAGTTGAAACAATGAAATTGCCTCTGATTGGCCGACTCGGTACGCGCGAAAAACTGACCTTAGAGCTCTGGGGTTACTATTGTGAAGCGAAGTAGCTTCCAAGAAAAAGTTCACAAAACAAACATGAGTGAAACCCCTAAAACGTCCTTTCTTGAACGAACAACAGCTTCAGTATATAATAGATTTCTGCTCTATCTTTACTGCGATTTTCATAATCATAATTTTATCTTCAAGCGCCAACCGACAAACCTCGTTTTGGCTTCCATTAGTCGAACTTTCCGAACGCACTCCAGAACGAAAAAATCCATTTGCATTGAAAAGTATTGAAGTTTCATGTGCGCTAAATAAGCGGTTTAAACTCATATTTCCCGTATTCTTTATCTCTAATAATAGCGCAAAAGAATAAGATGGAAGACGACGGCCCAGTTCGACAAGCATGAATTGCTATTTATTGATGTATCCTTCGACGCAGTCGACCTCCAGTGTCATACAGTTGTGTATTCATCGCTTAGGAAGAACAAAAAGGGTCGTTTCAGAGCCACAAATTTCCCCTGCTTTTATTTCCAAGTACCGTGCTACCTCTCACTAAAACAAATGAAAATATAAAATCGATTAAAAGCGCCAAACTCCAGAAAACCACGTGAGTCAAGATTCAGTGAATTGCGTATACCTAACCTGATCATCTCTGTGTCGGGACGTTTCGATGGATAGGTCCTCCAATAACTGAAACTATCCGATTGATTATCCTGAGAAACCAAAGGGAAATCAACGGACTTAGCCGCCATGCTTCTGATGCTTGAAACTGCTTTGGGCCATAAACCATCGAACATCGCCTCTCGGTAGCAGTCCGATGCCGCTGGTAATTTGATTGACGGCAGCGAAAACCGCAGCTGTCGCTTGAGATTTGAACTTCAGAGTTCGCGTGTCATTGAATGGCACAGTAAGCGAAATTTAGAGTCTTTACCACCTTTTGCTAAGGCATACTGCAACGGCTATTTCAAGCAGCGACGCCATTTTGGATTTGGTTAGTCGAGCATGCGCTTTGAAGTCTCTATAGCCAGATTTTTGCTACGATCAGTATGGAGTTTCCCAGAGCCTTCTAGGCGCGAAGCCCGAGAAGAAGTCTGGGATCGAGAATGTTAACTAACATCAAGCGAAAGTCCGCTGTATGGGTACTCCGAGAAAAAGAACGAGCAACAAGCCAAAAGCAAGATGCAGTGTATCTGTCCAGTTACCAGAGATTGTGTGGTCATCACTGAGGAAACAGAAAATCATATTATACGAAGACATTTCGACCCAAGCGTAAAAGACGAATGGGAGCCTAGAAGAGCGTTCTTTTTCAGACGCGTCTTTACCCCGGATGATCTCTTCATTGACGTTGTCGATCGGCTTCGAAATGGCTTGCAGCCGGACGAAAGAAGTGGTGATTGCTACACATACTACCTAACATTTCCTGATTATATTGGTTTTTTTCCGTATCGAAGCCGCCATGGTCCTGTCCCCACTTCCATTGTAAAAGTCGTGTGCGGCTTTGTCCTCTGCCAGTACTGCTCTAAGCACTGCCCTAGCAACGTTGTCAGCATTTACCCGTGGATGTAAAAACAAAATTGAATGTAAACGTGTCGTGACAAATATGTTCCGGCGTCCTTATTCCTCGAAACACAAATACCACACATTCTACAAGTCCACCTGGAATTTTCCTCCACCTCACGAAATCCAAGACCAAGCGACCTTAGATATGTTGTAGCTGGTTTTAAACAAAGACGTTAATAACTGAAACCAAAGAAACTGAGAACACGAGAAAGTAGAGGCACCAAACAGTTAATAGATGTAATACCTTTAGACAGAGCACGATATAATATAAGGAGTTTCGCAATTTATCTTAAAATCCAACCAATAAATAAACTGGAGATTCTTAAAATTATTTAAAAAGGTAGTCAATAAACACTTGTACTGTTTTACCCATCACTATGCCTTCTTTTCTTGTTGTTGAAGACGAAAAGTAGACGGTTTGCTTTTCTAATGTGAACTGGGTAAATATGTCCTTAACAGTAACATCATTTCTCAGGGGCACCCAACGACAAGTTTCGGTAGATATCTGCTCGGAGGAAAGTAGTTCCCCTTAGATTTTCGGCGTCGATTAAAGAGTGCAACCGAAATTTCGTAACTGAAACGTGGCCTAAAAGATTTGCAATAGTGAAATCATAGCCCCTGATGTTTTCCGAAAGGTAGTAATTGCTGTTTTTCGCAGTCAAAAACGTCAGCTAGCATTTTCGGAAAGAAAATAGTTCCCTAAAATGCTCGTGGAAAGTTCACTTCAGCTAACAGTTTCTCATAGGAAGATTTCGTTCCCCAACATTTTCGAGCTATTAAAATTTCAGCTAAGGCATCCATATAGATCAAATTCTTCTAGCTCGCGAAAACATCACTTGGGTGACTGTATAAAATCACACAGAAACTTTGGCATCTTTAAAAGAATAATCTCTAACAGGTTTTAGGGACGTTGTAAAAGCCATGAGCACTTTTTGTTTCTTCTGTAAAGGTACATATAAAACGATACTACTGATCTAATGATAGGTTAACCATAAGCAGCCAAATAAAATGGAATCAGTTAAGATTGGTATCAATGTTCAGGACACAAAGCTATTGGTGCTCTAACAGCATACTCAAAAGGAATTTTTCGGAAGCAGAGTCTCAGATCAAAAAGAGATTTATTGGACTGAGAGGTAGATCAATGATGTTGCACACGTCCGCATGGCAAGTTCCTCTTTGGTCTAAAGCAGGCTTGTTTATAAAAGAGAGACTAAAACACGTTAGTAACATAGTTTCCCTACGCTATTTTTCAGTCAAACCATTTATCTTATAGGCTTCTTTTCCCAGCTATCAGTAAATAAAGACAAACGTGGAATTTTCCAGTTAAGGACGGTTGCTGATGTATTTGCTGTGGTTGGTGTAGTTGCTATAGTAAGTGTAGTGGCTGTGGTTGTTGTAAATGCTATGTAATTTACGCAATTGCTGTGGTTAACGTTGTTCAAGTAGTTGGCGCAATTACTGTAGTCCCCAAGCCCTTGTAGCTACTTTAAGTGATACCGTTTTTATTTGTTGATAGTCTCTCTATCTACTGCATGTCAGTTGGTGTAGATGGTGAAGTTACTGAAGTTGGAACAGTTAGTGAAGTTGCTGTAGATGGTGTACTTGATGTAGAACTGCAGTTTGTACAGTTGTCATGGTTTCTGCAGTTGATGTTTTTGTGTAAAAAGTTCCTGTAGTTGGTTCAGTTGCTGTAGTGTGCGTAGTTGCTGTAGCTGTGGAGTTAGTGTAGTTGGTGTAGCTGTTACAGTTGTTGTAATTGCTGTAGTTGATGTAAGTGCTGTAGTTATTGCAGTTGCTTCACTTGGTGTAGCTGTTGTAGATTGTGCACTTCCTGTAGTTGGTGAATTTGCTGTGTTAGTGTCGTTGCTGCAGCTCGTTTGGTTGCTGTAGCTGGTGCAGTTGGTGTACTCGGTTTGGTTGATGCCTCGGGTGCAGTTTATGAAGATGCTGTAGCTGGTTTGGTTGGCGAAGTTGGTTTAGACGCTGTAATTGCTGTAGTTGGCAAATTTGGTGTACTTGGTTTCCTTGATGCAGTTGGTGTACGTAGATGCTGTAGTTGGTGTGGTTGCTGTAGTTGGTAAAGTTACTGTAGATGGTGTAGTTGTTGTAGTCTGTGTAGCTGCTGTAATTGGTGTGGTTCGTGCGGTTTGTGAGATTGTTTTAGATGGTGTAGTTGCTGTAGTTAGTGTAGTTGTTAATGTGTATGTACCAGCCGTAGTGGCTATTATTGGTCTGCATGGTGTTGATGATGTAGTTGGTGCAGTCCCTGCAGTTGCTTTAGTTGGCCGTACTGTGGTGTAGTCATGTGCTGTAGTTGCCGTAGGGGGGGGGGGGTTGGGGAGGGGGGGTGTTGTCCCTTTAGTATTTGTAGTTGGCGGTGTCGTTTGTGTAATTGGTTTAGTTGGTTTGGTTGGTGTAGTTGCTGTAGTTTATATAGTTGCTGATTGAAGTAGTTCTTGTAGTTTGTGTTGTAGTTGGAGTAGTTGCTGTAATTGTTAGTCAGTGTAGTTGGTGTTGTCCCTGTAGTTGTTTTAGCTGGTCGTGTAGTTGGTGTAGTATTGTGTATAAAACAGTTGTGAAAAAAGAATTCCCAACACCTTGCACAAGTTCAGTGTTGGCAACGCAATCATCGTGCTTGCAAGCGAATAGAGTACTATCCGGACAGGAGCCCCAATTTTAAAACGGATGTTTTAGTTGATGACCAGGAGCACTCCTTGTTTATTTACCAAAGTCGAACACTATTTTTCTATTAATATGAATCTAGACACGGACACACCACTCAGTGGTTTTATAATTCGGTTCAGGTAGAGGTCAGAGTTACAGTTGAATTTGATTTAGGGAAGGTTCATAATTTATGTAAGGAGGGGCTATGATTTTTTGGTGGCGGTGGGGGTGGGGGGTGTTGGGATTACGATTTTCGAGCAGTAGGTTCTGGGGGAAGGAGGCGCTTTGGAGAATTTTGCCAAAAGTTTGGCATAAAAAAAAATCACTTGATGGATCTGTACAAAGCAATTCTTCATGCTATTGTGTGTATTTTTTGGCAACTCATTTGAAAATGAACTCAGTTTAACGTCGCTTGATCTCTTAAAACTGAGTTATGTTTCCCAATTCCATGTTTCAATCGTAACTAGTTGCACAAAAGGTTTTAATGATCAGTGTGATGGACGTGGTTATAAAGGTAGGCTCAGTTTAGAGCAAAAATTGATACACTAGTCCACCTTAAGTGCTACGCCTTTTCTTTGGCGGTGATGGTCACTATTACGTCCATCACTCTCGCTCTCACTCACACTATCACACTCTCTCTCACACACCATTCCTTCACTTTCACTACACCATGTTTCTCTCACAGTGGACAGTGCCATCCCCATCACTTTCAGAATCATCATCGCAAATAGATTCGCTTGTTTCTAAAAGGCGCTGACCTGTCACTGTCATTGTCACTAATCCCTGTCCTTTAACTTCTTGTAAATGACTCGTTATTGGCGCTATCTTTCGTTTTTTTTAACTTCTGGAAGGGAATGTTTTTTCAAGTACGTGTCGAGTTAAAAAAACAAATCGATATCAAACCTCCAGTAAGATGTAACTCTTCCTAGTTGTAATCCTCATAGTAAAAATGAAACAAATTTGAATTATATTTGCTAGATTGTAAAAGATAAGGAACGTTTGCATGGAATCTTAAAATGATTTATTGGCAAACGAAACAGCAATTTTTTAATATTGTTTACGAGATAAAATCACTGTATTCCCTAAACCCATGCACTGAATATCAGTGGAATCTCAGAGGTGGGGCCAGCCAAAAATTCCCTTAGACCATCAGGGGGCTTCGAAAAATGCAAGGTAAAAAAATAGAAATTATTCTAAACCCCACCCCCCCACCCCCCCCCCCCCCCCACACCTATGTAAAATATGAAATCTCCCCCCTCCCTTAGAACAGCCAATTAAATGACTCTTAAAGTGCACATTGCAAAGATTATTACCAATATTTCTCTAGCCTCGGTAAAATTATCGAGTACTGCATCACACACTGTTTTATACCTAGGCCAATTTGCAAGCGCCCTTCGAGTTACTTCCCCGCCACTCCCAAAATGCTTCCCAGCATTCCAAGCGCTATATCACTTTTACCCAGTCGCGCGCATCTTGCTGTTTAGTGGACGCGCTTCGTGTGGCTGGCTGTCGTAGGAATTTGTATCTAGATAGGTTACCCCTCAGACTATATCTCAGGCGAGAATTGAAATAAGACTATCGCCTGTTGGTGAGTCAGACCTAGCAAGAATCTGCGATGCCCCCGCTTTACTCCCTATATGTCCAGCCCCTCTGAGGCTCCGTTAAGCTCTATTATTTAATACTAAGAGAATCATGAGGTTACTTTAATACAGATTCCTTTTTTGTTCTCTTCAGTTTGCAAGGATGCTGATGCGAGCTAATGGTGGTGATAACTGGAACTGAAAGTGATCCATTCAACCAAGATTTCTCGTCGTCTGTTTGTAGCCCAACCTATGCGTCTGAATCAATTAAGGATTTTAATTTGGAAGGGCTCAGCCATTCTTTTCGCCTCGATGGGGAGGGAATTTCGACTTTGGAACGGCTTTGTTTCAGATCCCGAACTTTTCATGTGCCGAACCTAAATGTATGAATTAGTTTTACTCAGAACTGGGACTGCAACTTATGCACCTATCAATGATGGTCCCGAGAGGTGGGGAGGGGAATTGGGGATGGGGTGGGGACTTTGAATGACATTTCCTGGCCTGGGTGGGGGATTATGCCAAACTTTGAAGAGAATATTGCCCCCAGGGTAGGGAAGTTTGATCAAACTTGAAAACTGAAGAAATATTTAATAAAGAGCATCTCCTAAGCTTGGAGGATGCAATGACCGACATAGCAGAGCCTGGATACAAGTGACTTGCCATCATGAAAATAGCCAAACATCAAGAAAGGTAAGGAAAATTGCCCAATCTATAAAAGTTACTGAAAGCCATTGGTTTCTTCCAGTGTTCTTTCATTCCTGTCGTTAAATGAAAAAACGACCTGGAGAGCATTTACAGGTCAACTTCTTGGATCTCAATCCCTACAGTAGGGAACTTTGAACACGAAACTTTACCCTAGGGTGGGGAGGTTTGACACAAAGTTTGCATTTCAGATCAAAGTCCCCTCCCCATCCCATATCCTAACCCCTTGGGACTAACATTGATAGGTGTATTATGTAATTTATGTCTGTCTGTTCTCTTTGAGCATTACTTTGGCCATAATCTTAAAATGCACTTGCAGGTTTATCTCTGGTAGTTTGCTAGATAGGGAAGTGGCAGGGGGTTCTCATTATATGGCCTTTGAAAACAATTCCCTGGGTGAGGATTTTGACACGATGCCTTTCTCCATGGTAGAGGGTTTGATATTGCTGCCATTTTGGAGGAGCTTTAAGTTTTGCCATTATAGACTTTGTACTTTTGCATGCTCTACCACTATCAACTGTGCTTTGACAACCAAAAGTAAGGTAAATATTAGTTTTCTTCCATGAGATATTGCTTATGTAGATTTGATTTCAATCTTTGAATGAATCATTAGATATGGGTTAATTTGCGAGTAATGTTTTAACTTTCCTCTTTATGTGTAAAATACAGACTGAATAAACATGTCTACTGTGCAATTAATTTTAGCCCAAGGCAGGATTTGACATTCCTTTAACATCTGAGGGTAGGAAATTTGATTCTGGCATCCATGAAAATGCCAATTTCCCCAGGGTCTGTCCCCCTCCCACCCACCCTGGGGCTTAACATTGCTTGGTGCATAAAGTGCAGTGTTTATTTCAATAATTTGAACAGCTCACTTTGTTCAGCTTTTTTTCAACAAGTTAGAATACGCCATCCAGTGGGATATTTTGGGTTTACTCTTAACCCCAGAATTCTTCTTCTGTGAAAAACATCAGGCCTAGTTTGCCTTCAGATTACTGGCAATCAGATGAAAAAAAAAAAAACTATCCTTGATTGGCCCTGTAAAAGATATCAAAACTTTTAAGTTTGGGTTTAGGCTTGTTCTCATCACTGCTCTACTTTATATTGTTGTTCTACCATACTTGATGACAGAATTTGTTCGTGCATATTTGAGTCATGCTCTGTTTCATGGTTACCATATTTGCATTTCTGTATACAAGTAAGTGATATTTCATAATGTAAGCAAGAGAGACTTCTTGGCCTTAAAGGGTCAATAAATCCATACAGCTGTTCTTGTGTAAAGCTTGACTGCTTATTAAGCTTAAGCTTTCTGTTGTCACTAATTTGACTTTGATGATTGCTATCATAAACCTTTTATAATGAACATACTAATCAAAATCTGGGGAAGGGACATAATTGCTGAGGGGTGTCAGTAAAGGGGTAAAGTGTTGCAAGTTTCATTCTTACATAATTTTTAAAGTCCCGTTCAAACGGTCATGATAGCTGATGATAGTTGATGATAGTTTCAACTATCATTCACTATCATTGACTATCATGTCTGTGTTCCAGGGTAAAAGCTATCATCAACTATTGTGTTAAATTTGAACATGTCCAAACTGCATGATAGTTGATGTTTGTTGGTGATAGTGCATCATGATAGTCCGTGTTCAAACATGCATGATAGTTAAAGCTATCATCGACTATCATTACCGTTTGAACAGAACTTAACTTTAGTATTACAGTATACAGTTTATCCTGTTTAGCAGGTATCATTGTGTTGTTTGCATCAGGCAAAGTTTTTGCAGCTCTGTACTTTGTGGACTCCCAGAACACTGATTTGCTGACAAATGAAATGTTTGAATTAAAGGTTAAGTTTTGATAGAAATGATCAGGGGCTAAGCCATAACAATCAGTGATGAGTTGTTTTGTATCATTAAGGACTCAAACATACCTAAGTCAGTCTCAGATTACACTACCTTTAGGATATTTTACTAAATTAGGTCTTAGAAAATTAGTGTCGGTTGGTAAATAAAAATGAGTTTTTAAAGTTAAGTTAAAGTGCTTTGCTCATACTCATTTTTAAGTTTTAGAGACAAGTCTCTAAGTCTTTAGGGTTACACATCTGTTTGAAGCTGAATCACTAGCCACCAAGCTAGTTACCTTTAGTAATCTAGTAGTAGCCCAAAGCAAGTCTTAGTAGCCTAAGCTCCTTCCCAGCATCTTGGTTACTGTAAGGGTGGCCATGCTTAGGAAGACCATGTGCAGATTGAAATCTTGAGGATTTCAGTTGACCTCAGCTTTCTGGTCGAGAACATATGGAATGGTACTTTATAATACCTCCTTTATTGTTATTCTCATTAAAACTTTATCAGTTACGAAATTTGTCTTCTTATTGGTTGTGAAGTACAGATAGTTGAATGAAATTCTACTAGCCCGACTCCATTTGTACTAGCCTCAGGCTACTGGGCTAGGATGGAGATGTCAATCCCTCATCTGACGGCCAGTAATGTAACCAATATTATTTTGTTATTCTCTGGTATTTTTATAATGACATGCAGTATTCCTAAATTAAATACGGGTACCCAAAGTTGATTAGCTTAACTTTACCATTAGGGGAGGGTCCTTACCTAACATGGATAATAATTATCCATGGATAATACGATGATAATATGTTTTATGTTCTTCCTTTAGCAGATTTATTGAGTAGGATTCACAGGATTAATGCCTTATTATGAGTGGAATTCAAAAGATTACACAGAGCTTGGTATCAGTACTCTATATAGACTTCTTAATAAATAATAAAACTCACATCAATTTTAAAGTTGTTTTTATCTTAATTGTTTGTCCAGTGTGTGAGTGGTGGTATAATTCACATGCATGAAGGCAAAATATTGGTCTGTGCGAAGACAAGCATTTCACAGTAGGGGCACAAAGTCACTTGCTCCCTATTTCCCTTGTGGCTATAGCGCCAGAAGTTTGCCAGAATGTGTGTGTGAACGCTTTTGCCACGTTTTAGCCTATTAGAGCCCCAACTACCAACTCACTCCTTCTCTTCTGATAGTCATCATCACTGTTACTAAATATAGCAATCAACATCATCACCATCATCATCATCACCACCATCATTATCACCACCACCATCACCATTCCAATCACTACCACAATCACCATTACCATCATCGTCATCGCCATCATCATTGTTCATCTTCAAAATCATATGTTCATCATGCATCATCATCATCCTTTCCTTTCCCCACAAATCTTTAAATGTAATTTCTCACATCACTTTCTCACTTCTTACTACCACAATAATAGACAGTTATTTTGTATGTTCCATATATACATTTTAAGTATAAATTTGGAACTATGTTTTGCCCCAAAAGCATACAAAAAGCATACCTCCTGCATAATATTACTACTGATTCAATGACTTTCGTGATTTTAAATACAAAATATTTGCAGCAAATGTGGGGGACCTAAAGTTGTATACTTTTACTGAAGAAACCATCCAACACTATTTATTGACTATGTAAATGCTATGTCAGAAAACTATTTAAATGGTATTTAGGGCATATTTTATAACTATTTTAGAAATCATACAAGGTCATATATTAAGGACTATGTTAGTGCTATGATTTTGCTTTTTATCAAATGGACCATTAAATAGCCTATATAAAAAAACTATTTTTTTAGCATTACTAACCAAGTAGCTTTTACAAGCAAAGGAAATACACTTAAAATAGCATTAAGTTTTAAGTAGTCATGAATTGTGTCACGAAAAAGAACTAAAATAGTATTTAAATAGCTGTAAAATAGATTTAACATATAACATGGGCATCAATGGAGTTTGAATACATTCAAAATATAATATTTACATAGCATTGACATAGAGAGAAGTAAGAAACTTGACACTACCTCCCGCTAAAATAGGAATTAAATAGCTTTAAAATAGATATAACATGCATTTTAAATAGGCTTTGAAACATGGGCATTGGTAGCGTTAAAATAGATTTTAAATATCATTTACATAGCATTGACATAGGGAGAGATAACCGGAGATTCAAGCCAAAAAAAGTCGAGCTGAGTATCAAACCACAGTCAACAACAGTAGACCGAGAACCATATCAACAAAATTCAAAATACTTTATTTTATGCAATTCATTCCAAAAAAAATTTTATAAATCTTGTTCAGAAAAAACTATGGAGAAAGAAGTTCAAAAGTTACAATGGAAGCCTAAAACCGGTTTTTTTTTTTTAAGCAAAGGGTTATCCTCTTCCTTCACCATCTTTTGTCCCTGAAAAAGAAAAAACAAAAAGAAAAAAAAATCAGTCAGTATTTATTAGAACCTTGCATGGAAGTACCAAAAATTATCAAATAGGTAGCAAAGGTTTATAAATAAAAATTATTAGCAGTTTTCTTTGCAAGAACATGGGGTGTCGACTTTGACAAAAAATAAATAATAAATAAATAATAAAAAAAAAAACTGCAAGCAAGGTGAAAAGGGCCAGGTAACAACCATCATGACTCAAAAGTTCAGAAAACATGTTTTATGGGTCTTAAAAGAGAATAGTGTAGGGACATATACTGATACCCTGTTTTTAGTAGCCTCTTGGTGAATGAGGGTGTTGCAGTTCAACCTTAAGCCCTACTTAATGCTTAATGCATGTATAGTTAATGTATGGGGCTGTGTGGAAATCATTCCCTATTATCTGTCTCAAAACCAGGCAAGAATAAAAGGTATGCCATATTTAAGGCAGCGAGAAAACAACAGCTCTCCAACTCACTGAACTTCTCTGATATGCATATGGTGAAAACATTAAGAAAATACATGTAGCTTTCTATGACTGTCACTCCAATAACTTGTCATATAGTGCAGTGGGCAACCTCGATCTGCTGAATGGTTTTACTGTTTGAGAATGATGCGAAATATTTTGGATGCCTGTACGTGGTTATCGAAAAAAATTCCCACGTAGACCTAAGTTTAGCTTATATAAATCTTATTTAATCTTAGAAATCAGCACACCCTGCGAGGAGTAGCGAGCTAGCAATCCATGCCACACGATAAATGCCAGGCTAACTGATCTTCTAAAAGTTCTCGCGTGTTTAAAATGTCATTCCAGTAGAAACTTGCAAATCTCTCAGCAACTAAACTTAATAAGAAACTTATAAAGCTTTAAACGTACCATGATCGATGCAGAACTTCAGATGACAACAACAGCACACTCAACAGCAAAGTCTAGTAACGAAAGTGTAGCCACGAAGGCTCACCATGTAGTTCAATCGCAAGAGAAGGACGTTGTGAAATATCACACATCGAAAACCGCGATTTTGATTTAGGAAGGCAAAGGTTTCCGTTGGATCTTGAAACAGCACACCTTCTTTGAAGTTTCGCGAGAAATGGACATCACTTACAACTGGGTAACCTGGCAACTTTGTAACCAGGCAAGAATAAACATGGCGGCCACGATGAATGCTAACAGATCGTAAAAAATTTCGACCTCAAAGTGGAGAAACGTTGGTTGTATGACTCTAAAGCTGAAATACCAAAAACTACTAAATGGCGACGAAGTAGGGAGTTCATTTATCCTACTGTTGATGATTATATTCGACTAAGAGACGTACGGCAAGACCTTTCAGAGACGATTGGCATGGCCATTGACTTGGAAACAATAATGCCAGCCTACTTTAGTTAGAATTTAAGGTGACAAGGTGCTGAAGATAAATAATTTGAGAATAGTTTCCATGATATCAATTTCAACATTTTTTGATAAGTTACCTGTCCTACACAGTAGCTCAGTTGTTTGAACTTTAATCCTGCTAAGATGTGAAATCCATGACAGAGATTACATAGACTATTCAAATTCTATTTCATTTCTCACCAAAGGTACTCAGGGAACCCAATAGCTTTTAAAAAGCACATTTTCTGTAGGATTTAAACAACAGAAAATTAAGACCTATTTTAATGCTATTTTGTTGGCTCACAGTGATGAATAACACTCAGAAAATATGTTTTAAATAGCATCTATTTACAAGCTATGTAATGTTTGACTCCAAATATCTCATCATTGCGATATTTTAAAGCTATTTGAGACCAGTACATAGTGAATAAATAGCATCTATTTAAAATGTATGTTGACTGTTGGGACAAAATTTTTTTTGAATAGTGAAAAAATAGGCACTTTAGGACCATGTCAGTTTGCTAAATAGTATTAAAATAGCTATTTAGAAACTATGTTATTCTGACATAACTTTCGCATAGTTGAGAGATACGTTTTAAATACCATGGACTATTATATATCTGGCAACATAGCGATAAAATAGATCGTTTCAAGCAAAACAGCAACAAAATAGTTTAACATAGTTAAAAAATAGTTTAAACATAGGCTTAAAATATGATTGGTTCTACAAGGGTTATGTCTTTTTGCTTGTTTGTTTGGTTTCCTTAGAAAACCAAAACTAAATATACAGTGCACCGCCGTGGCCCCTCTCAACCTTTCTGACGAGTAAAATCGTCTGGCGTTAGCCAGAGTAAAATCTGTTAAGTCCCCCTTGGTGGTGAAAGGGTTAAATTATGTCAGAATAATACCAGTTTCGTGGAAATCTGAATGAGATGGACTTTTTAAGAGCAAGCATGGGATTTTTGTGGAGTGTTGGGGTCGAAGAGGAACATCCTTCCTCGGATGGAAAGGACATTTCTTTAAGCAAGACATCAGTAGCTGGCTCTATAAACACAATAAACAAGTCAAAATACATCTGTAAAATTGACTTTCAGTCAACAGTTTGTAGAACAGTAAGACAGCTTAAACATGATTAAACATATTACGCAGGGCCAAAGTAAGCAATACAAACGAACCTGAATTAATAAGGCAGGTTTTGAAATAAGTCTTACACCTCAGCAGCTTATGTAAACAGGAGAAAACAGGGGCACCCAACAACAAGTTTCGGTGGATATCTGTTCGAGTGGAGAGTAATTCCCATTGGGCTTTCGGTGTCGAGTATGTTGCCATTGTAACAAAACTGGCACTCTCATATTGTGGAGCACATCTAGTAGAACCTTACTGCAAAGAATCAAACATTTCTATACAAATTGGCTGAGATATCTTTTTTCAACATATGTAAACAGAATTCGACTGATATTATGACGTCACCACTTCGCTATTTTGCATATTTTAAAAACTAATATCTCTGGAACAAAAAGAGATATTTGAAAAAGAGTAAACAGCTTTCTTCTTCTGGTACTGTCTACTTGCTTATATCTTAAAATGGCTTAGATAGCAGAGATGAGAATTTCGTCATAGTAGCACTGAGAGTCTTTTTACGTGTCGATGAGATGACTTCCTTCTCTCCAGCAGGTCCCCACCCTCCTGAGCCAGCTGGTCCAACTGGTTGATTCTTCTAACCATGTCGTTGCTCTGAAATTTAATTTTGATTTGCAGGTTTTAAACACAGTTGTAATCAGCGCTCCTTTTCCAGAGTTATACACCACCAGGCCTCTTTTCGCCCTGCTCAGCTGTTGCTAGACTATTTACTACATCGTGGTAAACTACCAGGCCCCTTGTTTGCTCATATGGATAACAGCCCAGTGTGTAGGGCCTCCTTTTCTCACACCCTTTGTCTTTCCTTGGCCTGACTAGTAGGCATAGTCGTACGGGCACTTTCGGACTTGGGGGAGGGGAGGCGGTGACTTTCTTACCCGAACAAATTACACAATGCCCGAAAGCGTGCTCAGGCATATTAAGGCATGGTTAGAAACCTAATTTGCATAAAATCAAAAAAACAATCATAACATTGCGTAGATATAGAAGAATAACGTCAAACTCGGCAGTCAGATAAAACGTGATGCCATTACCAGCTTTTTGTGTTTAAGTGCGGAATACCTTGGTCACGTGACCTGTAAATGACGATTAACGTTCAAATTCTTTAAAGTAAAACGGGGAATATAAAGAAAACTATAACCCAAGCTTTTCGGCTACCATACTATTACATTTTGGAGGTTTATCATGAATTAGCCTTGTATGTTGGTACCTATTATTTCTATGAGAAGTTATTAAGTCATTTCTAATGTCACGTGACATCTTTCTCTCAATTGCAAGACCGTTATTTAATGTGGACAAGCAGACAAGGCTAATCCATTTTAAGCACGTGAAGTGCAAAGGTGTGACACCAAACAAGATTTAATTCGATTTCATTTATCTTCCCCATTTTGCTTACAAGATATTTCACCATGAATATTTATTTACAAGTCACGTGACCAAAGTGTTCCTTTGAAGCAAAAATCAGTTAAGGTCTTCAAGTTTTATGTCACTGCCAAGTTTGAAGATTTTTCGTTAAATGCTCGCAATGTCATTATAGTTTTCAGATTTTATTAGGCTTTAAACCATGCCCTAATGTGCCTGAGTGAGGTTTGAAATCGGATGCAAACGCAGACGTTCACCACTTTCGCATCTTATAAAACTGCCATCATTGGAAAATAGTTAAATTGAAAGCTTGCATACTTAATTCTATCAACAGTCTCAATGTAATCTAAAATGTATTAAAAGAAAAAGTTCTTCCTTCCACGGGCGTTGTCCGAAAATGTCAATCATCTTGTCTATACTGTTAAAAATGACTTGATTTCCATAGGCACGGACCCCACAAAGAATCGAACGAACTTCAAAGAAGATACCTTAAACTTGACCTCCATGTGAGCTCGTCAAAACGTTTTCCCGCTCTCCGCGGAATTGGCGCGAAATTTAGGCGCGAACCGCAGCAGATGTCAGCGAAATGATTATTCAAATTACCAAATATCTGAAAAACCACTTTCGGGCATCTAATCACCTGAAAAGTAACTAACTAGAAACTTTATTTACGACTTTTGGAAATCACGCCAACAGCATTGATTTATAATGTTTTCCCCCAAATGTCGCAAGAGCGTTTGGCCCGAAAAATTACATAATTTCCGCAGCTGGGGGAGCTGCAGCCCGTCCTCCCCGCCCCCCGGCTCTTACGCCTATGCTAGCAGGGACAGCTTGTCCAGCTCCTTCTTATCTCATATGTCCTCGGGTATTGGGGTGCTGACTTGCAAGGGGGCAGCGGTCCCCTCTTGACGCCTGTACGTTTTTTCCTTCTCTTCATTCATTGTTGTAATTCAAACTTATAAATTTATTTCCTTGCCTGGGACGTGCTGATGGCTTTGCAAGGGCAGCTGTCTATGCTTTCCGAGGCATGGTTTGTCTTATTAAGAAAACAATAAGTGAATGATGATATAAGTCTAGAACTGAATGAGAATCATAAACCGCATTCCCATTAAAGATCGGCAGCGCATTGCTGTAGCTTGTAAGAAGGACTTGCCCTAAATTAGTTTTTTTTTCTTTTAAGAAACGAGGTGGTTTGCTTTCACTGATAACATACATGTAATAAGCCCTGAATGGCTAACAGCTCATTAATGATGCCTGGATGTATAAAGTTTTAGTTATAAATAGCGAGCGTTTTGACTGATAGCTAAGAAAAGAAACATTCTCTTCAGGTTTTCTTCTGATAAGATTTCCCCAAGTATCAGTTGTAGTCAGTATAAAGGGAATGTAATAAACATTTTTTTTCGAAAATTGAACTTATGTCGTTGTTGCAATTACTTTTTTCTGCAAATCTGCGATCAAGCGGAAATTGAGATGCGAACTGACTCGTCCCCAGTCGTCTCTCATTATTAGTGACCGGTCGCGGGATACCAGAATGCAACGAATGGAGACGACTGGGAACGATTCAGGCGCAGATGTGGTCACATGACGGAGCTGGGGGAAAAATGGAGATTCAAAGCTGTACTCCGACTTAGCTGCTGTGCACTCGTTCCCCTAAAAGATAACAACTGCTCTTGCGAGTTTGAAATCAACAAAAGAAACCGAGAAAATAAAATGTAGGATATGAACATGTGATATTTTTATGTTTGTTTTTTTCCGTTTCCGAGACTCTAAACATCGCTTTTTAAGACTGAAAAAGTAGTTGCTGACCGGAGTTTGAGGTTTGGCACAGCTGGTCACAGATGTTTGCGGTATTAGAATATTCAACGGTGAATAATTCGCTTTTACTGGATTGATATGCAATTAGTTCATTTTTCCGTCATACAGTGGGTGTTGTGTAGCCTCCCACGCAGTCGTTTTTAGGGGACTCGTATTTCACCTCCTCTCCACTTACGCCTGCTTACCCGAAGCCAATATTCCTTTCCCATTATTTAACTCGTTCGCATCCTAGCCAATCACAATCGAGAAACTGCCCAGCGATGACAAATAAAATTAATCCTTATGCGTGCTTCTTTCTCTCGCGAATTAGTAAACGTATCAAAAGGCTGCAGCCGATTTGATTTTTAGTGATACGATGTGTTACAAGAGACTAAAGCAAATAAGAATTTAGACGCGACCAAGTTAGAAATTGGAAGCATTTATCAGTCGATCAGACACAGAGTAAACCGACGTGAAATTATCACGCATGGTACAACAACAAAGATCGATCTCTCATGGTCTGATCTTGCATTAAATCAGATGAAATTCGCCCACTCAGCGATCCCAAAACATCTTGGGAAGCGGCCAGAAGTTATCAAACACCGATGGCATAGACTGCGCCAACTAATAGTTTTTTCTTCAGTTCACGAGATGCGGACGGCAAAATTATGCAGCTTGTCACTAGCAGCTCGCTCGATCCACGGCACGTTATGGTCTACCGATGGCAAAGTTTCCTTCCTCCAAATCACTCAGACTAACCCGAAGATACGCTAATGCTTCTTAAATAACTGACTTGGCCCTTCATCAAATTCACGAGAAGTGACACAACAGCTACCACACGACCATCGGCGTGGAAATTGAAGATTGAAGGCGAAGCTTGCAACATACTGAAATAAGCGTCTTTCCGTAACTAGTCGGCATATTGACGGAAATATTGTCGCTATTTCCTCTCACAAATTCTTAAATTAAAGTGAAGTCAGTTGATATGCGTTTAAACAAGAAATTTTGAACGTAGAGCACACGGTGATCAAAGCTTGCTCAAGCTCTGTCTTCGCTATGTTGAACTATCCCGCGAAAAGTGTCCTGAGGTCCAAGGTCA
>JAEMWC010000036.1:682500-752500 GCA_016490735.1 Pachyseris speciosa
CTGCTATCGAGAGTCCTCTATGTAGGCTTTGCCCTTTACCTGGTACGTAAAAGAGGGCCTCTGGCAGCAAGCAGCAATTACCATACGAATAGAGAAAACATATTGATAAAGAGCAAGGTCAAACAAATTTATGTGAGTGAAATTGCCCACAGTATATGGTTGAAAATGCGTCAAGGTAACATAAAAGAGGGCTACTTTACCACATCGCATTGACAAAAGTGTGCAGTTGTCGCAGACTTGTTTCTTGGAAAGGTTCTTGGAAAAGTCCCCCAGCCGCTCGTGTGTCAGAGCCTTGATGATAACCATGGAACCGTGTCGGCGTATGAAATTAAAACGAGTCACGGTGATGACGTTCGTTATTTTAATGAATATATAATATGTTATTTTTAGCATTTTGCTCGCGATTTATGTTTATTAATGACATCACTTATAGTCAAGAATTACTATAGCAAGAATATAATCCATCTTTCTTCCATAGGACAGCGAATGTTCTCGTACACAGTAGACAAGTAATTCTTTTTTCTCGTTTCCTGTGTAGCTCATGTCATAACTTTCTTCAGAAGCACCCAACGAGCCAAATCAACCAAAAGCTGTAGAAAGACATTTTTAAGTACTTTATGGTGTTTGAAGTCTGTTGAAAGTGACATTTTCGTTAGCTGGAAGAGTTTGATCTGTTCTTATTCCTTAGCTAAAAATATAATTGCCCGAAAGTCAGTGTTAGGGAACAATATCTTCCTTTGAGAAAATGCAAGCTGAAATGAACTTTCCATGAACTTTCTAGGGAACTATTTTCTTTCCAAAAATGCTAGCTGACGTTTTTGACTGCCAAAAACAGTAAATACGATCTTTCCGAAAACTTAGGGGCTATGGTTTTCCCATTTTGAATCCTTTAGGCCTCGTTTCAGTTTCGAAAATCCGAGTGCACTGTTTAATCCGCGCCGAAAGCCTAAGGCGAACTACCCTCCACCGAACAGATATCTACCGAAACTTGTCGTTGGGTGCCCCTGTTTCTTGATTACTTGGCGAAGGGGAGTTTAAGAAAGTCCCTTTGGTTTACGCCAAGAAGCCAAGTACTGCGTAAATCATGATGAATACACTTTGATTAAATCATCTCAAGGAACTTTCGACGGCGTGCAATCAACCGACTACAGCAGCCTGCCTAGCTACAGTTGAACTACATTCTTTTACCAGTGATTAGCATGCTGACAGACAATGAAGTGCCGCTTTGGTACACAAGTCATAATCAAGGCATTTATAATGAACGGTTGAGAGAAAAGGTACAGACGGAACAGGCCAGGGCAGATACTTTTGAGATCCAATGACTCACTTTCAATGACGTATTTTCGATTACATAAATCACCACAAAACTGCAAACCCTCTTTAAATTTGTACTTAGAAATTTATCAATAGTATTTCAGCCGACGCTTGATAACAGTGGAAAAACGTTTATTTCTCTCCTGGTAAAATAGTGATGTCATCTGACATGGACTAAAACAGTCGGGTGTTTTATTTCAATAGTCGAACACATCAAGAACATTGCCGAAGCGTTTCAGACATCGTAAAATGCATTGAATGTTTGATCGTTCGTCGGTCCGTCGATTTTTCTGTAAGAGAACACTTCTTCAGCAGTGCGGTTTGCGAAAGAAAAACAGACGAACAGGTGGTGGGAACTGTAAGTATCAGTTTTGACGATTATTGGTTGAAAGTTTGCTATGTCTAGAATTGTTTATTTAAATTCCATAGTAAGAGATGCTTCGATGACAAGAAGGCAACTAAAGACAATGCAACGACCTATTCGACAAAAGAAAAGCTTGGCGCATCATTTCCGTAATCCAATCCTACCAACGTTAACACATGCCCAAAAATTGTACGCACTTCAGCAGGCAAATGCGTAGAAACCAGCAGAAGTCAATTTCTGGAGCAAATTCATGGGAGTTTATTCGGTTTACAAAAGAAATTGTTTCTATGCGCAAGACGCTCGCAAGGTATTATTGAACAAGGTATCAGGCAGAAACTGAAAGCAGTTGGTTGAAGCCAATCAGACGTTACTCTACAGATGGCGTTATAGCGAACTAACAGAAGAAGAGACCATATTCCTGGTCACTGGACAGTTGTATTTTTAATAAAGGTAAGTTAAAATTTAGTTTTTGATGTGATTATACGTGAATGCCTACTTCTTGTAGAGGAATGGACTGGACCAGTTATCTCCCTTCGCTTAGGTATGAGCCGACGGAGTTTAATACGTCCCGACAGGAGCCCATGAATAGGAGCTTCACTCACTCATACAAGCCCTTTGAATCAACCTTTGCGCGTATCTTTTCTATTTTTAGAACGCTACAGGTTTCTAAATTTGCACGCACTGTTTAGAATGCCCAAGAGAAGGATCGGGACAACGCGCTCCCCACCTTTGGCCACAATTTTATTACAGATGCTTGTGTGCGGAATTTACTGGAAACAGATTTTCCCAGTAAATTGGAGCCTCCTGCAGAAAAAGCAGTTCTAAAGAGATACGCGCAAACGTTGACCCAAGGAAACAGTGCATATCGAGGCTCCTATTCATGGGCTTCTGGTCCCGATAGCCTTCAAATTCAACAACTGAATTAGTTAAGAGAATTTCTCAGAACTATTTAGAAACAGAATACATGTACTGTAATTTTTTTCACTTAATAGTTCGGAAAAATCTTATGATACGGCGAATTTGTATCGATTAAAAATATAAAAATTTTAGAAAAGTTTTTGAGCGTTTTTCGAGTTTACCTTCAGTATAAACAAAAGCAACCTAGTAACATAAGAAAGGAACCAATGGTGGCTAAGTTTTGATATAGGGAAACATAAAATAAATTGATAATGCCTTGCCCAAGGTAAATTTATTTGCAGCGGTAAACACGAGCTCGACATTCTAAGGAAGATTTCTAAACGTTTTTCGATTTATTAACGTGAAAAGCCAACGTTTTGGCGTCACCATGACACCATTCTAAAGGCAAATTGAATAAGTAATGCGAAGAATTGATTCCTATAGTCTCTACAAATTAACATAATAACAAAGGGTCACAAGTTCTTTGTCATCTTGAGCGAGTTTATCTTCAATGGACCACATAAAGACATTGGCGAGTAGGGGACCAAGAGGAGATCCCATTGCGACGCCATCTGTTTGCTCCACGAACGCGTTGATGGAAACAAACAAAAATCGTCGTCAATTTATAAACATTATTTTAGTGAACATAACTCGAACGTACCTTCTTTTCTTTCAGAACAATTTCACGTGCTCACTAGAGGTTCTAACAAATTTGATTGCCTAATTATGGAGATGCTTTTTAAGAAAACTCAAGCCATCCTTAAACGTGTAAACGGACTCGATTCGCGCAAAGGTATTCACTTGAAGAACTTGTGACCCTTTGTTATTATGTTAATTTGTACAGACTATAGAAATCAATTCTTCGCATTACTTATTCATTTTGCCTTGAGAATGGTGTCATGATGACGCCGAAACGTCGGCTTTTAACGTTAATATTCTCTTGCTTCTGTTTCAACAAATCGTTTTATATCAAATTTTTCGATTTCACATTAAAAACAAAAGCCTTGTCCTGGACAGTTTCTTTTTTTGCCAACAGTTCGGAAAAATTTGATACTGTACGGCGCATTTAATTATCTTAAGAGACGTGCAGCATACATTGTAATAAGTAAGCATGGAAAGTATAAAGGATTTCCTATTATATGGAAAGATATATATTTTTTTATGGTCAAAATGGACAAGGTTTATTCCGAAGGAGAAGAGGCAGTAGAAAGTTCCAAGCAGTAGGTGGCAATGGCAAACGTTTCTAGAGTAACTTTCAATTTTTTGACTGCTTATCTTTAATACCTTTTGTTAGTGGCGGAGCATTGTTTAACCAGATAACCTTCTCGTGATACCAGTATAACATTTTATAGAAAATTCAAGTCTGAAGTGTGTCGTTATAACAATTAGCGACTAGCGAATGATCTGTTTGATTTACGATTTTGACTGGTTGTTTCAAACATTACAAAAGAACGAAAGTAAACAGAATTTCCGCAATATGGCGCTGAATTCTAAGCATGCGCAGTTAGAGTGAAAATCCGATGACGTCGATCAGAACTTTCCGCTGGACAAGGGGAACGAAGACGCAAAATAGCCCGCAAATACCGAGAAAACAAGGTGCAATAAAACCAAAAAGGTAAAATGCAGTGCACTTGCCCAGTTTCTATAGAGATTGTGTGTATAGGGGAATCCTTGTTTACAATATTTGCCTCATTAGCATGAACAATTCAGTTTCTGATGGAGCTACAAATAAATCAGTTCTGAATATTGAAAGGTCATAGCATGAATAACTCCGGCAATGAATATGAGCTTCATGTATTGAATACTTTTTGTGCAACGCAGGTTTAAAAACACAAAATTTTACAAGGAATGTATGAGCTCATTAGTGCTTTTGCCACCCAGAAATTTTGCAGTTTATGGAAGACAATATCTCCTTGAATACTACACCTAAAGAGCTAAAAATTTCCCAATGTATTAAATTTTGCTAGCTCTTTAGTTATCTGGAGTCAAATCTCATCTAACATGTTTCCTTCTGTAAGCAAAGCCGTATGCAAATGAGCAAAAATGTAAACAATGACGTAAGCATGAATCCCCCTATATCACTGAGGAAAGAGAAAGTCATTTTATAGAAAGACATTTCAAATGAGAAGCTAGAGCCTCGATTTTATTGCGAAAGCGGCGTAGAACGCCGCATTCACTGAATATTTGCGGGATATCATAATTAAGCTATCAATCAACTCCATTATTTTGAAGGAGGAGGCCATTCACTCAAAGAGCTCCAATCATGTCTTATACCTGCCAACATAAGTTAATTTGGCGAGCTTTAAATCAGTTTCCAGTTTTCTCTTGACACTATGTATTAACCCAGCACGGTTTCCAACAATAGAAATCGGAAGTGATTTACAAGGAACTCCGGATTTTTGTAGGTAGCATTTACAAAAGAAGAGAACAAAACGGCCCGTCAGAGAAACTGGGTTAAAATGCAAGTACCACACATGAAAACAGTGCATTAAAATTTATACAATTTTACAGAGCTGTATCATCGACGAAAGTTTGCTAGTTTCCGTCCCGTCCTGTCTCGGAACACACCGTCTCAAATCTTAAAACTACCAAATCGGTTTGCTGCGCAATCGGGTTGACCACTAGCGTAGTTTGAAGTGCTCGACTCGAAAACAGATCTATCTCTCAAACACGAGGTTCAACAACAGAGATCAGAACGCCGGGCAACAGATAAGATACAGTTATGAATGGTTCAAACGACTGTACGTCGTAAATCACGAAGAAATTGCCACCTCATTCCGAATTAAAAAATAACTCAGTTTTTAGCTATAGATATGTCTTGCAGCACACTGAGGTCGTTTGTCTCTTGCCGCGATGAGAGATTTGGATACTTTTTCCAAAGCCTATAATCACGATCCTGTCACTTTGGCCATATTGTTTTCCATTAGTGAAGATTCCATAGGAGTTTCGCTCGTGTGCATCGTTGCTGATGATCATGATTCCTGTGGAGGCAGCCACCGCAGGCTTCAACAGCGTGGGCTTGCAGAACCATGCAAAATGGTGCTTTCTTCGCGCGCACACTTGACCAAAATGCGCGGTTGACCTCGGATGGTATACGCTTCATGAGATCTAAGTACAATTCGCCAATTCTCTGAACTTCCGGCAAACATCAGAACAATAACTTATTGAAAATTGCTTCGGAATTTACATATGAGCGAGAATGGGACATAAATTGCGATCAGAACTGCGAGGATCATCTTTCATTTTAATGCTGCTTTTGCTTTAGTTAAGGGCAATTGGGACGCATGCAGAAAAACAAGCAGCCAGGGGAAGTTATTTCACACTTAAAAGCGCGTGGTTTCCGTTCTTAGTTTCCATCTGTAAATGAACTTAAGAGGGAGTGGAAACCCTAACGATCCCAATTGGAAAATTTAGCTAGGGATGTATCTCATCTCATCACCTAACCTTAAGAGGGAACGGAAACCCTTACAGTTTTGAGTCATTACATTAAAAATGTTGAATTTAAAGAACAATTATTTATAAAATTTAGCTAGGAATGGATCTTATCACCTCAAAAGTATGGGCGCACTGCCTGTAAACTTAAGAGGGAGCGGAAACCCTTACAGTTTTAAGTCATTACATTTAAAATGTTGAATTTAAAGAATAATAATTTGGAATATTTAGCTAGGGATGGATCTCATCACCTGAAAAGTATGGGCGCGCCGCCTGTAAACTTAAGAGGGAGTGGAAACCCTTACAATTCTAAGTCATTAGATTTAAAATGTTAAATTTAAAGAACAATTATTTATAAAATTTAGCTAGGGATGGATCTCATCACCTCAAAAGTATGGGCGCGCCGCCTGTAAACTTAAGAGGGAGCGGAAACCCTTACAATTCTAAGTCATTAGATTTAAAATGTTGAATTTAGAGAACAATTATTTATAAAATTTAGCTAAGGATGGATCTCATCACCTCAAAAGTATGGGCGCGTCGCCTGTAAACTTAAGAGGGAGCGGAAACCCTTACAGTTTTAAGTCATTACATTTAAAATGTTGAATTTAAAGTATAATAATTTGGAATATTTAGCTAGGGATGGATCTCATCACCTGAAAAGTATGGGCGCGCCGCCTGTAAACTTAAGAGGGAGCGGAAACCCTTAAGCTATTAGATTTAAAATGTTGTAAATAAAGAGCTGTTATTTCTACGGACATTTCATTCACCTTAAGATGCTGCAGGAAATGTTAGTTCAATTTAAAGAAACTGATTCAAAGTAATTTATTCACGAATTAGCTTACTGGTTATTTATAAAGCTCTTAATTATTCTGCTTGTTCTTATCTTGTTTTGACGCGCTTTCTGAATCTTGGCGGGCTTTTTACTCGGGCTGCCCGCGTCTCGCGCGGCGCCCGGGTCTAAAACTACCGACGGTTCTTCTTTTTCGTCGTCGAGTATCATCCACAAAGCTCACTTCCGGCGTTTCTGCGCAGGCGCTAACTATTTTTAACAGAGTGATGCCTGTTGTCACGTATCGGAAAATGTCGATTCACCTTGTGTCTTTTGAAGTCTGAACAAACAATATGTTAAAAGAAGTGTCTATGCGAATGCTTGCAAGTTCAACTGCGAGAAGAAAGCTTTTAACATGAGTAAACTTAGCTCCAGATGGACTGCCGTGTTTCCTCGTGTCTGCTTCAGTAGACTGCGAGTAGTCTCTAATTTTGGCGATGGATTGTGGGGCGGGCGAAAGACACGTGCGCGCGCGAAGTTGCGAGGAGACGCGACGCGAGGGGAGCGCCAAAAATTAGAGACTACAGACAAAGGGAGTTTGACCTTTCACGGCCGAGTGATTCGGAAGTGTAAATCTCATATCAACAGCAAGAATGATGCCTGTTGTCACGTATCGGAAAACGTCGATTCACCTTGTGTCTTTGAAGTCTGAACAACTAATATGTTAAGAGAAGTGTCTATAGGAATGTTTGCAAGTTCAACAGCGAGAAGATAGCTTTCAACATGACCAAAATTTAACTCCAGATGGACTGCCGTGTTCTCCGTATCCGCTCCATTGAGATGTACATTTTGTTGAAAAACTCAAGTACGGGATATCACACACCCCTGAGACTTTGACAGGTAGTTTATTTACTATTTTCCCACAATATCTCAATTTCTGGACTTTAATTTTTGAATGATAAGCGATTAGTTTAGCGTCACTTGAAACTGTCCAGAAACTTTCCTTTCTTGTGTTTCAAATGACCCTGGATTGACGTATTTGTAAACAGTTTCACTCTGCTAATTAATTTTCTACTCACATTTCACCGAGACTCCATTAACGTTTATGCGAAAAAATCCTACATCGTTCGATAAGCGTTTCCTTTCTCAAACAATTATCCACCGAAGCGAAAACAAGTGTGCTTATTTTTTTTTGGAATCAATACACTATTTTTATCAACTTGCATAACGATAAACCTCTGTGGCCTAAAGGTCATTGTTCCTGCCTGTGACGCAGTTAACCCGGGTTCGATGCCTTTAAGTGGTATATATCACGGGCTTTTTTTTTCTGTTTCTCTTTTTCTCGTTCTCTTAGAAATATTTTTTACAAGTGTTATAATTATTGTTCTCAATGGTTGAGCTGTATTTTAGAGGAATATATGTTGATAGGGGTCTAAAGAAATAGACTCCAACACAAGCTAAGCACAATGCGTCCGATGTAAGAAAGACAGACTTCCCTCTATTCTTTTGTTTAGCGCTAAGTTAGGGATACAATACTGTTTTTTGCAAGCCCGAGTTTAGACTAATTGTAGCCTCTTGTCTTTTCTCTCGTTTCTCCCGATGTTAGCCTCCCACGCAGTCGTTTTTAGGGGACTCGTATTTCACCTTCTCCCCACAAACGCCTGCTTACAAGCCAACATTCCTTTCCCGCCGCTTGGCCAATCACATTTTACCTACTGAATTCTGGAAGGTTGACCTTGACCTTAGGCTCGATTTCCGCCGCTCACTCGGGTCCGGGCTTTCCTCCCCGAGAGAGCGGCTGGACGCGTCGGTTAACCATTGTTGGTTTCAGCCAATGAGCTTACCGCCTGCAGATTTTCGTCTGGCAATGTTGTCGCATAAATTATCATATCAGAACAGAGTTGTGGAAAATGGCGGACAACGTGGAAAGGATGTGTGTGGCTTACGAGCGAGTTTTGACGACATTTAACATTGAGAATTTAAAAGATTTACAGTGAGAGGCACTGGAAAAGTTGATTAGTGGCCGAGATGTCTTTGTTATTCAACTAACTGGGTCGGGAAAGTCCCATATTTTCAGTCCGCTCCGATGTGTTTCGACACAGTTAGTCCTTTGCTAACCAATGCGAAGTCAATCGTAATTGTGATCTCTCCTCTGGCTTCCCTTATGCAAGACCAAGTACGGTACCTTAAGTCTCTTGGAATCAGTGCGAGTTCATCGGCGATGAACTGAAGAGCGATGAGGCTAAGCAACTGGTAGAACGCGGGGAATTTCAGGTCGTGTATGGCTCAGCAGAGGCGTTTTCCTCAACAAAACGATGGCGTGCTATGCTAAGCAGTGACGCTTACAAAAATAGATTGTCCGCCGTCCTTTGTTGCACCTCTTAACAACGAAGGGCCGTTCTTCGCGCAAATTTGTGTGCATTTGTTGTTGACATCAGAACAAATTCGGTCCTCGATGGCTTTTTTGAGTTGAGCACTATCCATAACTGCGTCCGCGATCGACTTATAACTGCTTCCTCGAACCGAAGCTTTACCGAGCCGATGGAGATCCTTTGATAACACTCCGATTTACTCCCTGATTCATAAGTCACAATTGCCTGAAATAAAGAACATTTTTATAATTTTATTTGAGCCGAACAGGGAAGAAGGATAACGTGCACGTTCTGTCAAATAAATTGTAAACAAATAAATTTAATTAATTAGCGCTTACCTGTACCTCAAAAATATTTCCTTAGCAGTGGACTTCTGGCGTTTCCTTCACCAAAGGCGCATCTTGGACGGGACCAATGGGCCAAACTACTGGTACTTGAACAGGCATGGGACTTGGTTTGGGTCGAATCTCTCCAAATGACAAGCTTTTTGCGGCCTTTTTCCTTCCTCCATCCGTTACATGGCGAAGAGATTTCAACGGCGCAGCAACACTTGGCGAGATTGACGAGTCTGTAGGAACGCCTCGCTTCGGCCGGTTATTTGCTGTAAACTTTTCTTTCAATGAATGCTGGAGAATTTTAATCTCCTCTCGGATCTTTTCAAGGCGCTTAACATCTCGATAGCAGCGCTCGTTGTAGATGGTAACTGTCCATGTTTACACTCGAGAGAGGGACATCCATTATGTTGCAAATTCTGTTTCGCAAATCAGCACTTTCCATTTAATCTAGTTTTCTTCCTAGAGTCAGGAAGCTCACAGACACAGAATACGCATCCAGTATTCGTTTGAAATTTTTTGGGTGTATCCTCGCTAGCACATTCCCCATCCATTACAACATTGCGTATTTGCGCGCGAAATAAGAGCCTGGTCCTCACTAGCGACGCAAGCATAAGCACAAGCATAAAGCCGCGGCTACACGAGCGATTTTTCGCTCGCGCCGGTGATGCAATTTTTTCAATTTTGTCGCGTCACCAGTGCGCGATGAAAATCGCAAGTGTAGCCACCCTTGAACTGGCAACGCAACAGGTAAAAAGTCGCAAGAAAAAAATCGCGAGAAATTGAATGAGTTTAACTTTTCGCGATTCTTTTTCTGCGATTTTTTGAGCTGTCGCATCACCTGTGCGAAGGTGGCTACACGGGTGATTTTCATCGCGCGCCGGCGACGCGACAATTTTACAAAAAATCGCATCACCATCGCAAGCAAAAAATCGCTCGTGTAGCCGCGGCTTAAGCTTATGCGCCGGTGAGGACAGCCGTGACATAAGCATAAGAATATCAAAACCTTGCGTTCTTCTTATGCTTATGCTTATGCTTATGCTTGTATTGCTGATAACATGGCTTAAATAAGGAACATTTGGAGTCTGATTTCACATCCGGTGACATCTGAGACGCATAAATTACAGACAAGGTCGCCGGGTCACGCGTCCAGCCGTTCTCTCTCGGGGAGGAAAGCCCGGACCCGAGTGAGCGGCGGAAATCGAGCCTACCTTGACCTCAGGACGCGTTTCGGGGAATAGTTCAACATTGCAGAGACAGAGCTTGAGCGAGCTCTGATTAGCGCGTGCTCTACGTTCAGCATTCCTGTTTAAATGCCTATCAGCTGACTTCAATTTTAAGAATTTGTGAGAGGAAACAGCGATATTTTCATCAATTTGCCCACTAGTTACGATAGTCGCTTATTTACCAAGCTTCGCCTTCAATCTTCGATATCCTCGCCGCTACTCCTGGTCGTGTTGTAGCTGTTGTGTCACCTCTCGTGAATTTGATGAAGGGCCAAGTCAGTTATTTAAGACGTATTGGCGTATCGTCGGTTAGTCTGAGTTGTTTGGAGGAAGGCGCCTTTGACATCGGTAGACCACAGCGCACATTGGATCGAGCGAGCGGCGAGGCAGCAAGCTACATAATTTTACCCTCCGCTTCGCGTGGACTGACGAAAAAAAGTACATGAATTGGCACAGTCTATGTCACCGGTGTTTGATAACCTATGACCGCTTCTCCAGGACGTTTTGGGGTCGTTGTGTGGGCGAATTTCATCTGATTTAAAGCAGGACCTTGAGAGATCGAGCTTTGTTGTTGTGCCATATGTGATAATTTCACGTCGATTTAGTCTACGTTTGATGGACTGATAAATGGTTCAAATTTGTAACTCGGTCGCGTCTAAATTCTTATTCGCTTTTTCAAATTTTAAAGGTCTCTCTAACAGATCGTATCACTCAAAAACAAATCGGCTCCAGTGCTTTGATACGTTTACAAATTTATTTATTTATTTATTTATTTATTTATCAAATTCGCGAGAGAAAGAAGCACACATTAGGATTAACAATTTTACTTGTCATCGCTAGCCAGTTGCTCGATCGTGACTGGCTGGGACGCCCGCGAGCCAAACAATGGGAAAGGAATGTTTGCTTCGGGTAAGCAGGCGTTAGTGGGGAGGAGGTGAAATACGAGTCCCCTAAAAACGACTGCGTGGGAGGCTATCCGATGTTTGTTGAGAGGTTTTCTTGATTTGTACGTCCATCGTTTGATTCTGCGTCAAATGGTTTGTATCACAGTGATGTTAAGTTCGATGACTTTGATTTGGGTCCATCACTGGTTAGTATATCTAATGGCTGTTTATGGCGTTTTTTAGAGAGACGAAAGCATCTGTTCGCAAGATGTCCGGTACAGAGGCATTTGTGAGGCTCATAAGCTTATTACCGGCAAGCACGGCACTAAATACAGTCGATCGCCACATCAACATCCTTGAACCATTGTTTCCAAACTGGGCCTTCATTTCCATCATGAAGATTGGTGATATTTACACGGCGGATTTCATCACGAAATAAACTGAATATTTTCGCTTAAATATTTGGTGCACGAACGATTGTTTACGCGTACCAAGTCTTTTAACGCGAGCAACGAGATTGGGCCAGCAAAAGTGTACCTATGTTGCCACGATTGCCATGATTTTCCAACACTGAACAAAGCGAAGAGTTACCAAAAATAAACTGATCAAATTTACCTTTGCTAGATATTAACTATTAAAGCCTGTTTTTTCTGTTCCACTGAAATCGACAACAATAACAAAGTAACAGACAGATTCGGATTAATGAACACACTTGAAGTGTGCAAAGGCATTTGTGAAAACTAATTAACTCATCAGTGCCTGACCGCAATGCGTCGCCTTTCGTGACTGTCACCATAGAAATACGCTCTCCTGGTGCGCGCACTAAAATCGAGCCTCTAGCTTGGCAGAGTTAAGTGAAAACGACGAATGGGAGCCAAGGCGAGGGTTCTTTGAAGCAAGCATTACTCCAGAGACATTGCTTAATTACATTATCCATAAGCTTCGCATCGGCTTGCAGCCACACGAAAGAAGTGGTGACTGCTATGTATACTACTTGGAATCTCCTTTTGATGTTGGGTTTTTCCCATATCAAATTAAAGCCATGGTCCTTTCTTCACTTCCATTGTAAAAGTCGTGTCCGCTTTACCCGCTGCCAGTACTGCTTGAAGCACTGTCCTAATCACGTGATCACCATTTACCCGTGGATGTAAAAACCAAATTGAATATAAACGTGTCTTAACAAATACGTTCGTTCTTATTCCTCGAAACACAAATACCACACATTCCACTAGTCCACCTGCCCAGTCCAGTCCAGACCAAGCGACATGAGATATGTTGTAGTTGGTTTTAAAGAAAGCTGTTTATAACTGAAACTAAAGAAACTGAGAACACGAGGAAGTAGAGACACCAAACTGTTAATATATGTAATTCCTTTTAGACGGAGCACGATATAATACACGGCGTTTCGAAATTTATCTTAAAATCCAACTAATAAATAAACTAAAGATGCATAATATTGTTTAAAAGATAGTCTATAAACACTTGGCTGTTTTACCCGTCACTTTGTCTGATTTTCTTATTGCTGAAGACGAACTGAAATAGACGGTTTGCTTTTAATGTGAACTGGGTAAATATGCCCTTAAGACTAACATCATTTCTCAGGGGCACCCAACGACAAGTCTCGGAGGACATCTGTTTGGAGGAAGGTAGTTCGCCTTCGACTTTCGGCGTCGATTAAAGAATGCACTCAGATTTTCGTAACTTAAACGTGGCCTAAAAGACTCGCAGTCGCTGGCCCCTGATGTTTTCCAAAGGGTAGTAATTGCTGTTTTTCGCAGTCAAAAACGTCAGCCAGCATTTTCGGAAAGAAAATAGCTCGGATCCGAATAGATCAAATTCTTCTAGCACACGAAAACATTACCTTAAACAGACTTCAAACACCACAAGATACTAAAAATTGCCTTTCTACAGCTTTTGGTTGATTTGGCTGCTTGGGTGACTGCATGAAATTATACAGTATCTGCTATTAGCATCTTTCAAAGAATACTCTCTAACAGGATGTAGGGACGTTGCAAAAACAATGAACACTTTAGTTTTCTTCTGTAAAGGTACATATTAAAGGATACCACTGATCTTATGATAAGTTAGCAATACGTGGCTATTCTTTAACTCTAGCTAGTTACTCATTCAACTTATGAGCTAGAGCCACGTAGAAATAAACAATCAACTAAAATGGAATTTAAGATTGGTATCAATGTTCAGGACTCCGAGCAATTGGTGCTCCAACACCATACTCAAAAGGAGTTCTTCGGAAGCAGTCTCAGTTGACCAAAAGGGATTTATTTGACTGAGAACTAGATCAATGATGTTGCACGCGTCCATGGCAAAGTCCTCTTTGTTCTAAAGCAAGCTTATTTATAAAAGGTGGAATGAAAAACCTACGTAACATAGTTTCCCTATCGCTATTTTCCAGTCAAACCATTTATATTATGGGCTTCTTTTCCCAGCTATCAGTAAATAAAGACAAACGTTGAATTTTCCAATTAAGAGCAGTTGTTTGTGGGGGAGTATTGTTTAACCAGATAACCTTCTCTTGATACCACTATATAATTTCTTTAGTATAAATCTACTAGCGTTCTACCACGAATGCCGTTCTCTGATCGGCTGTGCTACTCGCTATCTATTTAACAAATAGATTCCATGTCGCCGTGCGTCTGTTCAGTAATAGATCACAGATGACATCAAAATGTGGTAAAAACAAAGAAGTGGCACACGAGCCGCAGGCGAGTGTGCCACTGATGTTTTTACCACATTTTGACGTCTTCTGTGATCTATTACTGAACAGACGCACGGCAACATGGAATCTATTTGTTTTATATAATAAAGAAACAAAATACAAGCGAAAAACTTGTTTATTTTCACATTTCTGGAAAAATAAATGCAGTGACGACGTAATCTGTGCATCTGTCCTCTAATAGATCATAGCTAAGAACCAATCACAACGCGCGAACTATTCACTATTCACTATTTAAGTGTTTGATTTACGATTTTGACTGATTGTTTCAAACATTACAAATGAACAAAAATAAAACGGAATTTCAATATGGCGCTGAATTCTGAGCATGCGCAGTTATAACTGAAAGCGCTGGACAAGGCTAAAGAAACGAAGAATCAAAATAGCCCGCAAATACCGAGAAAAGCAA
Organism: Pachyseris speciosa; assembly: GCA_016490735.1. NCBI lineage: Eukaryota > Metazoa > Cnidaria > Anthozoa > Scleractinia > Pachyseridae > Pachyseris > Pachyseris speciosa. The sequence continues at coordinate 697,234 of JAEMWC010000036.1, forward strand.
GGTGCAACAAAACCAAAAAGGCAAAATGCAGTGCACTTGCCCAGTTTCTAGAGACTGTGTGTGTATCACTAAGGAAAGAGAAAGTCATATTAGAAAAGACCATTTCAACCCAAGTGAAAACGGCGAAGGGGAGCCAAATCAAGGGATCTTTGATGTCGACACTACTCCAGAAGCATTGTTTAATACAGTTATCCACGAGCTTCGCATCGGCTTGCAACCACACAAAAGAAGTGGTAACCGCTACGTATACTACTTGAAATTTCCTTTTGATGTTGGTTTTTTTTCCGTATCAAGGCAATGTTCCTTCTGCCACTTCCATCGTAAAAGTCGTGTGCAGCTTTATCCTCTGTCAGTATTGCTTTAAGGACTGTCCTAGCGAGGTGGTCACCATTTACCCGTGGATGTAAGAACTCCAAACACCGCACATTCCACCTGGAAATTTCCGCCAGCTCACGAAATCGACATTAGATATGGTGTAGCTTGTTTCAAAGAAAGCTGTAGAATATGTGGCTGTAGGACCCGGCACTTCTTGACCATTAAGCTTTGCAGTTAAAAGACACTGGAAATCAAACTGAGAAACCGAATATCGTTAAAATAAAAGACCCTATAAAGAAACTGAGAACACGAGAAAGTAGAGGCACCAGACTGTTAATAAATGTTATTCCTTTAGACAGTGCACGATATAATATACGGAGTTTTGAAATTTATCTTAAAATCCAATTAAATAATAAATAAACTGGAGATGCCTAAAATGGTACTGTTTTACCTATCTCTTTGACTGACTTTCTTGTTGTTCAACACGAGAAAAATAGACCGTTTGCTTTTCTAATGTGAACTGGGTAAATATGCCCTTAACTGAGTAACATCATTTCTCGTTCCTCCGATTGCATGAAATCATGCAGTATCTTATACTTTAGCATCTTTAAAGAATAATCTCTAACAGTATTTAGGGACGTTGCAAAGGCCATGAGCACTTATTGTTTCTTCAGTAAAGGTACATAAGAAATGATACCACTGATAATGATAGGTCAGCCATACGTGGCTATTCTTTAATTTTAGCTAGTCAATCATTCAACTTACAAGCATAGTGTTTTGAGATCGAGCCACGTAGAAAAAAGGAGTCAACTAAAATGGAATTTAAGATCAGTATCAATGTTCAGAACGCAGAGCGCTATTAGTGCTCCAACACCATACTCAAAAGGAGTTCTTCGGAAGCAGATTCTAAGATCAAAAAAGAGATTTATTGGACCGGGAGTTAGATTAATTGTGTTGCACGCGTCCATGGCAAGTTCCTCTTTCTTCTAAAGCAGGCTTGTTTAAAAAAGGTGAGCAGAAAAACCTAAGTAACATAGTTTTCCTATCGCTATTTTTCAGTCAAACCGTTTATCTTATGGGCTTCTTTTCCCAGCTATTAGTAAAAAAAGACAAACGTGGAGTTTTCCAGTTACGACCGGTTGTTTGGTCTACCGTCACGAATATTACAAATCATCCATTAGTACATTTTTCAAAGCTAGTGTAGTTGCTTTGGTCGGTGTAGTTGCTATAGTTAGCGTAGTTGCTATGGTTGTTGTAGATGCTGTGTAATTTACGCAGTTGCTGTGGTTAACGTTGTTGAAGTAGTTGGCGCAGTTACTGTAGTTCCTGTAGCCCTCGTAGCTGCTTTAAATGGTATAGTTTTCATTTGCAGCCTCTGTAGTTACTGTTAGTTGGTGTAGATGGTGAGGCAACTGGAGCTGGTACAGTTTGTGAAGTTGGTGTAGTTGATGCAGTTGATTTTTTTCTGCAATTCCTCTCTCAGATTTGGTGCAGTTGCTGTAGCTGTGGAGTTAGTGTAGTTGGTGTAGCTGTTGCAGTTGTTGCAGTTGTTGTAGTTGGTGTAGTTGATGTATGTGCTGTAGTTACTGCAGTTGCTGCACTTCGTGTACTTGTTGTAGTATATTTACCGCAGCAGTTGCTTTGTAGTCGCTGTAATTGCTGTAGTTGGCACAGTTGGTGTGCTTGGTTTCCTTAATGCAGTTGCTGTAGATGATGCAGTTGGTGTAGATACTATAGTTGTTGTGGTTGCTGTAGTCTGTGTAGTTGCTGGTTCGTGCGGTTGGTAAAGTTGTTTTAGACGCTGTAATTGCTGTAGTTGGCACAGTTGGTGTGCTTGGTTTCCTTGATGCAGTTGGTGTAGTTGCTGTATTGGTGTGTTCGTGCAGTTGGTGAAGTTGCTTCAGAAGGTGTAGTTGCTGTAGTTGGTGTAGTTGCTGTTGAGTATATACTGGCCGTAGTGACTATTACTGGTCTCCATGGTGTTGATGTTGTAGTTGGTGTAGTCCCTGCAGTTGCTTTAGTTGACCGTGTAGTACAGTGGTGTAGCTGACGTGGTTGAAGTAACTGGTGTAGTCATGTGCTGCAGTTGCCGTAGCTCCTGTATTCCTCTAATCTGACATTGGTGGTGTAAATGATTTAGGTGGTGAAGTTGGTGTACCTGTAGTGGGGGGTAAAGTCCCTTTAGTAGTTGTAGTGTAGTTGGTGTTGTCCCTGTAGTTGCTTTAGCTGGGCGTGTGGTTGGTGTAGTATTTAGTATAAAACAGTTGTGAAAAAATAATTCTCAGCACCTTGCACACGTTCAGTGTTGGCAACGTAATCATCTTGCTTGCAAGCGAATAAGGTACTATCCGGTCAGGAGCCCTAATTTTAAAACGGATATTTCAGTTGATGACCAGGAGCACTCCTTGTTTATTTACCAAAGTCGAACACTATTTTTCTATTAATATGAATCTAGACACGGACACACCACTTAATGGTTTTATCATTCGGTTCAGTCAGAGGTCAGAGTCACAGTTGAATTTCATCAACGTACGAAGACTTAGGGAGGGTTCATAATTTACGTAGTGAGGGGCTATGATGATTTTGTGGCAGTGTGTGTGTATGTGTGTGCGTGTGCGTGTGCGTGTGCGTGTGTGTGTGTGTGCGTGTGCGTGTGCGTGTGTGTGTGTGTGTGTGTGTGTGTGTTGGGGGGGATGTTAAGATTTTCGAGCAGTAGTATCTGGGGAATGGGGCGCTTTGGAAAATTTTGCCAAAAGTTTGGCATAAAAAAAATCACTTGATGGATCTGTACAAAGCAATTCTTCTCACTATTGTGTGTATTTTTTGGCAAATTATTTTAATGAGTATAGGGAAGATATTTGTTTACAAACATTTTTTTTATTTTTTAAATGTGCAAAACGTTAAACAAAAGAATAGCTCTGTGGTTGGCATATTAATAACAATATGTGACGTCACTGATATCTTTGCTATAAGTCGTTCCACGCTCTAAGCTAAAATCTTCCGGCAATCGCGCTTTTTCTGTTGCCATGCTCCGGACAGCATAAAATGTAGCGAAAACCTTTTTTCTTTGAAGCATAATCTGAAAACTTATCTTTTTAAGCGTTATTTTAATGAGTAGTTGTCTAATTGTTATGCAGTTTTAACTTTTTAACTTTAATTGTAAAACGCCCAAGAGCTTTTGGATAGGGCGCTATAAAAATTGTATTACTACTACTACTACTACTACTACTACTACTACTACTACTACTACTACTACTACTACTACTACTACTTTGGTAATCTAAGAGTTTTTGGCTTTTATCAGGTCCTCAGATACTCCTTTACCTTTAGAGCTAGACCAGTTATTTCCTTTCGCTCAGGTATGTATTGAGTTAAATGTGTCAATGGCCTTTAAATTAAATCCGAATTAGTTGAGAGGATTGTTCACAGCTGTTTAGAAACAGTCTCAGTGAGAAAGTTGCTAAGCTGACAGTGAACGATCCGTAAATCTGCAAATGGATTCTAGAAAACTGTATTACAGTACAGTGAGTTTATTTGTAACAAAGGTACACCTCTGGGTAGGTTCAACTGATTCGAGTTTTGATCTTAACACCTCCTCCTGAAAAAATTATGAATTGATGTATTTCTGCCATAGATTTAAATTCAACACGATAAGAACTTTGGCAAACCGTTTAACACAGTAGTTGTAAAGAAATTCACAGCAAAAAGATCGTCTCGAGTTCATTTGCGACTAGAGAAGGATTCACGAGCCGTACAACGTTACTAAGGCATTTTGCGTTAGGATTACCTTAAAAACAAAATCAACCGAATAGGAATGAGCCAAAAGTTGGGTTGTAATATAGGGAAACACGAATAAATTGAAAATGTCTTGTCTAAGCTAAATTTTTTAATCGATAAATACGAGATAGCCATTCTAAGAAAGTTTTCAACACGCTTTTCAAAATTTATTACATCATAGTGAGTTCATTCAGTTTTTAACAAGAGTAACAATCAAGCTAAGATAACTTCAACTGATTTAGGGTTTGATTTTCACAATATACCTGCTTTTAAAGACTGATGTGTTTATGCCATGCATTTCAACACGACAATAACCTTAGGAAACTGTTTAAAACAGTAGAAAACTCCCGGCAAAAAGATCGTCTTAGTTACGACTAAACAAGGCTTCGCGAGCCGTACAACATTTAACATCGGTAAACACGCGAAATAGAGATTTTAAGGACTCGGGATATTTTAAAAAGCAAAAGCAGCCGAAAGGGATAAAAATGGAGTTAAGAGTTGGTTTGTAATAAAGGGAAACAGGAATACATTGAATTATGTCTTGCCGGTCTAAGGTAAATTTATTTTTAGTGGAAAGTAAAGTTTCTATAAAGTTCGGAAAAATCTTATGATACGGCAAATTTAATATCTTAAGAGACGAGCTGCACACATTGTCATCATAAAAAACTAGCATAGAAAGTATAAAGGATTTTTTTTATTATTATATGGACAGAGATCTTTTCGCATGGGGCCGAGTAAAATTAAGGATTAATATCACGCGTGCTTTCCGAAGTTGCTGAAATTGCCTGATTGATATTTATCCTTAATTCTACGATGACCCATTGCGATTACGTGTTAACAACATAAAGGCAAAATTTTCTCAACACTGTTGAGGCACGTTGAAAAACAGTCAGCCAAGCGTAGTAAAAACACTCGTTCGCTCGCAAGCAAAACAAACAAACAATTGAACTAGTTGTTTGCGTCTAAAACGAGTATAGATGATTGTTATTTACATCCAGTCGAGAAAAAAATACGAATTTCATTTCGAATTCTTGACAAAATTAACAACGATCAGACCAAAAATTAAGCTTTGATTTATTTATTTCACTTGTGCTGTAGAGGTTTTTACCACTTGAAAATAAGTATCCACTTAAAAACACGCATCCGTAAAAACAGAAAACGGTTTGTCCAAAGAAAGAACTTCTTTTCACCAATTTTGAGCTACTCGTTCTTCCCATAATGGTAAACTGTTCTGTGACCTGTTTTGGTGGGCTGCAAGATGCCGTGGTAACGTGGAAGCCCTTGACGCTTTGAATCGTTTTGTTTTACAACCACACAATCCCGCTACGCCGGGCGCCATGCATGTCGATCCAAGTTTTAAGCTTTTCACGAGAAAAACTTTTGCTCTTTCTTTTTATCATTCAAAAATTCACTTTCCGGAGTCGGTATCTTTTAAAGTTAACTGAAACTATCCGATTGATTATCCTAAGAAACGTAAAGAAAATCAACGGACTTAGCCGCCATGCTTCTGATGCTTGAAACTGCTTTGGGCCATAAACCATCGAATAGCGCCTCTCGGTAGCAAACGGAAGCCGCTGGAAATTTGATTGACGGTAGCGAAAACCACAGCTGTCGGTTGAAGTTCGCGTGTGAGCCTCTATAGTTTCCAGAGGCGCGAAGCCCGAGAGGAGGTCTGGGTCGATAATGAATACTAACATGGGCTGAACTCAACGCAAGCGCGATGACTCGCTCGTTTCTCGACCGCTAGACAAGGGCAACGCTGGGTTCTCCCGAAATTCAACGCAAATTTGATGATGCAGCGCATTTTCCCAGTTACCAGAGATGGCGTGGTCATCACTGAACAAACAGAAAATCATATTATAGAAAGACATTTCGACCCAAGCGGAAATGATGAATGGGAGCCTAGCCGAGGGTTCTTTGACAGACACGTCTTTACCCCGGAGACTATCCTCCTTGAAGTTCGCGATCGGCTTCGAAACGGCTTGCAGCCGGACGAAAGAAGTGGTAATTGCTACGCATACTACCTAACATTTCCTTTTGTTGTTGGTTTTTTCCCATATCGAAGCCAGGTTCATGTCTTCACTTCCATTGTAAAAGTCGTGTGCCGCTTTACCGACTGCCAGTACTGTGGTATGCACTGCCGTGTAGTGACCATTTACCCGTGGGTGCAAAAACAAAATTGACTTTAAACGTATCTTGACAAATATGTCAGTCCTTATTCCTCGAAACACAAATAGCACACATTCTTCAAGTCCACCTGGAATTTTCCGCCACCTCACGAAAGGAGTTCTTTGGAAGCAGAGAGGGATTTATTGAACTGAGAGCTATATCAATAATGTTGTACGCGTCCATGGCAAGTTCCTCTTTGTTCTAAAGAAGGCTTGTTTGTAAAAGGTGGACTGACAAACCTTAGTAACATAGTTTTCCTATCGCTATTTTTCAGTCAAACCATTTATCTTAGGGTCTTCTTTTCCCAGTCATCAGTAAATAAAGACAAACGTGGAATATTTCAGTTAAGAGCGTTTGTTTGGTCTACCGTCACGAATATAACAAATCATTCATTAGGTGGTGTAGTTGCTGTGGTTGGTGAGGTTGCTATAGTTAGTGTAGTTGCTGTGGTTTTTGTAGATGCTGTGTACTTTACGCAGTTCTGTGGCTAAAGTTGATGAAGTAATTGGCGCAATTACTGTAGTTCCCGTAGCCCTTGTAGCTGCTTTAAGTGATTTGGTTCTCATTTGTAGTTCCTGTAGTTACTGCATGTTAGTTGGTGTAGATGGTGAAGTTAGTGAAGTTGCTGTAGATGGTGTAGTTGATCAGTGTAGTACTGCTGTTTGTACAGTTATTATGGTTGCTGCAGTTGATGTATTTGTGCAATTCCTGTAGTTGGTGCAGTTGCTGTGGTAAGCATAGTTGCTGTTGTTGTGGAGTTAGTGTAGTTGGTGTAGCTGTTGCAGTTCCTGTAGTTGGTCTAGTTAATGTATGTGCTGTAGTTACTGCAGTTGCTGCAGTGTAGTTGTTGTAGTGTATTTACCGCAGTAATAGTTTTGTAGTCGATGTAGCTGTTGTAGATTGGGTACTTGATGTAGTTGGTGTAGCTGCACGAGTCGGTTTGGTTGGTGTAGTTGGTACAAACTGTGTAGTTGCTGAGTTAGTGTCGTTGCTGCAGCTGGTGTGGTTGCTGTAGCTGGTGCAGTTGGTGTACTTGGTTTGTTTGCCGCATTGGGTGCAGTTTGTAAAGATGCTGTAGTTTCTTTGGTTGGTGAAGTTGGTATAGACGCTGTAATTGCTGTATTTGGCAGCCTTGATGCAGTTGGTGTAGATGCTTAAGTTGGTGTGGTTTCTGTAGTCTGTGTAGTTCCTGTAATTGGTGTGTTCGTGCAGTTGGTGAAGTTGTTTTAGATGGTGTAGTTGCTGCTGTGTATGTACCGGCCGTAGTGGCTATTATTGGTCTGCATGGTGTTGATGTTGTAGTTGGTGTAGTAGTTAGAGTAGTTGCAGCTGTAATTGTTAGTTAGTGTAGTTGGTGTTGTCCCTATATTTGCTTTTGCTGGTCGTGTAGTTGGTGTAGTATTACGTATAAAACAGTTGCGAAAAAAGAATTCTCAGCACCTTGCACAAGTTCAGTATTGGCAACGTAAACATCGTACTATCCGTACTATCAGATCAGGAGCCCTAATTTTAAAACGGATATTTTGGTTGATGACCAGGAGCACTCCTCGTTTATTTACCAAAGACGAACACTATTTTTCTATTAATATGAATCTAGACACGGACACACCACTTAGTAGTTTAATTTCATCAAGGAGGCTTTATAATTTATGCAGAGAGGGGCTATGATGATTTTGTGGCGGGGGAGGGTGTTACGATTTTTCAGCAGTAGGTTCTGGTTTGGCAAGGTATAAAGGGGGGTCATAAGAAAATCACTTGCTGAATCTGTACAAAACAATTCTTCGTGCTATTGTTACAATAGCACGAAGAATATGCTATTGTTTGTGTAGTTAGAGTAGTTGCTGTAATAGTTAGTTAGTGTAGTTGGTGTTGTCCCTGTAGTTGCTTTAGCTGGTCCTGTAGTTGGTGTAGTATTGTGTATAAAACAGTTGTGGAAAAAGAATTCTCAGCACCTTGCACAAGTTCAGTATTGGCAACGTAAACATCGTGTTTTCAAGCGAATAGAGTACTATCCGGTCAGGAGCCCCAATTTTAAAACGGATATTTTAGTTGATGACCAGGAGCACTCCTTGTTTATTTACCAAAGTCGAACACTATTTTTCTATTAATATGAATCTAGACACGGACACACCACTTAGTGGTTTTACAGTTCGGTTCAGGTAGAGGTCAGAGTCTATGTTACAGTTGAATTTTATCAAAGTCGGAAGACTTGGCGAGGGTTCATAATATATGTAGAGAGGGGCTATGATGATTTTTTTGCGGGTGGCGTGGGAGGGGAGGGTGTTACGATTTTTTAGCAGTAGGTTCTGGGGGAAGGGGGCGCTATGGAAAATTTTGCCAAAAGTTTGGCATAAAAAAAATCACTTGATGAATCTGTACAAAACAATTCTTCATGCTATTGTGTGTATTCTTTGGCAACTCATTTTAATGAAAATGAATTCACTTAAAGACGCTTGATCTCTTAAAACTGAGTTTTGTTTCTAAATGCCATGTTTCAATCGTAACTAGTTGCCTTGTCCTAAACAGTTTGTTTTTTCCAATAATAGTTCGGGAAAATCTTATGATACGACAAATTTGTATCGGTAAAAAATATAAAAATTTTAGGAAAGTTTTTGAGCGTTTATCGAGTTTAGCTTCAGTAAAAACAAAAGCAAACTTGTGACATAAGAAAGGAGCTAATGGTGGCTGAGTTTTAATATAGGGAAACATGAACAAATTGATAATGTCTTGTCCAAGGTAAATTTATTTGCAGCAGTAAACACGAGCTATACATTCTAAGGAAGATTTCTAAACGTTTTTTGATTTCAAATTATAAACAAAAGCCTTGTCCTGGACAGTGTTTTTTACTAACAGTTCGGGAAAATTTATGATACGGCGAATTCAATTCAACTTTTGCCAACAGTTCTGGATAATTTATGATACGTCGAATTCGATTCAACTCAATTCATGTTTTAGTGGCTCCACAAAAAAGGAAAAGACGTTTATATCTTAAGAGACGTGCAGCATACATTGTAAGAAAAAAAGTTAGCATATAAAGTATATAGGATTTTCTATTATATGGAAAGATATCTATTTTTTATGGTCAAAATAGACAAGGTTTACTCCGAAGGAGAAGAGGCAGTAAAAAGTTCCAAGCAGTAGGTGGCAATGGAAAACGTTTCTAGAGCAACTTTCAATATTTTAAGTGCCTATCTTACCTTTATAGGTGAAAATTACCAATACTATCATTGCTTTTGTCTTTCCAGTCATGTTACACATTAGAAAAATTGTTAGTGGCGGAGAATTGTTTAACCAGATAACCTTCTCGTGATACCAATATATTATTTTTTAAGTATAAATCTACTAGCGTTCTATCACGAATGCCGTTCTCTGATTGGCTACGCTACTCGCCACCTATTCTGTGATAGATAGTAAGTAGCGATTGTCAACACAATGGCGGCCGCTTCTTCGCGTTTTCGAACTGTCTGCGAAGAGGATTTAGATAATTTACTCGTTTAGTTTCGAACTACAAGAAGATAGATTTGTACTAAAACAATTATATTATACGCTCTTGATTTCTATGCGTGATAGCTGATTCGGGCTGCGTCCTCATCAGCTATCACGCGATAGAAATCTCGAGCTCATAATCTAATTGTTAAATAGAAAATTCAAACAAAGTTTGTCGTTATAACAACAGCGACCAGCGAATGATCTGTTTGATTTACAATTTTGACTGGTTTTTTCAAACATTACAAATGAACGAAAGTAAAACAGAATTTCAATACGGCGTTGAATTCTAAGCATGCGCAGTTCGAGTAGAATCCCGATGACGTCGGATCAGAACTTTCCGCTGGACAAAGCTAAAGGAACGCAAAAAGCACACAAATACTGAGAAAAGCAAGGTGAAAAAAGGTAAAATGCAGTGCACTTGTCCAGTTTCTAGAGATGGTGTGTGTATCACTGGGGAAAGAGAAAGTCATGTTATACAAAGACACTTTCACCGAAGTGAAAGCGACGAAAGGGAGCCAAGGCGAGGGTTCTTTGAGGCCCACATTACTCCAGAGTCATTGTTTAATACAGTTATCCATAACCTTCGCATTGGCCTGCAGCCAGACGAAAGAAGTGGTGACTACTACGTATACTCCTTGGAATTTCCTTTTGTTGTTGGTTCTTTCCCATATCGAAGCAATGGTCCTTTCCCCACTTCCAAAGTAAAAGTCGTGTGCAGCTTTATCCGCTGTCAGTACTGTTTTATGCACTGTCCTAGCAAGGTGGTCACCATTTACCCGTCGATGTAAGAACACCAAATACCACACTTTCTACAAGGCCACCTGGAATTTTCCGCCAGCTCAAGAAATCGAAGACCAAGCGACATTAGATGTGCTGTAGTTTTGTTTTGTTTTGTTTTTTAAAGAAAGCTGTAGAATATGTGGCTGTAGGACCCGGCACTTCTTAACCATTAAATTTTGTCGTTAAAAGAAACTGTATATATTAAACTGAAAAACCGAGTATCGTTAAAATAACTGAAACTAAAGAAACTGAGAACACGAGAAAGTAGACGCACCAAACTGTTAATAGATGTAATTCCTTTAGACAGAGCACGATATAATATAAGGAGTTTCGAAATTTATCTTAAAATCCAACTAATAAATAAACTGGAGATGCATAAAATTGTACTGTTTTACCCATCGCTTTACCTGATTTTCTTGTTGTTAAACACGAGAAAAAAATAGACGATTTGATTTTCTAATGAGAACTGGGTAAATATGCCCTCAACAGTAAGATCATTTCTCGTTCTTCCGACTGCATGAAATCATACAGTATCTTCTCTTTTAGCATCTTTAAAGAATAATTTCTAACAGGATTTAGCGACGTTGCAAAGGCAATGAGCACTTTTTATTTCTTCAGTAAAGGTACATAAGAAATGATACCACTGATAATGATAGGTCAGCTATATATGGCTATTCTTTAACTCTAGCTAGTTACTCATTCAACTTACGAGCACAGTGTTTGGAGATCGAGCCATGTAGAAAAATGCAGTCAACTAAAATGGAATTTAAGATCAGTATCAATGTTCAGGACGCAGAGCTATTGGTGCTCCAACTCCATACTCAAAAGGAGTTCTTCGGAAGCAGAGTCTTGGATCAAAAAAGATATTTATTGAACTGATAGCTAGATCAATGATGTTGCACGCGTCCATGGGAAGTTCCTCTTTGTTCTAAAGCAGGCTTGTTTAAAATAGGCGGACTGAAAAACCTGAGTAACAGTTTTCCCATCGCCTTTTTTGGGTCAAACCGTTATCTTATGGGCTTCGTTTCACAACTATCAGTAAATAACGACAAACGTGGAATTTTCCAATTAAGAGAGCTTGTTTGGTCTACCGTCACGAATATAACAAATCATTCCGTTAGTGTAGTTTCTAGAGCTAGTGTAGTTGATTAGATGCTGTGTAATTTACGCGGTTGCTGTGGTAAAAAGTTGTTGAAGTGGTTGGCGCAGTTACTGTTGTTCCCGTAGCCCGCGTAGCTGCTCTAAATGCAATCTCTGTAGTTACTGCTAGTTGGTGTAGATGGTGAAGTCGCTGAAGCTGGTACAGTTAGTGAAGTTGCTGTAGATGGTGTAGTTGATCAGTGTAGTACTGCAGTTTGTACAGTTGTTATGGTTGCTGCAGTTGATGTCTAATTTTTGTGCAATTCCTGTACTTGGTGCAGTTGTCGTAGTATGTGTAGTTGCTTTATTTTTGGAATTAGTGTAGTTGGTGCAGTTGATGTTTTTCTGCAATTTCTCTCTCAGATTTGGTGCAGTTGCTGCAGTTGTGGAGTTAGTGTAGCTGCTGTAGCTGTTGCAGTTGTTGTAGTTGGTGTGGTTGATGTATGTGCTGTAGTTACTGCAGTTGCTGCACTTGGTGTAGTTGTTGTAGTGTATTTACCGCTGCAGTAGCTTTGTGGTCGGTGTAGCTGTTTTAGATTGTGTACTTGATGTAATTGGTGTAGCTGCACGAGTTGGTTCGGTTGGTGCAGTTGGTGCAAAGGGTGTAGTTTCTGTGTTAGTGTCGTTGCTTCAGCTGGTTTGGTTGCTGTTGCTGTAGCTGGTGCAGTTGGTGTACTTGGTTTGGTTGATGCACTGGGTGTAGTTTATGAAGATGCTGTAGTTGGTTTGGTTGGTGAAGTTGGTATAGACGCTTTCATTGCTGTAGTTGGCACTGTTGTTGTGCTTGGTTTGCTTGATGCAGTTGGTGTAGATGCTGTAGTTGGTGTGGTTGCTGAAGTCTGTGTAGTTGCTGTAATTGGTGTGTTTGTTGCGGTTTGTGAAATTGTCTTAGATGGTGTTGTTACTGTAGTTACTGTAGTTGTTAATGTGTATGTACCAGCCGTAGTGGCTATTTTTGATGATGTAGCTGGTGAAGTTACTGAACCTCTAGTAGTGGGTGTTGTCCCTTTAGTAGTTGTAGTCGGCCGGGTAGTTAGTTTAGTTGGTTTGGTTGGTGTAGTTGCTGTAGTTTATATAGTTGCTGTGATTGAAGTAATGGTAATGGTGATGGATTTATATACCGCACATATCACATAGTTTCATGGCGGTTTACAATTCTTCTCTAGGGTGAGGGTGAGAGTTCTTGTAGTTTGTGTTGTAGTTAGAGTAGTTGGTATAATTGTTAGTTAGTGCAATTGGTGTTGTCCCTGTAGTTATTTTAGCTGGTCGTGTAGTTGGTGTAGTATTAAGTATAAAACAGTTGTGAAAAAAAAGAATTCTCAGCACCTTGCACACGTTCAGTGTTGGCCACGTTATCATCGTGCTTGCAAGCGAACACAGCACTATCCGGTCAGGAGCCCCAATTTTAAAACTGATAATTTAGTTGATGACGAGGAGCACTCTTTGCTTATTTACCAAAGTCGAACACTGTTGTTTTATTAATATGAATCTAGACACGGACACACCACTAAGTAGTTTTACAGTTCGGTTCAGGTAGTGTTCAGAGTCTATGTTACAGTTGAATTTCACCAAAGTCATAAGACTTAGGGAGGGTTCATAATTTATGTAGAGAGGGGCTATGATGATTTTGTTTGGGGGGAGGGGGGAGGGGGTAAAAAAGTCACTTGATGAATCTATTACAAAGCAATTCCTCATGCTATTGTGTGTGTTCTTTGGCAACTCATTTTAATGAAAATGAGCTCACTTTATAGTCGCTTGATTTCCTAAAGCTAAGCTGAGTTTCGTTTCTAAATTCTGTGTTTCAATCGTAACTAGTTGCACAAAAGGTTTTAATGATCAGTGTGATGGAAGTGGTGATAAAGCTAGGCTCAGTTTAGAGCAAAACTTGATGCACTAGTCTACTTCGAGTGCTGCGCCTTTTCTTTGCCTGTGATGGGGCAACTTTACTATTACCTCCATCACTCTCACACTCTCACACACCATTCCTTCACTTTCACTACACCATGTTTCTCCCACAGTGGACAGTGTCTTCCCATCACTTTCAGAATCATCGTCGGAAATACATTCGTTAGCTTCTAAAAGGCGCTGATCTGTCACTGTCATTGCCACTAATGCCTGTCCTCTAACTTCTAGTAAATGACTCGTTATTGGCGCTATCTTTCCGCTTTAGTTTTTAACTTCTGGACGGAATGATTTTTCAAGTAGGTGTCAAGTTAAAAAAACATAAAGAGATTTCAACCCTCCAGTAAGAAGTAACTCTTCCCAGTTGTAATTCTCATAGTATTTCGATGTGACCATCTCTGAAAAACGTTTGAATGGCATATGCTAGATTGAAAAGATTAGGCACTTTTACATGGAATCTTAAAATGATTTATTGGCTAACCAAACAGCCATTTTTAAAATATTGTTTACAAGATAAAATCACTGTATGCCCTAAACCCATGCAGTGAATATCAGTTGTATCGATCCTTTTAATATCAAAAGAATTTTCGAATATGTCATGAAATTTCAGATGTTGAGACCCGACAAGTACTTGTATCAATGATTTTAGGAGGTATCAAAGTTAAACAGAGTGGTGATCAGAAAAGAGAGGTCGTGGTTTTTGCTATGGTTTGTAGGGTGTCTCATAGGTAGGACCAGAAAAAATTCCGTTAGAACATCAAGAGGGGAGGGGCTCCCAAAAGTGCAAGGGAAAAATGGAAATCATTATAGCCCCCCCCCCCCCCCACCCCTCCCTTAGAACAGCCTTAGTAAACTTATTGAGTATTGCAACACACACACTTTTATACCTAGGCCAAAAATTTGCAACCGCCCTGAGAGTCAATTCCACTACCTGTATTCTTTAACAATCTTTGAAGCTTTTTTAGCATCATAAAAAATTATTTGTCTTGGGCCATTTCAGCTTCAATAGAAACAAAACGCAGACTGTGGTGTTTGTTAATGAAATAAAGATCACTTCTGAAGATGCATGTTGTAGCATACAAGTTTTTAAGAGAAATGCATTTTATGGAAATGTTTATCACCGCAGTTTTCGTTTTGTTCTTTTGAAACTTTCGTAGTCTTAGCTGTTCCACCCACCTTCTTCCAGCCGGGCAGCTATGATTTCTTCGTTATAACTAATCATTATGTCCTTATGTTTGCAATTTGTATGGTTTATTTGTGAGATGAACCTCTAGCACGTAAGTTGTAGTTTGCTTCAATGTAGTGATCAATACATTTTGCATAGTGGAATATGTATGGGATTTAGTAAACTCCCTTTCCCCAGGGACCAAATGTTGCTGCGAACCGGGTTGCTGCGGTTTAGTTCTTGTATAATTATGAGCTAGTGTGGAAGTCTTGTTTTCAGTTTTCTTCTTTACGTTTATGCGCATGCATTTGCCTCTTGAAGCTATGTCATCAAAGTATTTGGCGCGCTCCTGCGGTCTCCCCTCCACCCTCCCCCTCCCCCCCCTCCCTACCTCCCACCTCCTCCCCAAGCTTCCCAGCATTCCACGCGAGATATCACTTCTACCCAGTCGCGCCCATCTTGTAAAGTGGACGCGATTCATATCCATGTGGCTGGCTGGATGTCGTAGGAATTTGTAGTTAGGTTACCCCTCAGACGATCATGGGCTCTCTCAGGCAGGAATTGAAACAAGACTGTCGCCTATTGGTGAGTCAGAGCTAGCACGAAGCTGCGACGCCCCCGCTATCCACCCTATAAGAGGATCATGAGCATTTAAAACATATTCCTTTTTTGTTCTCTTTTGCCAGGTTGATGATGCAAGTTAATGGTGGTGATATGTGGAGCTGAAACTGATCCATTCAACCAAGATCGCTCGTCGTCTGTTTGTAGCCGAACCTAATGCGTTCAATTAAGTACATGAAACGTTCGGCGTCTGAATCAATTGAGGACGACGGCTATTTTAACTTGGAAGGGCTCAGCCATTCTTTTCGCCTGGATGGGACGGGAATTTCGACTGGCTTTGTTTCAGACACCGAACCTAAACGTATGAATTAGTTTTACTCAGAACTGGAACTGAAACGTATGCACCTATCAATGATAATCCCGAAGAGGGGTGGGGATACGGGATGGGGTGGGTACTTTGAGTGACATTTCCTGCTCTGGGTGGGGAATTCTGACAAACTTTGGCCCCAAAATGGGGAAAGACCGTTTCCTAAGCTTGGACTTTGCCATCATGACGGTAAAATACACGATGCGATGACAGACATAGCAGAGCCCGGATACAAGTGACTTACCATCATGAGAATACCCAAACGTCCCCATGAGGCATGAACAAGATATAGGAAAGAAAGGTAAGGGAAATTTGCCCAATCTGTAAATGTAATATTGTAAACCATTGGTTTCTTCCAGTGTTCTTTCATTCCCATTGTTAAAAGAAAAATTGCCTGGAGAGCATTTAACAGGTCAACTTCTTGGATCTCAATCCCTACAGAACGGAACTTTACCAAGGGTGGGGTGGTATGACACAAAATTTTCGTTTCGGATCAAAGTCCCTACCCAGTGCCTATCCTCCCCCCTTGGGACTAACATTGATAGGTGCATTACGTCCAATCCTTCTTGGTTTGAGCTTTTTTTGAACAAGTTAGAATAGGCCATCCAGTAGGATGTTTTGGGTTCCCTTTTAACCCCAGAATTCTTCTTCTGTGAAAAACATCAGACATCAGGCTTAGTTTGCCTTCAGATTACTGGCAATCAGATTTTTGAAACAAAACAAATTATCCTTGATTGGCCCTGTAAAAGATATCAAAACTTTCAAATTTGATTTTGGGCTTGTTCTTGTCACTGTTCTACTTTATATTTTGTTGTTATACCATATACTTGATGACAGAATTTGCTCCTGCGTATTTTGAGTCAATGCTCAGTTTCATGTTTAGCATATTTAAATTCTCATGATTTCTGTATCTGATTTTATAAAATATTTAAGATAGTACGCGCCCACTCATTGGTCAATAGGTGTGTTTAGATGAGAGTATGTAAACACGGTTGTGACGTCACGCTGTTTGTGTTTCCCGGTACAATTTGAAAACATTTCAAAGCTTTCGCAAGACTCATAAAGCAATTTCAAGTACAAATATCAAGGAAATAAAAAAAAATTGCCCAATTTCGATTTGGAGTTTAGCTATCTCTTCCCCCGTGAGCCCGAGGAAACAAAGCAAAAGAAAAACCACAGCGCTTTCCCTGCCTCGATGATCGTGAGCTACACGACCTACAGCGAAGCAAAGAGGACAAAATATGCAACAAAATAGGCAGTAAACGTTTTTCAAGGTAATTTTTGCATTAAGCACTACAACAAAATTCTCTATAAGACATTCTTTATTTTAAAAAATGTACACGAAAACGTACACCAAACTAAGCGTAAGCTTATATGCTACAGACTGTAAATGCTTCAAATCAAACTTTTGCGCGGCCGATCGGTTGCCGTGTTTTGGTTGTCAAATTAGCGTAAAATGTATTTTCTCTGAGACCTTCTCAGCTTAAAAATATACTACAACCTGGATCCGCTGCTTAGGCTATGATTCCTATCCAGCAAAACTTTACAAGGCACAATCTCAACCTTGTTCTCGGGCTGCCAATTCGGGCAAGTTCACGCCACTTTCAGAAGCGGTCAAGCACAGTGCAATTCATTTCCAGCTTAAACAAACTTCTCATCTTGAAGTTCTTTCCTTACCGATTCGTATAGTTTGGGCATTTCTTCTGGTTCTCGCCGAGCGTTCGGTATTTTTCTGCACGATTTCAGAGGAATCAAAGCTTTGACCAACATGGCGCTTGCATGAGGCTTGCCAAAAATTTCAACTTGATTTTGACTTTTATAACTAGAATTCTGATTGGTTCATGTGCTGTCAGTTGCGCGTTATGATTGGCTATTGGGAAATACGATTGTTCAAAGCGTGTATTGAGAAAATCTATTTCAATCAAGAAGTAAATAAACAAATGTTCCCTTCTTTTGTCGAATTACTTTTTGGAAATATTTTATAAAAGCAATAGAGGACTTTTTTCCGTGTTTACATAGCCTCATATAAACACTCGGGGGGTTGGGAGAATTCTCGAAAGTTATGCAAACCCTCGACTGCGTCTCGGATTTGCATAACTGTCTCGAATTCTCCCAACCCCCCCCCCCCCCCCCCCTCGTGTTTATAAATATGAGTAAGAAGTGAGATTTCATGAAATAAGCAGGAGAGACTTGGCCTTGAAAGGTCAATAAATCCATAAAGCTGTTTTCACATAAAGCTTGACTGCTCATTGAGCTTAATCTATTGTCACTTAATTGTTTGACTTTGTCATGATTGCTTTCATGAATAACTTTTTTATGATAAACATACCAATCAAAATCTGAGGAAGGAACATAATTGCTGAGGGGTATCAGTAAAGGGGACTTTGTGGCTCTTTCCGGGTTTCATTCTTACAAAGTTTAGTAGTATAGGGGTATCCTTGTTTACAATACTTGTCTAATTAGCATGAACAATTCAGTTTCTGATGGAGCTACAAATAAATCAGTTCTGAATATTGAAAGGTCATAGTATGAATAACTCTGCCAATGAATATGAGCCTCATGTATTGAATACTTTTTGTGCATAGTATACGGTTTACATGTATCCTGTTTAGCAGGTATCATTGTGTTGTTTGCATTAGGCAAAGTCTTGGCAGCTCTTAAGTTTTGATAGAAATGATCAGGGGCTGAGGCATAACAATCAGTCATGAGATAAGTTCATTGTAAGTTGTTTTTCATGATCACTCAGGGCTCAAACATACCTAACTCAGTCTCAGATTACACTACCTTTAGGATATTTTACTATATTAATTTTAGAAAATTACAGTGTCAGTTGGCAAATAAAAATGAGTTGTTACAGTTAAGTGAAAGTGCTTTTCTCATGCTGATTTTTTAAGTTTTAGTCGGAACCAGAATACTGCATAACAGCGATTTGTTATTTCCAGCACTCAAAACCTTAACATCAAGACACAGTCACTTTAAGTCTTTCAGGGTTACACATTTGTTTGAAGCTGAATCACTAGCCACCGGGCTAGTTACCTTTTGAAATCTAATACTAGCCCAAAGCACGTCTCAGTAGCCCAAGCTCCTTCCCAGGATCTTGGTCACTGCATGTAAGGGTGACCATGCTTAGAAAGACCATGTGCAGATTGAAATCTTGAGGATTTCAGTTGACCACAGTTTTCTGGTCAAGACTATATGGAACGGTTATGGTACTTTTTTATATCTCCTTTATTGTTATTCTCATTAACTGACTTTATCAGTTATGAAATTTGTCTTCTTATTGGTTGTGTTAAGTTCAAATAATCGAATGAAATATACCTAATTTATTTCTCAAATTCTACTAGCCCGACTCCATTTGTACTAGCCTGACAGGCTACTGGGCTAGGCTGGAGATGTCGAACCCTGGTCTTATGGCCAGTAACATAACCAATATTATTTTGTTATTCGCTGGCATTTTTATAATGACGTGCAGCATTCCTAAATTAAATACCGGTACCCAAAGTTGATAATAATAATGATTTATTAGTAGCAGTACTTCCATAAGGTGGCTCTTCACCCGTGTCAAATTAAATCAAATGTTGGTTTTGAGGAGAGGGAAAAACCGGAGTACCCAGAGAAAAACCTCTCGGAGCAGAGTAGAGAACCAACAAACTCAGCCCACATATGACACCAAATCCAGGAATCGAACCCGGAACACATTGGTGGAAGGCGAGTGCTCTCACCACTGCACCAACCACTACCACCATTGTGCCAACCCTGCTCCCCTTACAGGATTAACGCTTATTTTGAGTGGAATTCAAAAGATTACACAGAGCTTGGTATCAGTATGCTTTATTGACCTATTCAATAGAATAAATAGGTGCATAAAGTGCAGTGTTTATTTTAACAATTTGAACAGCTTTCTCTGTTCAGCTTTTTTTCAGCACAGAATACGTACGCCATCCAGTAGGATATTTTGAGTTCGCTCTTAACCCTAGAATTCTCCTTCTGTGAAAAACATCAGGCTTAGTTTGCCTTCAGATTACTCAGGCAATCAGATTAAAAAAAAACTATCCTTGATTGGCCCTGTAAAAGATATCAAAACTTTCAAGTTTGGTTTTAGGCTTGTTCTCGTCACTGTTCTACTTTATATTGTTGTTAATAAATAATAAAACTCACATAACTTTTAAAGTTGTTTATATCTTAATTATTTGTCCAGTGTGCAAGTGGTGGTGTTATTCACATGAAGGCAAAGTTTTGGTCTGTGTGAAGACAAGCATTTCACAGTAGGGACCGAAAGTCACTTGTGCCCTATTTGCTTTCTGGCAATGGTGCCGGAAGTTTGCCAGAGAGTGTGCGTGCACTTGAGTACTGGGTGTTGTGTGCGACCTTTATAAAACAAGTTATAAAAGAAAAACTGTTTT
Organism: Pachyseris speciosa; assembly: GCA_016490735.1. Lineage (NCBI taxonomy): Eukaryota > Metazoa > Cnidaria > Anthozoa > Scleractinia > Pachyseridae > Pachyseris > Pachyseris speciosa. The sequence goes on from JAEMWC010000036.1 coordinate 717,302, forward strand.
CCTTTCCTATTCTATTTTGCTCAAACTTAATTTTCCTTTTCTGGCTACCACTAGCCGGTTTTCCGGCATTCCTACTTTCCCACATTCCGGTTTTCCGGATTCATAATTTTCCATTCCCGGGCCTTGGGAAGACTGGTGACGATCATAACGATGAAAGCACCGAATGTAATGAAAAAACCACCGAATATAACGAAGTAAGCACCGAATATAATGGTGTTTGAACCGAATATAATGAAGAAAGCACCGGATATAAAGACAGCAGCACCGAGTATAATACTCCGAGATGGCTTAACTGCAGAATACCCTGCCACTCCAAAACACATCTGGAATCTGTGGCTGCGCGGCTACGCGGCTACGGAGCTACACGGCTAGGAAACTAAGGCTATGTCTACACTATACCGGATAGCTCTTGTGCCGGCACGAAAACCATATCGGATAGGGCTTTTGTTCGCATTCAAAACGATGATTTCGGCACGATTTTTGCGTCGGAGCGATGCTGGGCCGCTGCGGTCTTGAAAGTGAATCGTCACATTTCGGATAGGTTTTCGTGCCACTTTCTGGAATAATGTGAACAAAGAATCGAACCGAAACGGAAATCAACAACGAGGAGCAAAAATTCTGAAAATTGGATTCTAGTGGAAAGATAGCGGCGGTTTTGGGCCACTGCCGTTCACACCAGGCCGTAGTATTTTTCATAACGGCATAAAATGCTATCCGGCATAGTGTAGACATAGCCTAAGCCAGGCTGGGTAGCTTCGTGGCCGAGCGACTGTGTGACTACGTGGCTACGCAGCTTATTAACACGGCTGCGCGGTTACGGATTACTCTCGTTCTTCAATGATCTATGAGCCGAACTGAACAAGAACGAAACAATCCTTGAGCCGAAACAAGCACGCTACACATAACTCTAACTCCTTTAATCAATGAGCCGAAACAACCACGCTACACATGAATCTATCTCGTCAGTCTTTAATCAATGCCAGCCGAAACAAGCACGCTACACATAAATCTAACTCGTTCTTTAATCAATGAGCCGAAACAAGCACGCTACAAGATGGTGGAATCTGCGTTTGCCAATGGGACGAGACCGGTTTACTGAAGTGGAAAAAACCGTTCCATTTGACACCTGAGTATTTCGGAAATTCAAACCGAAATTTTTGCCCAAATGTATCGCGCCCACTACTACCATAAGTGCAAATCTGAGCATGCCCAGTGCCTACCCAGGCTAATGCGCGCGCACCGGTTTGAACTTACGGAAGCGTTCCATTTCTGCGCTGAAGTTCTACTGAAGAGGGAAGAGTTCTACGGAACAGCGACGGCTTAAACTACTGAAGTCGGAAGAGCTATATTTCTACGGAAGAACAGCTATATTTCTAAGGAACGATGTTTAATTCTAAAAATAACAGTTATACTTTTACAGAACTACACTACATTTTCAAGTAGAAGCGTTGACCCTTCTGGGCCACCGTATGAATAAGACAGGTTTTGAAATAAGTCTTACACGGCAGTACGTTTACTTAAACAGGAAAAAACCTTACCTTTGCAAGGCAAAATACACGTTTGGTCTGCAAGTGGTAAAATATATGTAATGAAAGGTTATTATTGTAGAATAACCAGTAAATCAGAATGATCACCATTACGAAACAACAGAAGACGCACTCTGGACCTCACTCTTCAGTGGTGTCGGAAACGAGTTAAAACATATGTTTCTTACTTTTAGCTATCTCAAGGCTTTGTTTTCTCTGTTGAGCTTTCAAACATTCACACAGACGCTTTTCTTACCATGTTGGCTTTTCAAACCTCAAAAACACACGGTGACTCGATGTATGCTTGTGAGCAGACATCCCCAAGTTATATCACGCTCTAAAATTCAAACTGCTCTATTTTCAAAACAAAGCAAGCTACCGAGCTGAAAACAAGCCAGCAGATACATTTCTAAAGTGTCTTTTACATGATGAAGATAAAAATGCAAAAGTCTGTTCACTTCTGTATTAAAAGCTAAGGAATTTGACACTATGAGTATGAATATATGAAAATCATATGACAAATTATTCAATAGTATTTGACACTATTGACACTTTTTTCTTTAAATGAACTTTGGTACGTTTACTTTATACTATATCTCAAACGGTTGGACATTTAATACCGTAAATGGGATAGAGGAATAGACCTTATTCATAAATGGCGGCTGTTTTATTTTTCCTTTGTTATTGTGCAAATTAGCCTTCCAAGCTTCATAATAGTGCAAGAATTCGTTTTAATTTAGCACATGGTAACGAGCTTTGGTAGGCTAATTTGCACAAGGACAAAAGAATAATGAATTGGCAGCCATTTATGAATAACGTCTATGAAGCATTCTGTGGTGATGGCTTCACAGTTATAGAAGAGGAGAAGAAAGAAAAAACCGTTGACCTTATTTACCGGCTGCTTACATTATTCAACAGGATTTTGTTGAAAAGCCGTGGTTTTTTAACTGGTTCTCAAGTTTTGATTACTATTAAAACAACCTGAGTAGCTCTGAGTTCATGGTAAGCCGCAGTAAGCCGTTACGATCAAGTGACTCTTTTGAGGTTGATGATAACCCTGAGATAACCTATCAATGGAGTATGTTTCCCGTATAAGAGTTTGTGTGCCGTACGCGTACGAGTCTCGTCTCGTCTCGTCTCGTCTCGCTTCAGTTCTCCATCACGCGCGCCGCACAAAATTTCATTCTGATGCGCTTTGCAACTATTAAAAAGACGGCTTAGCAAAGAAGGCCGCTCTTTAAAAGTTTTTTGGCAGCGCACTAGCGGCGCGGCCTGGCCTGGATTGATGGCCTGTGGCTTGTCGGTGCCACTGAATAATAACCTATCTTAAGATGGCTTCAAATGAGAACCTAAAATTTTTCAGGTCAAAAATATATATGGTGGTGTAATCGATGTTTAGATGGTCGCGGATCAGCCGCGGCTTATCAACGTTAAAGGTTGTACTATTAAAATAGGTAAAATTCTACCACCATATTCATACATGGCCTGTTGGTCTAGTGGCATGATTCTCGCTTAGGGTGCGAGAGGTCCCGGGTTCAACTCCCGGACAGGCCCCTTTTTTTCCCCCCCTTACTTAAGCTTTTTTTTTTCTTTCTCTTTTTTTTTTTTTCTACAGAGCAGAATCCTTGTTTTTAAATTTTCAACATTGCAGGCTCAAAATACGATGGAAATTGAAAATGGAAAATGTATGGCCAGTGTCACCACATATTTCTCACATTCTAGTCCTGTCTGCAAATGAACTGTTTGGTTCTTAAAATCTAACTGATTTGTTTTCATTTCATCTCATCAGTACATGCTTATATGAAATAAATCCACGTGAAAGTTCATAAATGCGTTCCTATTTTAGAGTGGAAGAGTGTCAGTGGCCATCCTGAACGACCGCGGGTAGCCTGGTTAAGATTAGAATTTTCAATATCGATCTTGCAGCTTATGAAAAGTATCGATACTAAAGACAATTGAATATTGTTTCGATACCTTCAGATGCTGCCCACTTGGCTACGTCGTGAACGAGTAGTCGGCGGTTTACTTGAATTAGTGTTGGAGGTTATTCTAGTTTCAATCACAGGCATAATTTTCTGTATTTTGCATCGTTATGTGTTTTTATCGCGGCCCCAAAGCTGACTTTGGGGCCCTGTAAGGGTAAAATTCCGGCAGGCGACACGAAAAAGTCCTTCGTCCTATTTAATATGTGTGAGACTCGAGAGGTCGACTTGTGGCAAGTCTACGGCGACAGTGAAGGTGCTGAAATGACGACGAACGAGGAGACTGCTCATCCCCCTAGGGGGGGGGGGTACTCCCTTATATGGGCTATATAGGTAGTGCGGCCCCAAAGGGTATGGTCTTTTAGGAACGGAGCATTACTTTTCGGGAGGAGGGTGGTGGGGGTATGGAACATATTGAAAAAATTGTTTTCAGGGCCTAAAAAGACAAAATAAATTGTTCGCAAACATGATATGTATAAAAAGCAGTTTGCGTAGAGGTAAGAGAAACTTGTAACCTATTAATGAAAAAAAAAATTCAAAACTGAAATTTTGACTAAAAGTATGTGGTTGTTTGTAGACAGGATACAGGGCTCCATTAAAATCAACATTTCATTTGACCAAATTGGAACACCAAATATTGCATGAAATAAATAATTGAAATAAACAAAAGTAACATTGATCATGCACAAGTAACATTGATCATGCACAAAAATAAACCCAAGCAGGGCATTTCAAAGTGATCACGTTGGCAATAAAATCAAATGATAAAGCAGTAAAACAGGCGATACTTTTCATAAAAACAGCAACTTATTGCAGCAATTAAATATGAACATGAACAGAAAAGCCTGCTACTCCCTTTGCGTATTCCCTGTCGTATGCTCTTTATTTGCTCCATTAGCTGCGTAGTAATTTAAATGGCGAGTGTTTTATAAAGAAACAACAAGCTATTACTAGGAGCTTCCATGTCTAACATAAATTGGGTATATATTGCGCTTCTCAATAACACAAGGACTGGACAGTTAAAATACAAGCAACGGTTTCGCTTTTCACTGCCGCCAATCATCATCAGACTGTAGGTCTCAGAAAACGAAAAAGATGAATTCAGTTGTCGAAAGGTGACGTTCGCGGACAGCGATTGGTGGATTTCGATCCGCCTTGTAGATTTCTCTTTTTCCAATTCGTTGGTCGCCGCCGTAAATAATGATTGACGGCAGCAAAAAGGGAACCTCCTTTTTGTGTCAGAACGTTGTTAAAAAAGATCGGAAAAACATTGTTTGCAGGAAGGTGTTGTTCGAAAAAAATGTTTGCAGAGGTGCATCAGAAAAGAAAAAAAAAACGTTTGCGAGGAAAAGTTTTCTCTGGAGAAATATGAGTTTTAATACCCCCACCCCAACTCACTTTCAGCCAAAAACCTGTGATTTCCACACATTTTCTAGGGTACAAAGCCCCCCTCAGTAAACATCTCGGATATCGGTATAAGTGACTCTGGACGAAATTCCGATAGCGAAGTGGGAATCTTTCGAAATTTTGATGTAAAAGGGTTTAACTCAGTGGACAGTGGTCAAAGATTAGTGGTCGAGATAATCTACGGGTAACAGGTGACTGCTTTGTTACCTCTCAAAAAAACAATAGGCCTCGAAAAGGGCGAGTAGTTTCTGGTAATGAAAACACACAAGGAGAAGGAAAAGAATGGGCAAAATGTAAAAAAAAAAAAAAAAAAAAAAAGAAAACGATCAGAAAGTAACCGGGATGGTAAAACAACAACAACAACTAACTTTAGTTATCATGGAAAGACCAATAGCTGATCATACAATCAGCTGGTATCAACTGGTCTCCAGCATTTTAATTACAAATCTCAAATTAATGAAATGTTGTTTTTTGAGGAGAGGGGAAAAGCGTAGTACCCGGAGAAAACCCTCTCGGAGCAGAGTGGAGAACCAACAATCTCGGACCACATGACGCCGAATCCGGGAATCAAACGTACTGGTCGAAAACGAGCGCTCTCACCACTGCGCCAACCCTGCGGCGTCGGCCTTAGATCGGCCAGACTTCGCTCTGCTAGGCTTTCCATGGCCAACAAATCATTTACTGATTTCTTTCCACTTCTTTGAGATCGGCACTGACAGAATGACAGAGCAGGATGAAGAAACTGATGCAAAGCTTAAAAATGAAGAGGCTACCCGTTAAACATTTTCATAGACTTAAGGAAATTCCGAGATACCACTAACTTGTTATATAGCTCAATTAATGATAAGCGACCGAAACCGGCTTCAGTCACCTCAGCATGCTGATGAGAAAAAAATTTAATGAAGGCTCGTGAAAAATATAGGAGACTTGGGAAGGGGAGGGAGATTTGAAACATTGTGCGTACCTGTGGCCAAATCCTGGTAACGCCTCTGCGAGCGTTCGAGGGGACCGTGAGCAAAAAATGTAGAGTCTGCAGTGTCAAGAGTTTTGCCCACGTTTGGTCAGCGGTTTCTCCAAAGTTCGTTTCGATCAAACTTCTCCCTTAGATGCCATATTTATCGTAAAAACTGGCTATTTTTACTTGACGTTTCTTGATCAAATGAGATTCTGAGAACTATTGACTGTAAAAAAAAAAAAAATAGATATGTAGCTTAGAAGTTGCATTTCAGTGGAGAAAGTTGGGTAAACGTCGAGGTAATTCCCAATGTATTCGCGCACAGATGACACAAAAATGGCCGAAAAAAATTGGCCAATACAGAAGTCATTTCTTTATTTATTAAGTTCATCTGTAGCCCTAAAACAAGCGTTCTCGTTCCATCACCGCTGCCGCAAACAAACCGAATGTTTTCGTAACGCATTGATCCCCCGAAAGTTGTAAACGCGGACTACTTGTAGTTTTGCTTCTTCTGCCTTAAACCTTGCCTAGTCCCCAGGCATCTCTCCGTTTCTTGAAACGAATTGATCTTGAGGGCCTGGGAGAAAGCCGTTCAGGAATAAACAAGCCACTGTTTCGGGAAATGTTTCCGGAGTCGAGTGAGCGGCGGAAATTGAGCCTTCCTTAAACCAAATTGCAAAAATTGTTTCGTAACAATTGGCATCAACCGCGAGCAGATTGATACAAGTGCCACTTCGGGGATAACAAAGTACGTTGTTCAGACATCTTACGGCAAAATTGAAAAGTAGTCTATTACATTGTTTCTCGGATTAACAAAGTACAATCTTCAGTTAGGTGAAATAACTTGACGAAGGCACAGAGAACAGTTACATCCCAGGGTATTTCCTGTGAACATTCTTTAAGGCTTGGATCGGCCATCTTGCGATCTTCTCTTATTTACACCTCCTTGTAGACAGTGATGTGAACTTTCAGGATGTTTATCATTTCCAATAAAGAAACCGGTTGGGTTCATCGTCAAATAGTGGTACGTACCAACCCAAGGCGATGTGGATTTCCATCTGTCATAACCCGAAAGAGAACGCGAGGAAAGTCAGACGATATGGAATCTTCCAACGTTCCGTCCCGAAGGAGGGAAGTGAAGTACCCCTTAGGGATCCCCGAAAATTAAGACCAGAATTAGCGAAAAATTCTTTATTTGATGTCCAACCGACATTCGCCGTTCGAATGGTAAACACACGCGACATAACATTGATTTGTACTGCTCTGTACAGTATTAAGTGGTTTCTAACTACAGTAAACTAAAGTAGACCACTTTTCACGAGGGACAAAAGTCCATCCTCCACCGTGTGTTACATAATCTCATTTCACGCTCTTTGCAATTTATTTTGCTTTCATACAATTTAATTTTGAAAAGCATCGCTCACAATAATTGCGATGTACGCACTGTTTTGGTTGACGCCTGGCGTAAGGGTATACTCAAACAAAACGAGCTTACCTTCGTTATGAAGGTTTCACCAAGGCGTCAGAAACATAAACAACAAAAAGTTTACAGCAACGCTGGCTTTTAAGTTTCACGGACTGGTCATCCAGTGAAAGAACTACGAAAGAAAACCCAACAATTTTAGTCGAAAACTGGTGCACAATTCATGCGTGTAAAATTAAATAGTAGAAGTTTGACTCTTCATCCTGTTTGCTCCTTGCCAACTTACGAACTTGCAATCTGTAAAGAAGCAGTAACACAAACACATGTCAACACCACAACCATGAAAGAACTTACAGTTTTGGTCTAAGAGTTGAGGCTGACCTGTCTTCATGTCTTTCTTTTACGTGAACTTTTTTACGGCATCAGCCGACGGCAAACTAACTGATGTTGGCGAATAGGACATGAAATGTGTGAATAAAACCGCATCAGTTCGCAGCTACGTCACAGTGATAGCGGAAATAAGTAAATAATTAAACATTTAATAGTTGTCTCCATTAAAATGGGTTTTCAGTCTACTTTACAGGATATAACTGAATACAATTAACCTTCTTTACAATGCTATGAAAATACTTCTATAAAATTACTGTGAACTATGAAACTCTACATACGTGGCCCCTAATTAAAAAACGGCTTTAAAATTCGCTTCCTTACTTCTGGATTAAAACGTGCGAGGCTCTTCATTCCAGAAGCGTGCCCGAGATACAAATGACCGTTGACCAGCAGAGATCTGTTTGGTAGCGGGTGGACGCCCAGAGAGACTCTGGGATAATGGACCGCCATTTTCCCAGAAATTCTGGGGGAAACAATGGAAGCCGTTACGGGCCAGCCAATCCAAAAATTTGATCGGAAGCCCGTCGATATGGATTTCCGGTTGGATTGCGCAGGCTTTGAGGTTCACCAGATCTCTTAGCATACTTTCCGCCTTGTTAGAGTTCTTTTTTTACTCCCAGTTATTCGTATCAAAACCAATCAAAATCGTTACCTCAGTGGATCTTTCGAGAGTTACTCGTTTCTTCAAAACGCACATTCGAGATGATATTGAGCGGATGAGGAACACGATAACCCTATAACGAGGACACGTTGACGCGTTCTTACCATGTGTGTGCCGTCACTGTATACGGTCGCGGCATTGGTGGCTGGAACTCAACCCTCTGTTGACTGTTGAATTGGCTCAACTTGTCTTGGTGTTTTTCTGATGGTGAACTGAAGTCTGTTGCTGGAAGAACACGAATGGATCCACCATGGCCATTCTTTGGACTTGAGTTCTGCGGACATGCAAATACGAACACTAAGAACTTTAACTCGTAACAGAAACGATGAAAACTCAGCATACCTCACAGCTAGTTGCAAAGTAGTTTAGCTATATAAGCAGCCTTTCTTTCTCTTAGGAATGAGGACCAAACTAAATAATTTAATAATTAAATCCTAACACTATCAGTGACTGTCACCAACCTTCCCATTCGGCAGGGACGTCCCAGTGAACTTTCTTAATGGTGCCCCACCAGTCCTGCTTGCCCCAGAAGGGTCCGGCCGCTCACTTTGGGACCTTGCCTGAGAGTGCATGCTCATGGCATCATGGCCGCCGACCTTGGTCCTGGGTTGAACAGTGTGTGGATGAAGAGGATCAGTTGGAGGATAAGAAAAAGGTTTGCCTTCTATCTCTCTTGGTAACGGGTCTGGGAGTGTGGACCTAATAGATGTGGAGCAGATAGAATCGAAATTACTTCCATGCATGCAAAAAGATTATTGAGGATCAACAGCTGATGGTAAAAGACACTTATCCTAACGACATATTTGTGAAAAATTGTTCTATTGTTAGTGTTCTCAAAGGGAAAACTTGAGTCAATTTTAAATGCCCAAGCTGTTCCAGCTGCCCACCTTGGGGAGCGAGGTGAAGTCCTCTCCTTGACAGGCTCCCGGTCCAGTCCATGTTCAGGCCCTGTGTCCCGAGTGGGAATCTGGTTTGGTACTCCAAATGGATAAGCAGCAGTAGTCCATGCCACAGCCTACAAATGTGTGAAAAAGAAAAAAAAAATTGTTTGCAGAGCATGATACCAATAAGGCGTGCATAAAAGAAGCCTGGTCAAGTCACATTCACCCTCAGAAATGTAAAGTGGCAGACAGACGGTTAGACGGCGAAATACTAAGAGATTTCTTAGCACACTTTTGTTTTTTTTCGAAAATGTAACTTAAATGTTATTTCCGTGGGGCTAACAAGGACCACTCACCTGTCCATTTGGCTTACAAAGGATTGTGGTACACTCCGGTCCAGTTCCCCACTTGTGCTGTTCTTTCCACAGAAAGTCAGATGGAGGATTGTGTCTGGCCAAACTTGCTGCAGACCACACCTGAGGGGGACAACCAAGAGTCGTGTAACTTGCTTTGCAAATTCGTGCCGAAGACAAGAGTTTGCAAGTGACAAACAGCTGACGCACGGGAATTCTGCAGTGACTTGTAGCGCTACTAACTGAGATGTTCATGTTTATTGCCTTCCTTGACGATGCAAATTATTATAGTGGAGCACATCGAAGGAAGTGTGGATTCAAATTAGAATGATCAGAGCTGTACCAGAGATGCAGAGTTTCGTTTAAAGGACATTCCTAACCTATTGGTGGTTACAAATGAGGTTAGTGCGCTAATCCCAGAACCACGTCACTCAAGTTCTAAAGCATTCGTACAACAAGAGGGGGTAGTCCAAGGCGATTTTTGTCGAAATACGGTAGGGATGCGGTTTCCAATTCATAATGTGCGTGTGTTCGAACTGAGAGGTTGTATATACTTACGGTTGCGTGCGACAGAGCTTTAAGTCTAGTCCTTGGAGGAAAACGGAATACTGTGACCGGTCTACCAGCTACATTTTGCTGAATCATGTACCCGCCAATCTCTTCATCCTGCGAACAAATCAAGGCAAGTGGATCAAGGTGACTGCCCTGCAATGGATCAGTATCCCACCCATCCAGCAGGAAGTCGCAATACTCCAAGCTACTTCAAAAAGCATCAAATAGACAAGAGTAGCGTACGTTCAAGTTCACAGTGCAACCAGGTGGACAATCAGACACGGTTTGATGCTACCCTGGTTTGAAGATTGATGAATGTAACTTAAAAGTTACAATTCACGACCCAAAGTTTCGACACTCCTGTCTAGTGTTTTCATCAGGGGTGATCTAATGTTGCAACATAAGGATCCTTTTATACGATCACTAATTAACGACCTTTCCTTTTGATGAGGTGTAAATAGGTGTCAGGTAAAAGGCCGCCATCGTCAAGAGTAGAATTACAGTTGTCTCCTCTTCATATTTATAATCAAGGTCTTCGCTTCGAGACCTCGTAATAACAGTAAGGGAGAGCGCTACTAGCCCTCACATTCCTGGAGAGGACTAGGATTGACTAATGGACGATTAAATGGTACAGCCATTCCCAAATCTCTCTGACTTATGGCAGTGACGTTAACAAACTCGTTCCCGCGGCAACCTGTCTTCTGAGGAGGGAGGGATTATAGTCAAGTATGAAGTTGTCGCTTATTTGAGAGAGTTCCCACGATGGGCACTGAAATTTGTGGCGGTCTTAAGACAGGGAGTGGGTGGAAGAGAAAGGAACTTATGAACGAGGTTGCAAGATCTACATTTTGTGCTAAGATAGATTTTTTTAAGTCAACTGATTCCTTGGTTGATATCTCACAATTTTATGAGCTTACTTTGAAGCTTGAAGTGTTGAAGACTCTCACATAGTTACCGTCAGGGCTGACTTCTAGGATCCGAACATTACCTGTGTGACTGGATAAACAGGCAAAGAAAAGGTAAACAACTTAATAAAAACTCCTATAATAACTGAGCGGTCATACTTCCTTGGTGGCTACGGTGAATGTTCTTACGATAGACTTGCTCAAACCTCCCAGTATCTGAAACAGGGGCTCGTTCCTGAAAAGACCTTTTACAGGAATTTACATGTATTACCAGCTCAGCTGCCGCGAGCTCCCGCTCTTATCAACAACGTTTGTTTAAATCCTGGTGGCTGACTGGTCAATACTGCAGCCTTGTCATAACCAAGAAAAGGCCATCATTCTTTAAGATTATGGTACGCTATACAAGTTCGTTGATGTAATCATGAATTCATTGCTTCAGATGCATTGAGTTGAGCACATTAGATCATTGCGTCATGGTAATACGCTATAGAAATTAATATAATTATTATTATTTTTTTTGAGTTTTGACGAGTAACTAGACCTTTTAGCAGTTGGCAGTACATTGCATGGAGAATACTCTGAACAGTTCAATTACACAGAGACGTTACACCTAGACATTTCAATGAGCTTTGGCAGCAGCGGGTCGTAGACCAAGTAACAAAATCAGAAGGTTTCGTCTCACTCCCTGAATAATGGTAAAAACACCACAATTTGTTCCAACCAACAGCATCATTTTAAAAAAGCAGACAGAAAGTATCAGGAAATAGACAAAAACAAATAATTCTGTAAAGTGAAAAAGTGAATTTATTTTCAAAACTACAACGTACTAAACCTGTTGTGTATGTGTTATTGCACTTAACTAAAAAAGCGGAAATAGCCAAAAAGTCTCATCAGCCGATCTAAATATTTGTATTTTCTAAATTTAAAAAAGTTAAATTATTTGAAATAATCATTACGTTAATTAACAGAGTATTAATCGTGCAAATAATTTTAATTACATGTGAAATTAAATAGGAGTTGTAATGTACAGAGGCAGATGTGTCGCATTTCATGCTTTCTCTGGTGTAAAAAGAAATTGTGTCAACTATAAATATAAAATAAATTAATCTATTGAAACTATCAACAGTTAATGAAATACCATCTTTTTGCAATTTTTGATTTCATAACATCAACCGTTTCTCATAACCATTCTGAAAATCTGCTTTCATATATTAAATTACTTGAGACAACAAATTATTTATCATTCATTCCATAAAATTTATCCTAATTGACAATTCAGCAATTTATAATATATATTTAATGACAAGTACATATCAATCAAATACAAAAAATTCTCAAAATCACTATTATATCTGTTAAATCAAATATGTAAATGTCTAAATTAAAATGTTCAAAATCAATTTGATGTTTTCATCATTCCTTAAATGTATCCCAATTGATAACTCAACGATATAATTAAACATCGTAACAACAAATATATATTATAAATCAACTAAACAATTTTTTTCAAAATCACTATCATATTTATCTGTCAAATCAAATATCTGAGTAACTAAAAGTGTTCAGAATCAATTTGATATTTCATTCATTCCTTAAAATTTATTCTGATTGACAATTCAACATTCATAAAAACATTGTAATAACAGGTACATAAAAATCAAATACAAATCATAAATTTCTAGGTGTCTACAATTTAATGTTCAAAATCAATTTGATTTGATAGTTCACAACCTTTAACATCGCCATTTGGAAACCAGATTTCACAGCCCTTAGCAAGTTTAACATTTCTATGGCATTTGTCTCCAATTTCTGTAACAGGCACAGCTGGCGCCATGCAAAAATCGTTCATAACTCTCATCGCATTTAACATTACCTACGTCTATATGGTTTCAAAACAAGTTCCAAATCCTACAAAATTTTACGTGTTTTTCATGACAAGTTGTAGGTTTGCTTTGAAGATGCATTTCGTGCAATAGGCTTGTTGTATACATATACCACAAAGTCATATTTCTAGTTTCCATTTTACATTAATAACTTAAGGACTGTGAGTAATGATGTACAGAGTGCATAGAATCTAACAAACACTGGCTTCTGTGATAAAGTCCTTGTAGTTCATGATTGTTCAATTAAATGGCAAGTCAAAACAGATGGCAAAGGTGTAGTTCTGTAAATTGCCCTTTTGCGATTAAAAAGTGCATTCATTAGTGGTAACCATAAAAACATAAAAACAACTGTACACAGGAGTGAGTAAAAAGTCAATACCAGTTTTGAAAATTAGGTATCCTGAAAATCTTAAAAATTTTGTATTTAACACACAAACTGCTTTACGATAAAAAAAGGTAAGCACCTGGTGTGCTATGCAATTACCAAGCTTAAAGAAAGTTTTTTGGTTGTATAGATGTACTATTAAAAATCTTTTTTTGCAAATGATCAAAGGTAATAAAAGAAAGAGACATTTTACTAAAAACTAAAACGTAAAATGATTATTTTGTTACTGTTTTTTATTTGTTAAGTTAAACAACGCAACTTTGTAGTTTTGTTTTCTCAGGGGTAAATCTTGAAGTAGTCATACTGGACCAGTGTGCGTGGAAGACTCCGAAGAAAGCGAGACCTCCAAAAGAAACAGAAACCAGAGTCAGTCCCATGATCAACATAATTAATCCTCCTTACTTTTCAACATGCATCGCTTTTAAAAATAATTTTATTATGTTCTGCTCAAATAATACATCAAAATTTGTAAGATTTGTAAGGAGGAATAACATGTTGACCACTAGACTTTTAAGGTACAGTACATCACGACAATATACTTGCTACTGAAGTGCATTTAAATTTAAATTTAATTTCAGTTTTCAAAGTGTTGTACAAACTATAATGCAGTACATGTAAAAAGTATGAGACAGCTGATATTGTGAGCTATGAGGTGACAAAATTGAAAAAGAAATAACTTCATATTAAGTACATAACGTTTCCACCTTGTTAACAGTTTTATTGCATTGGAACAACTTCCGACTGGCCCAGAATAAAACAACGACTATTTGCTGTTTGAGAACATAGTTTACCTAATTCAGTGGTTTTAAAATTATTAAATTGGCCCTGATGATAAATCTTATCTACTTTACAGTTTCATATACAGCTGTAGGCTGGCATGTTTTATTAAAATAATGTATACTTACAAAGTTAAAATGCATTCATTACCAAAATTTCTCCAAAATTCAATTTATGTATAACCTGCATCTACTACTCCCTCCATCCGTTCTGTTCGTTTGTGTGTATGTTTTCTGCTTCATACCATAGATGCCCATCACCTGTTCTCACTTAAGGTTTAAAATAATTTATGAGACTACCTGTCTAATTTTCCTGTTCCAAAATAATTACTATATAAAAGACAACCTTTTTTAGGGGGTGGGGGACAGGACAGGTGTCTGAATTTTGTTATATTTATTCAACATGATGCTCAAAAATTATAACTATCCTAAGGAAGCAGGCACTTCATGCACAAAGTTTATATTAATAACTTTTCAGTAATTTCAATACATGTACAATAGGTACCTTGATGTAGGGCTGTGGTAGTCAACAAAGTTTGGCACATATGACCAAGTATGCCGATATGGACTGACAGTGGTTATTGGATAGACAACTGGCTTTGTTTTGGTTGTGATCAATGTTCCTAGTCACAAAAGGATCTGGTTAGTCCTACACAGTGGTATAGGTTGTGGCCTGAAATATATTCCACAAACACAAATTCCAATAATTCCCTGCCTGCAACAGGGCCAGGCCCATGTCAAGTAATATAAGTTGCCCAGAATCAAGTGACAACAGAGAAAATTGCCAGCTGCTGAAGAGGGCAGATTTAAGGTTATTTTAACCAAAAAATCATCCCTTGGTGAAGCACATGAGTCAGGTGAGTGTAGTCTTGAAAAGGACTATTTGTGGTCACATTTGACTGAAGTTTTGACAACCAAATTATTACATGACTCCCTGGCTCAAACCATTTAACATGAAAGAATCATCAACATAAACTTGTGAAAGGTTAAGATGATTAGCTATAAAAAATGCCATTGTATGGAGGAATTAGCCTTTTACAGCTGGATTAGAAAGCACACACATTGGGCTGCACAGTGCAGTATTTGCTGAAGCTTAATGACTAGCAGTGAGACAAATTTGTCTATACAGATTCTACATGTATATACACTGTGGCTTTCATAGGACATAATTAGTTATATCGATAATGCATTCCTTAATTTTGTTAAAACCATGACAGTACCTGTAGTAGTCTTTGGACGTGTCACAGGTCGCCTTATCAAGGTACTTGTAACTGCTGGTGGGTGTGTGATACCCATAGTAGTGGCTGGACGTTTTGGTGTTGGGACAATTACTTTTTCTGGGGTGGTGGAGTGCCAGGTACGAGAGCGCACCGGTCCAATCGGCAGTTTACTTTCCATGGCTAAGTTTAGCCTGAAAGATAGAGAAACAATGAGAGCTCTCAAAGTAAGTAGTCTTCACTTAAATTTAATGGGATTTAACACTGTCACTATAAGTCCTTAAAAAAGATGAAGAAAGAAATAAAAAAACAGACAAAAAGGACTTGGTCTTTGTATCAGCCATGACATCTTCCACTTTCAAACTCTTACCAGGATAAGTTACAAGTAGATGACTGAACCTCATTATTTTCTAGATTCTTGTGAAGTCTCATCTCTTGGTTTGACAATTCTTGACTCTTTATACTTGATAAGCGACTCTTGCATGAATCCAGTAAGGTCAGAATTGAGGCTGACAATAGTTGCGTTTTTCCTTATTTCACTGTCCCGCTCTTGTGAGAACTCATTAGTGAGTGATCCAAAACAAAACTGACCATTATATTCCATCATTTTAGTCCACAACAACCAGTACATACCTTCTTTCTTCTGCCTCCAGTAAGGTAGCAAAAGCATCCAACTCTAGATCCAGAGGAAGATGAGCATTGTAAGCTAAACCCAGTTCTCGTACTTTGGCCATCAGGGCCTCTTGAAGTTCTCTTAACTTGGCCTCAAGGTTCTTTATGCTGTTTGCAGCTTGTTGACGTTCCATCTCCAGGTTTTGAATGAGACCAGAGTTCTGAGCTTCCAAACTGGAACACTGGAAAAGGTTTTGAAGAGTTGTCACCCTTAATTAATATAGTTCACCTTCTTTGGACTGTTTCACTTTTATTATTTTACTATGATGATGCATATGAAATATGCATGTTGAGTATTATTTGAGATGCAACTAACATGCTTCTTTTGCAAATCTAAATAAGTTACCACTGTATCATTATTTTGCCATGCCTAACTGATACAAGTATGCTGATGTCCCTATATAGGTACAGTGTAGCTAAGTCTCCCATACATGACACTAACTGAAACAACTTATGATCAAGTTAAGATGATAACGCAGACTGCTAATTCGCCAAGAAAATATTGTCAAATATGTTGGTCTTCCTGTTTTAGTTGCCTGATGTTTATTGCAATATCGCATGACTTATTTTGATCAATCGCATGTACAGACAAAGAAATATACCACATTACATACCTTGGCTTCAAGGTTGATGTTTTTGGAGTGTAGTGCCTCCACTTGTGCCTTCAAATGAATGTTGTCATCTGTAGCTGCCGCAAGATTTCGGGATTCATTATCCAGCTGCATCCTGATCTGATTCATCTGTCAACAAGAAAACCAAAATATAAACAAAAATGCTTGCTGTGAAGAAGTAATGTTCCACACTGTCTGATAATAAGATTGCTATTAATAATAAGTTTGGACAAACATTATGAGATCCAATACCACTCTTAACGGCTTCAAGATACAAACCCAATCAAAGCTGCACAGCCATAACAAAAAAGTGTAAACCATAGACCAACAAGAAATGAATGTACTGTAACTTTACCTCATCTAACATACACTGTATCTAGTATTTTTTTTTTTTTATTGCAGTACATAATCCGTTGATTATTTGAAGGAATTAACTGATTCGACTGCATGAACGAGTTATGTGAAGTAAAATGGCAAAAAAATCAAGTAATGATTCAGTTACATACATGTACAGTGTGTAGCTGCAGATAAAATAATACTGTCTACTGTCAGACAGAAAATGTACCATCTCATACCCCATTCTGATAAGAGATCTCTGACTCTTCCTTGAACCTTCGCAACTCAGCTTCACTGTGCATCTTAACTTTGGCCAACATGGCTGACAAATTTTCATCAATAATGTTGTGTTCATGCAGCCTCTCTTCAGCCAGAAGAATAGTTCTTTCAGCTTCATCCAGGCGACAACGCATCTCATACAATTCCTATATATTAAAATCAAGAACATTTTGTTTGTGGGACACTGTTAGAAAAAAGAATAGGAGAAGTAGTCCCTCTTGATGTGGTGGTCTACATATACATGTACATCTTTCTCTGATTTCACCTGTATTCCAAGTTCATGTGTGGGTTGAGTGGCTGGGTGAGATCAAAATTAATAATTTATGAACTAATACAGGTACATTGTAATGGGCTGCTAGTGGCACCTTACATGCCAACATCTGATCTCACCCCACAGAAGGGGGAGCAGGGTTGGCACAGTGGTGAGAGCGCTCGCCTTCCACCAACATGTGTCCTGGGTTCGATTCCCAGACTTGGCATCACAAGTGGGCTGAGTTTGTTGGTTCTCTACTCTGCTCCTACACTGTAGATGAGCATCTCTCATTAGTAGAGCATCTGTGCTTGGCTAGAAAGATTTGAGACTTAAATAAAGTTATTATTATTATTATTATTATTATTATTATTATTATTATATTATTATTATTATTATTATTATTATTATGTTATTCAATGTTCTTCAGTGGTTGGGCATTCTACTGGGTAATGCTGATTTATTATTATTATTACTATTAATATTATTATTACTCTAAATGAGACTGATAAATGTGGTATTTATTAATTAAATTATATTACCATTATCATTATTTAAAGTATAAAAACTATCTGCATCTAATGGCACAAATGCTTGGAGTAGAGCTGTTTCTTAATTATTTCATTGGGGACAAAACCAAAATGTAATTTGCATAATGTGTATTTTACAGCGGGCATGAGAGGGTTAGGGTTAGAAAATTAAGAAATTAAAAGGTAGTCTCATTCACAGAGTGATACATTTACCAGCTAAAGCCATCACCTTTTCATGGAGCGCTTGCTGGAAGCTTAGCTTTTCTTTTAGCTGATTGGCCAGAGTCTGCAGATCAGCTTTTGCTGCTGCTTCCACATCTAAAGCCTGTTGAGTTTGCGTCAATGCCGACTGAAGACTGTCTCTGTCACGCTTGGTATCCATGTGGGAGTTCTGATGTTGTGTGGCAGTAACCCGTGCATCTTGCAAGAGAGCCTCCTTGTCTGCAATGACACGCTGGGCATCTGCCAAGGCATTCTCAGTCTTTTTGCGGATACTGCTTTCCTCAGCCAACCTGAAATCCAATGATGGATACTATTGAAACTTTAAAAACCTCATTAATAATTAATGAAGGAAATACCAAAGAAATTAATTATTAATGAATGTCTTTATATCTGATAAAGACACGGCTAAATTTTACATCCGGTTTTCTAGGCCAAAATAACCCCAATTCTAAATTTTAGTGTAAGAATGGATAGATGTACAGTTAAGTTTTTTAAGCCACTCAATAAATTCACAATTCGCGTTTTATCAAGTCGTAATACTCTCAGCTGTGCCTTGTGTTTTAAACTTGATAAAACTCCTGCTCATTTATTAAACATTACATAATTACTGTACCCTAAAACAACAAGAACTCCATATCATTAATTTTATTAAAGAACTCTATTCACCAGGCACATACTACCTAGATGGATGCTGCTGCATAAATACATAATAGGCATGGTGGTGCAGTATAATGAAGAAAACTGAAGTACATCAGATTTTGGTTATGTATAGAAAAATACAGTTATGTTCACAGAGGCCTATTTCCCTCCCCTCCCCTCTGCCCCACCACACCCCTCTCCTGATGGAACTCCCAGGCAATTAATTATGCTTTTGTCAGCTGATCAGAGCCTGTTATGATTAAATGTGATAATTATTATTTGGAAATAGTATGGTATAAATTACTATGATTATTATTTGCCCCTAATCAATCATTTTAAGTTCCAAATTAGGACAAAAGGAGCCCACCCGACGAGAATTTGATTAATGTCTCCAGTGAACAAATTTTGCCAGGTCATGGGGCATCTGACTTCGTGTGCCTCGATCTTGTTTGCATTGGGGGCATTCTAAATACAATGTTGAATGTCCTATTTACATTTCTGACAGGCAGTACTGTGAAATTGGGAGGGGAAGTTACAGAACTACATGCCGTACATCTAATATGTACTCACTTATCCTGAAGTTCGGCTACCAAAGCAGAATTCTTCGCCGCAGCCATTTGATGTTGGGTTCTTTCTCGAGCCAGTTCTTCGAGCTTGCTTCTTAACTCTTCAAGCTGCCGCTCGTACATGGCTTTCAAGGCCACGATCTCGTCCTCTAGAATCTTCGTCGTGTTTATAAGGTTTGCAGTTTCCATTCGACCGCTTTGTTCGCGCATTTGCCGCACGCGGGACACGTACGAGGCGAACCGGTCATTGAGACTTTGAAGGTAGTCCTTCTCCAAGTAACGAGGAACGAGTATCGGGGAGCTTCGCGAAGTCATGTTGCTTCTTCAGTTAGTTGGTCCCTCGGCGGTTTCTTGGCAACTAAATGGCTACAACGTTCGTGTGGCTAAATAAACCCGATATCTTTCGTGTAAACAATTTAATAATTAAAGGTGATATTTAACGACCATGGAATCCCAACATAAACCAACATCAAGTGTTAAAATATAGCCGTAGCATTTGTACAGTCTGTGACCCCCACGCGAAGCAGTATTATCACCGTTTTGATACTTAACAAAGTTACGAACAGGACACTATTTCGCGTATTTGCACTGCTAATCGAAGTTATTCCGCAAATTGTTTTCCTCCAATTGATTACCCGCGGTTGCGCCAAAATGTGTCGCTAACGACAGCTGAAGTTAAACAAACGTCTTTGCCCCCAACGTGTTCGTGCAGCCTTTTCCAGCCACAGTGAAAATATTCACCACAGCTGTATTATGAATACCAAAGCAATTTGTTCGTCACTAAAACAGCACAAACGTTTCAAGTTGAAATTACTTGTCCAAGAGTGTTGGCCAATATCAAAGATCCGCTCTCCCCAAAATGACTGATGGAATTTCAGCGGCCCGCTTTACAGCCGTCGAGAAGACGAAGGCAAGTCACTGTAATTCCATTGCAAGCTCTCCCAAGGACGAACAATCTAGCTGTACCAGCGGAACTGTTGTCGGATACGGAGTTTAGCGTCGAATGGTTTCTAAGCAATGGCAGCTAAAGCACATGGGAACAGAATATCAATTAGTTCATGATTTAAATTCACGGCCAATCAGAAGCCAGCTTTGTAGAAGAGTGTAAATTTCATACAAGATTGGCGAAGCGTGAAGCTATTGTTTCATCAAATTATCAGTCAAAGAGACTTACGAATTGCTTAGCAATCTGCAATTAGAATTTTTTTGTCCTCAGGCAATTATTGTCACCTAGAGACTTTCGAAAGAAACGGCGTGGGGTGTAAATTGTAATAAAGCAGTCAGGCAGACCAGTTGTTTGGTAACGTGTAAAATTCAGTTTCCATAGCAAAAGGTTGATGATTTTATTGTTTTACTTGCGTGACTGAATGATGATGATGATGATGATGCTTTATTGCAGGGTATCCAACAAAGTGAGGCTCTTCATCTACAATATCTACACTATAAATCAACACCAAACTAAAACAAATAAATAAAGAATAGTATATACATGTATACATACATATTTACAATTGTCACTGCTTGAAGTTCCTTACGTGGAAGATGTCTCTTCACACTACGACAAAAGGAATTAACTCAAAGTTTTGAGTTTACAAAAGTGCTTTTCCAGAATGTGCTGAAAATGATAGGAAAGTATTATTGGCATTCGAAGTGGGTGGAGGGAACAAAGTAAGGAGACCCTAGAACACAGTACGTAAGGTGCTACAAAGGCAAGGGATGCGTAGAAATAGGGAGATGAGGGAGGTGGCTAATTATGGGAGAAATGATCAGAGAGTAGAAAGGAGAAGAGGGAAGCGAGATAGAAAGGGATAAAACAGCATCTGATAGTGAAAAGAGGAATAAATTGAAAAACTAAAGAAATCTATTGGGCGCAACTGGGCCTTGGGAACAGCAAGTTAATCAGGATTTAAAATAAATCAGCTTTTCAGTGGGTATTCCTCAGAATTTGTGCAGCCTGGGATAACATTCCTTGATCATACCAAACTAGCTGAAAAAATTATTTCCCTGACAATCATTCTCCATTCTGAACATTGAAATTGAGTACAAAAAAACAGCACAAGGGTATTAAAAATCAATTGTTTATTTCAATAAGTTAACAGCTCTTCAATCATAAATAAATGTAAGAAACCACTATTTGTATAATACCATCTCCTCTTAACCTTTTCATATAAAAATCTCTGCATTCATTATTTTAAAAAACCTAAATTATTTTGGTACTCGCTTGGCAAAGAGATATTGCCATCCCCTTCTGCCAAGAGTCTGGGGGTTGTTATGGATTCACATTTAAGTTTCAATGAACATGTGACTGACTTAGTATCCAAATGTACGGGTAGCTTATGTCAAATAAATCATGTAAAGGGCTTGTTTGAAAGATCAACACTGATAACAATCATAAATGCTTTAGTGTTTAGTCAATCTCGTACCCAGAGTCCTTGGGCTGTTTGGTCAGGGGGTGGACGCCCAGAGAGACTCTGGGATAATGGACCGCCATTTTCCCAGAAAATCTGGGGTAAAACAATGAAAGCCATTATGGGCCAGCCAATCCAAAAATATGATTTGTTCCCATTATCCCAGAGTCTTTCCTAGTGACTAACTGCTGGCCAAAGAGCCTGAGGACTCTGGGTACAAGATTGGTGTTTAGTAAGTTGTTCTACAGCTCGTCTGTGTGGGCAGGTGCGACAAAGAAAAACGAACATATCACGCCCTATTTGAAAGATCTACACAGGCTTCCGGTTGCTACGCAGCTGGATATCAGAGACATCATTATGACCTACAGAAGCCTCAACAGTCTCACTTTACGAAACATTTTCACAACAAGATTGGAGATCTATGAAGGAAATACTAGAAATAAGGACAAATTGCATGCACCTTTTTGTAGAACAACAACAGCACAGCAATCGTTTAAATACAGGGGTACTTCGCTGTCGAAGAGCCTGCCTATGAACATTCGGGATATCAGCTCTTTAGATTCTTCACGAATCGTGCTTTTTATGAATGTTTAGAAAATAAGTGATGATTGTAATGCGAATCTTATGATGTGGTTTTGAGGATGTGTGATATATGTATTCTCTTTTACTATATTTTTTATAGTACTTGTATTTTGTTGCTTATATACATCTTATTGTAATGGTTTCTGAAAAACCATTAGTGGACAGAATCAATAAAGTTGTAAATTGTATGTATTGTATGGTACTTTTATTGCTTATAAATATAAGCTTATGTTACATATCAGAGTTATAAATTATTATTATTATTATTATTATTATTATTATTATTATCATTATTGTGCATAAATTATCACACATTAGGCTTTGTTACAATCACTTGGCCTCACAAGCAGACTTCATTTCCCAGAAGAGATGCTTGTGATAGGGCTGAAATAAAATTATGCCAATGAACACAATGTTCCTATTTAAAATTAAGCAGCTCTGCTAGTCAAACCATGGGGATAGAATTTGAGAGGAAGATGCAGTTCAATGGCTACAAATGAGAAAGTAATGAGCTACAAGAAACCCTAAAATGTGAAATGCAATGCAACAGCTCCATAGACAAATAAACTTCCTTGTTGCGCATTTCTAGTAGCCAGCATTTTTGGCTTTGACCAGGCATAAAATTTTTAAGGTTTAATTATTTTCATGATCAACTGGAGAAACAAACTCACAGAAACAGAAACACTATAGATTGACTTCATTACTACAAAATACTAAAAATTTTCTAGTCAGTTTAATGCCCTCAACACAACATCAGACTTTAATACAACCATTACTAATTTAACTGTAAGACTGTACTTTTGGCATATCAGGGTAGAACACTGAATCTGCTGTATAAAGATCAGTACCAGTATCTTTCATTCAGCGTTGGCACTTGACACAAGCAGGCTTGTTTACACTTCACAAGAATCGAGAATGCCTGCTGGCATACAGCATCATCCTTTGCTTAAAAGCATGGCTATCTTCCTGAAAGAGAAAACAGACGACACCAAAATTACAGTAACAACGTTCACTGGCTAAAAAATTTTAAAAAAGAACATGAGCTTTAGGCTGTTGATCTACAGACTTTGACGGATAAAAAATGTAATGCAAAATGATACAAGAAAAGGCGAGATAAAAATAATAAGAAGAACAAAAGCAACGTAAAAACGTGTAAATTCGGTGACGATTGTTTATAGAATGCTATACTGGTTTGGAATTGGCTTAGAGTTATTGTCAGCATGCTTGGTAGCAGAGGTGTGCCAAGCCTCCAAAATTTGCTTTCCCTGCAGAATTCTGGTGAGATGGAGGACAGGAGAGCTAACACAAATTTCAGAACAATCATTACCTTCCATATTTTTGTTTTGTTTTCTCATGTTGTCTTACTTTTTATTCGCATGACATACATGTAAATTCCCATTTTCATGTAGGCAAAAATCATTATGTAAAGACCAGTTTGATTTGGTGTCACAATCAAAACATGATTATCCTTAGTCCAGTCTATTACACGTAGCCTTAATTATTAAGGCTGTGATTTATTCAAAACATATTGAAATTTTCTAGGTTTGGCTCATCTAAATCCCTCACCTCCACCCCTTACAAACAAAGAAAAACCAAGATGCATATTCTGCCAGGGTGAAGCTTCTAAATCTGATCCAAATTCTCCTCCCTTCCCAAACAAGGATCAAATTCCCTATTCCCTAGTACCCAGTAAAATACCCAAGGCATACAAAGGGGGAGAGAGAGTGTTTAAGCTTTAAGTACATGGCGAGGGGGTAAGACGAGTTTTAGTATTAAGTTCATTAAGCCAAAGGTTTCACTGCTAACCTTTTGGGTATGACATGAAACCTAAACACTCAAGAGTTTTGTTAGTTTTGTTTGGGTGACTAACACTGTATAACAGACTAACACTCTAGATGATATTGATGCCCCAGTAGTAGTATAATTATGGAGAAACAGTTCTCAGAAACATAAACATGATTATTAAAGTGACAATTCCATTGGCCTTGCAATCTATCATGGCTGTTTTTACAATATTATTTCTCAATATAATTTTCAATACATCCCAGTACTCAAATGAAAGTAGTATTTGACATCAACATTTTCTTGCAAATTTTGTGGCCTTGAAACGAATTAAGCTAAAGTACATGCACTTTAATGAATTTTAAAATCAATGTAAGTGCATCCAAAGGAATGCAGCCATGACAAAGTGCAACAAGAATTTATAAAAATAATGTTAAGAATGTTAGGGGTGTGGTTCATTCTGCCTCAAGGTAATACAGTCAATTAATGATAAATGATAATAATCCATTTTAATTAAATTTACAAAAGAATATTGGCAAGTTCAGTAATACTATCGATAGGAAATTATTGGCTGAAAATTAAAATAAAATGACTACCACCATCAAAACATACAAGTTGAAAATAGCCATCCAGTCATCTGTTGGGTAAATATTTCATGTAAACACAGAGGCATACCCAAGACACTAAAAAGTACAATTACATGACTTTTATTAACCCATTTCTGTGGCCCGGCCTTGGACTTATTACATGTCAATGAATTCAATTGACTGCACCTTTATAAGAAGCAGGCTTTGATTGCTCCAACAACTGTAAACAACTATTCAGTCTCCCGCAAGTTGTTTCACTTACATGGCTTTTATTAACCCATTTCTGTGGCCCGGCCTTGGATTTATTACATGTCAATGAATTCAATTGACTGCACCTTTATAAGAAGCAGGCTTTGATTGCTCCAACAACTGTAAACAACTATTCAGTCTCCCGCAAGTTGTTTCCTGTGACTTAAAAAGAAATGATTGTCTTAATGTTGAGTCAACATCATTACCATACGAGAACCTAAAACAATGCATACCTTCAAAATATTTTAATTTTAGAGCAACATTATTCAGCCAAAAAAAAAACAGATTTTGCATAACTGCATGGTCACAAAATGGTACACAACACTTTTGAGTTATCAACAAGTGTGCCTCCTAAAACACTGGTTTCTTGAGGTTGTACTGGGTCTGGCCTCACATTGCATGACCAGTGAAACAACATGAGCTTGACACAAATGTTTACAGTCAACTCTCTCCAAAAAGAACACTTTCTGGATAGGTGTCAAAGGGAAATTAGTTACATTAAAATCGCTGGTGTGTACTGTAGCTGACACAGTCCATTTTAGAGAAGTGTCCACCAAAGAAAGGTGTCTGTAAAGAGATGTTGACTGTAGTTAGAATGTTCACCTTAGGGTCTTACTTGTGTGAGATCACCATTGACTTGTATTGATAAGGAATTTGGTGAGGCCCTGTTAGGGGGGTCTTTATGTCCACCGTCTGAATTTCAAACCTTTACATGTCACAATTTTGGAAGGGCTGCATGTTGCTGTCTAAATTTCATGCAGTGACACTGATGTCGATGCCGTAATTTCGGAAAGTTTGGAACGTGTCTGACGTTGTTTCTCCAACAGAAAATCAGAGGTCATAACTCATACATGTATGTTTCCACACAGACGACTGACAGAACGATTGACTTTTTTAAAAAACAAACTCATTTTCAACATTCTCCTCTGCCCGAATGCCATCAAGTCACTGTCTTATGTAAATTCGCCAATGTTGCTGTCCATGTTACTTTCATTTTTGCTGCTGTCACCATTTCACAAGAATGGTCTATTCACTCATCGTCAGTTCATTTCCTTCAAGTCGCTGTGTCGCCTGTCAGAATTTACACCAACAGGGCCTCTTTGGTATGCCCTTGTCTTTTGCAACAAACTGAATGACCCTGGTCTTGATATTACAGCCACTAATAGACCCCCCCCCCCCCCCCCCCTCAATACTTATTAAGTCCTTCAATCTTGATGCATTTTTCTAGCAGGTGCCTAGTATGGTTCCCATCAAGCCACCTGGGTCAAGCAATCAGGGTGCTATGAGGTGTGAGCTAGTAACTGATCTCTGATCTTTCAAAAAGTTGAACAAAGAAAAACAACAATAGAACAAGCTATAATAAACATTAAGATTGGTATAATATGCTAGTCATCAGTTATCATTCTTTCACAGGTCTGTGCTCTAGCAGTGCCCAGTAGTCCCTAGTGACTTATTTTACCTTTGTGCAACAAGGAAATCTTAGTTTTTACACAATTAAACGTAAATGCAGGGCACCCTGGATTTCAAAGGTTCAGAGTTTTGGGCTCCTACTTTCCCAAGGCAATATCTAACTCGACTCTCTGGACAAAAATCCTATTGAGTCAATTCAAAATGCAACATGTCCAAACTACTTTAATATATGTGGTGCTACATGTATCACTTCCTTCATAAATTTTATTTTATTGCAAGAACTGACATGTCTTTCATAAAATGTCACCCTTCATTTCCAAAGAGACTAAAGATGCACTTAGAATGCCGAATAAGGGCAGCTAATATATTTCGAAAGGCAAAAGAACATCTAAAAATCCAGGAGAATTGGAGTCAGATTCACTATAATTCTCTGTGGCTCAAGAGATGAGATTATGCCAGTGTCCACACGTCCTTTTTAACTGCCTCAAAAAGATATTTGACAAAAAAGAAGAACACCTGTCCTGGATATTTTTGTTGAGTGCCTCTGGTTCTTACCCCCTTCCCCACCCTTTCTGGTAGCCATCATTAAAGTGGAGGGTTCAAACACGGAAACAAATATCTACCTACCATATCATCAAACAAAAACTCCTGGGTCATCCAAGTCGTCTATTTCATTGAGCAAAAACTTCTGTCTGGCAGGAGACCTGCGCGCGTTTGAATGACCAGCACCAGAGGACAAAAGATCTGCTTGCGTCCCATCTCGGGATGGTGACCGAGAAACCAGAGGACTGATTAAATCACGACGTAAACTGAGCTTGTCATCACCAACGCTGTTTGTTGACACGTACATGTACTGTTCAACGCCTAATTCAAGATCTTTGTCTAAATCGTAGTACGATAAGCTTAGTTCCGGAGAAGGTTCGCCTTTCAACGCGAGCAGATCAAACGCTTTTTGCCGCGACAGGTCCTCAAGATCAGCCAACGTTCTTTTCATGTGAGCTACCTCTTCGACTTGACGCTCGGCGAGATCTCGCTGCTTCGTCAGCTCCTTTCGCGTTGCTGAAATTTCCTGAGCAAGATCTTCCAAATTGTTGCCGTCTACGCAAGCTGAACTAGGACCGATCGGTAATTTCGTGTCTTGAGAAGAACGCATTGAATAAATTTTACTACCAACGTTTTCTAAATCCGAAATGTGAACGTCTAAATGTTGGAGTTTGCTTCTTAGATCCTGAATTTCGACCTGGAGTTTCTCGTGTCGGGCGTTCTCTTTCGCCAGCTCGACTACACAGCCTTCTTCCACTGCTAAATCCTTCGCTTGCAGTTTTAAAACCTGCCCTAGTTTAGTGATTCGATCTTCGGTGATTTCCTCTTCGGTGAAGTACAGGTAACTTTCTTCGTCTTCCACACAAGAGTCGATCCGCAGTTGTAAGATTTCCAAGTCACGGTCTAGACGCTTTATTTTATTTGATTGATTAGCAACAAATCTTTCCAAAGATTTCGTTTCGAAAGAGCGATGAAAAGGGTCATCCCTCGCTAGCAAATTTTCTTCTTCGTCAACGTGTCGCTGAGCACCTTCTTTGCCAGAGATAAGCGATGATTTGTCTTTCATTAACTTCAAAACAAACTTGACTTCGCTTGCTTGTTTTCCCCACATTTGCAAGCATTTGATAGGCTTCGCTTCTCGGGGCAAAATTCGTTCGAGATCGCGCCATTTTTCAAGCAAGGCAAATCGTCCTTGCTTTCCAGTGGCGTTCGCAAGTGCCAGCAAGATATTTTCACAAGTCGTTTCTTCGTTTGCGCCTCGCACTACACGCTCAACTCCATCTACCCAAACTCTGAGTTCACCCATAGTTGAAGAGATGTTGATTTTTCTTAGATAATCGCAAGAGGTCACCACAAAATTATAAATCCCTACTCAAGGCGGTAGATTTTCACTTTTGATATGAAACGTTCGTTTCATGCTTGAATCGTTCCAAAACCCCTAGCGTTAAGGCTTCCGTCCTTACACGAATCAGGCGAAGTAATAGCGTAAATCTTGATTTTTGAAAAGCGCTTTAGATATAGCCAAACAACCGCCGCTTTTGAATACATGCTTTCTGTCCTATTATGCCAACGTAGCTTGTGTAAATAAAGACAAACGCACGCGTACGCTTCAGCGGTGAAAAGAATTCGTTACTTGATACCCTTTAGTGGGATGTGTATTCATCCTGTTTGTATACGTCAACCGCATTTTGATTGATCCACGATAAAATTTATTAAAAATAATTAAACCGGGACCTTAAGAAAATCAAGAACAGACCTGGACTACCGACATAAAGGTCTTGGATCAGTTCAAACTGAAAAGAAAGTGAAAACATTTCCCAAAAAAACTACCAAATTAATAATTTGTTTTTGTTGAAACTTCTCTGACCTTTCATTGCAGCTATGTTTCACAAAAAGCTTTATTTTAGAATCTCTGGTAATTAAAAGGGTGACCTGAAAACACTGCCGGACCCCCGATGTAGTAGTCCACGTAGTAGTCCCGGTCAGTAGTCCATGGACTACCTTACAGACCGGTCCACAGAATACCCCTACTGACCCCCCCTACTGACCCCCCTAAGAAAACAACGGTAACAAAAAATGGCAACTAGAGATTTGATTTACTTACTGTTTGGCTGGATAGGCCACTCGCGTGGACAAAATTTCGACTATTACACTGCACAAATATTGCTTCTGTATTGCCTTGTTGTGATACAAAAATTGCTGCTTTTCATACAATGTAGTCCCCGGTGTGGTGGTCTATCTCTACTAGAATGTCGTTATGGGGGAGAGATTTGCAGTTACGGGCCTACAGTAATTGGCGCAAGCTGTTGTAGTGTGCCTGCCAGGTCTCTAAAATTAAGGTATGTCAATTATTCTGTTAGCAGTACTTTCCCTTCTCTATCGTTCCTAACAGAGTCGCCCTGTTTAAAGATATGCACCAGTTGTTCAAAGAGCGGATATCTCTATCCAGTGGATAAGTCACTATCCACCGGATAAAATGTATTGCGACTGATACATTTTATCCACTGGATAGAGTTATCCGCTCTTTGAACAACCAGTGCCTGGGAACTAAACTCATATAACAGTGAAATGGACATCAGCATCGTGCACACATTGTATCTTTCTTCGCCGAAGGAGCACTATTTTGTTAAGCCTGGGAAGAGATAATGAACCCGCGGGGGAATGAGCCAAACAAAATGGCGCAGCTAAATAATACACAAGGACAGCACACAAGTAAAACTAAGTTATCGGTTGTGCTCTTTGTCAGCTCTCAACCCCATTTGCAAGTTGGTGACATTTCGGAGTACTTCAGTCCTCCTCATTGCCAAAGTGAAGGAGGCAGTAATATTTGCGCAGCATAATGGTCGAAATTTCGCCCATGTGAGTGGGAGCCACGAGTGGCCTATACAGACAAACTAAGTAAATCAAATCTCTAGTTGCCATTTTTTGTTATCGTTGTTTTTTAGGGGGGTTGGTATGGGGGGGGGGGGGTCAGTAGGGGTAGTCCATGAACTGGTCTGTAGAGTAGTCCATGGACCTGGTCCGTGGTGGGGTCCATGGACCGAGCATCAGTGTTTTCGGGTCACCCTAATTAAAAATTCCAAATCTTTAATTATTGGTTCAAAGAAACTATTGCCTTTATTTCTGTTTCCCATCGGTTTTTAAGCTGCTTTCAATGCAAAAAGAACCCAATATAAGTAAACAAAAAGAGAACATACATGTAGGAACTAAGAATAGGCTTATCTAATAATTGCCTTAGAGTTTCTTCAGTTAAGTTACAGATTTATCTCCAATAAAGACCAACATGGATTTAAGCCAGTGGATGGCTGCTTTAAATTTACAGTCAGAAATGCCAGACAAACCTGCATCACTGTCTTTTCTAGAAATGTTACATCCAATTACAGAGTGCAAAAGATGGTGCAGAGCTTTGTACCTCTCTAAAATGTCAAAGTTTATGGCTTTTTGAAGTTTCCGCAAGCACACAGGACAAAGAAATAAAGGTTGACTTTCTGCTTCAAAGACTGACTTACTTTCGTTCATGGCACATGCAAAATATGCACAGTGAGACATGCCAAACACATGACAGATTTCATGACTGGTCACCTGAAAATAAAGGCAAAAGTAATAAAAGGCATCATTATCTTCACATCATTCATTGCTGTTGTCATTGTAATCATCTCCATTCATACATACCATAGATTGCATTTTAAACTGAAAGTAACTATTATCATTTATCATCATCATCACCACATTATCATAATTTGAATGCTGTCATTAATTTAATTTCAAGTCACTTTTGACAACTAACCACCACAAACAAACACAGCGCCTTGTATACAATATATTATGAACCTCAATCATATATATCTGTATAATACTACACCTGTACTTATTATTCAACATAATTATCGTAACACTTTCCAAATATGGTCATGTTGCACTTGATATATGCTGCATGCACTCAAAAGATATCCTGCAATGTATGTAATTTCGTGCATCGGGGAGAAAAATGCAGGGTTTTTTCCCCAATAAAATCAGTATAAGGTGCTTTCAATTGTTATCTGTGTGTTGTAAAATAAAACAATTATTCTGCTCTATCTTGCACAATATCCCCTGACTTTAGCCAACTTGGCCAGACACGCACTACCACCTCGTCAGCTAAGTATCAGGTGATATTCTGAGCAATTGTGCAGGATAGTTGTTAAATATAATTATGGCAATATATTTCCAAATATCAAAGCATTTCATCTTTTTATTACCTCCTTTGTTCTTATCACTTGGACAGATTTGAAAATGGGTGCTTCAGTTAACAAGAAGCTTTTTAGCACACTGACCATTTTAACCCTGGTGTATATAATGTAAATATAGATGCCATCAACATGCCAT
The DNA here is from genome assembly GCA_016490735.1 of Pachyseris speciosa. Classification (NCBI taxonomy): domain Eukaryota; kingdom Metazoa; phylum Cnidaria; class Anthozoa; order Scleractinia; family Pachyseridae; genus Pachyseris; species Pachyseris speciosa. The sequence goes on from JAEMWC010000036.1 coordinate 748,629, forward strand.
CTAACATGTAGATTAGCACTTACGTGTAACTCTTGGTTACTTCATGCTATATAAACTGCATAAAAATCCTACACTACCCTAATTTACCTACTCCTGAGAGATTAGAACCTGTATGTATATTCATACTCATAAAATAGATCAACTGGAAATTCAGGCTAGAACTTTATACCACAGGATTTTTTAAATAAATGGCAGCATGTGGAGGCAGGATGGCCGAGTGGTTTGGGGCGCAGGATTTCAATGCGGTCATCCCGGGTTCAAATCCCGCTCTGGCCACTAGCTGGTGTTGTTCTGGGTAGTCCCTGGTTCAACTCCTCGTTCATCCTTGTAAATAGCCAACTGGTTAGCCTCCGGCCAGTTGGGATTCTTATCATGTTATGTTTATTTGACTTTATTTGTTTCTGTATTTGCTTTGCCTTTGTGCTATAAATACTACCAAGGGTAAATAAAAGTTATTATTATAAGAATGCCAAAAACAATAGATTTGGTGATGAGCACAAACATGCATTTTACATTTTTTTTTTAGATTTCTTATGTTAAATGACCAAATTGCATGAGGGTAAATTATGTCTTTCCTTTTCCTTACTTTATTACCTTCTGTAGTAATTTAGTCCCAGATAGTGCATAAGCATGTTCAAGCTAAACAAATTGGAATAAAAGAGTTACAAAAATGAGAAATTACATGTTGAAAATGATGGTTTCGTTGTTGCCACCATCCTCATTGCTAAAGCTCCCTTACTAAATACTTACCCTAAGAAGCCTCCAAATCATTTCTTTATTAATTTTACCATTGTCAGCACAGTCCTCCAAATACATCCTAAGCTCAACTTGGCTTCCCTTCTCATTGATCAAAGAGTGTCTCTGCAAACTTTCAGCTGCTCCAGACACTGTCCTCTCAGTGAAAGAAGAAGCATCTCCACTGTCTCTTTGACTCTGAGTTAGCTGTTCATTGACAAATGACTGAGGCTCAAAATGACCAAAGCTCATCACAGCACAGCCATCGACGCAGGACGACTCACCAAGAACAAAGTTCCATTGTTCCCCAGGATACAAATCAATCCAGGTAAGACCAATGATGCAATAACCATCTTTGGGAAGACAGTTCTTCAGGTAATTTAACACATCTGAAAACATATTACAGCAGCGGTGCATCACTAAAGCCATTGAAACCAAAGTACTGGCAATCAACAAACTTCGCATAATACATCCTGACACCATTGTTTGACAGTGGCACAACATTTAATTTTCGTTCTTTTTTTAACGTAAGCTTGTAATTGAAGGGCTTAGTGGAAAAAGGTACCTGTATCAGTCAGTGCGTGAACAATTGATGGAAATTGATGATCGGAAAATCAGTCGATCAATCGATAACAATTGATTAATTATTGTTAATTGGCATCGATTGGCATACATACATACATACATACATACATACATACATATTCTTTTTGATAAGGCAGGTCAGTCTGAGGCAACCCAAGGGCTGGTGTGGACCTGCCATAAAATCCTATCTACATAAAAATATTTAGCAAAATTTATAATCTTAAAATCTTTAAAAATTTCAAATGATAATAAAATTTTGAGACGAGTTGACCTAAAACGAAAGACAATCTAAATACAAAGTCTTAAGAAAAGCTAAAAGTATAAAAAGTCAGGCTCTTTTGATTTAAGCAAACAAGCCTCTTTCTTGAATTGTATTTTGTCCAATATTCGAGGCATGTTTAAGTCTTCCTTTAAAAAGGTGGTGAGACGTTGACTCCCTGATTGCTTTGGGTATTAAATTCCATACGATGGGGCCCCTGTACCTCATGCTATTTCTTCCAAAGTTGCTGCTATAACACACTTGTGAGAAGTCTTTTGCGTATCTTAAGTTATAATTAGTACTGGCATCTTTAGGGGTTGACCAAGTAAAACTGCAATTTGCTCAGGTAGGTTGTTGTTGTACATCTGGTACATAATGGAGGCAAGCCTACACTTGTAAATATAGCTCAATGACTTCCATTTAACAAGTTGGAGAACTTCTAAATCAGGTATTTCACTGGGCAGTTTATGGATCAATTTAGCGGCTTTGACATGCAATTGCTCCAATCCATTAAATTTAGACAGTGAACAGGATCCCCAGATGGCAATGCAGTAGGTAATACTTGGAACAATGCCTTTATAATAGATTTCTTCAAGTACACGCGGAGGTAGTCCTTTCATTTTTTTTCAAAAAATTTGAGTATCCCTCCAAACTTGGCATGCAAGAATTTGATTTGCAGTTTCCAGTTCAACTTGTGATCGATTAGTATACCCAAGCAAGTAGATTTGGTGGTGAAGTCTATTTAGGAGTTGCCAAACATAAGAGGTCTCATTAGACCAACGAATGTGTGGCTGCAAATCAGCATTGCCTCAGTCTTTCCAGTATGTACAGTCAAACGGTTTCTATGACACCACAATTTAAAATCGTTTCATATTAGGTTTAGTGCATCAACTATTTCTTCAACTTCCCTCCCTATGTAGTAGATTGTGGTGTCATCAGCAAACATGTGAATAAATCCAGTTGCAGATGAGTCTAGTAAATCGTTTACATAGATAGCGAAGAGTCTGGGACCCAGAAGGGAACCCTGGGGAAAGCCGATTTCCGTAGACAGTAGCCGTGATCTTACTCAATTTATAGTGACATATTGGGATCTGTTTTAAAGGTAACTTACAATCCATTCATAAAATTCACCTGTTATGCCTGCAGCTGATAATTTGGATTTTAGAATGTTAAGGTCGACAGTGTCAAATGCCTTTTTGAAATCAATGAACAAAACTCCAACTTTATAGCCAGTGTCAATCACCTTTTTCCATGTTTCAGTGAGATAGAGAAGCAGCAATTCAGTGGAGACGTCTTTCTTGAAACCCCATTGATTTGAGTGCATGAGTCCATTCATTCCAAGATGGCTGTCCAGAGAGTCACAAACAATACCTTCTAAGATTTTACTATTCAAATTAAGCATTGTCAGTGGTCTGTAGTTGGAGCAATCTGACTTGGCCCCCTTCTTAAAGACTGGAACTACTTCTTCAATCTTCCAATTACTAGGGTAAATTCCATAATGAATGCTGTTTTTGAAAATGCTGAAGAGAACTTAAAATATCATTTCAGCAGCCTCCACCATTTCACGCGACATTATTTTGCTGGGACCCCCTGTTTTCTGTTTAATGCTAGTTAGCCTTAGCTTGACTTGCTTTTTGGACAAATCAATTTGGCTCCTGGTAGGCGTCACTCTATACAGTGTTTCGAAAGTCTGATTGGTCATATTGCTAGAATTGAGGGCAAACTTCTCCGCAAGCTGTGATCCAATGTTGGCAAAGTCTAGTAATCATTCATAGCCTCAGCCTTGTTGGAATCATTCGTTAGGATGTACCATTGCTATCATGTACTAATTGGTTTCCTCGTATCTTTACCCCACGCCTTCCTAACCACTTGCCAAATGGTCTTGCTATTTTCGGTTTCGGCAATTTGTTCTCTCCAGTACAAAATATCGGCATCTCGTATTAATTTCTTAACTCGATTCCTAGCGCCTTTATACGAGCTCCAGGTATTTTCGTCTTTATTGACCTTGTAGAGTTTTAAAAGGCGGTATTGCTTGTTTTGTTCCTTCTTTATCTCATTGCTTATCCATGGAAGTTTGTTTTTGCATCAATCAATAGATGACAATCGATGTTATTAATTGATCGATTTTCATTGATCATCAATTGTTATTGATAGTTGATGACAATCGATAATCACAAAAACTTATGCGATCGATTGACCATCGATTATCAATATCAATCGATTAATTGATATCGATTGTTATCGATTATCGTCGATCATCGATTTCATCGATTGTTCACACCCTGATCATTGA
>JAEMWC010000036.1:755000-952500 GCA_016490735.1 Pachyseris speciosa
AAACTGAAACACAATATATTAAGTAAGGGTAGACTATAGTACAAACAGTGTAAGGAAGTTTTGGGAAGGCAAAAATTGACTTATGAATAATGCCTATAGATTTTGATATTTTTCTAGAGACACTAAGAATGTGAGGCTTCCATGACAAATGCTCATCAAGGATAACACATAAAAATACTGTTTCTTTCACACAATCAATCTTATTGTTGTCAATTTGAATAGATAGATCAAGTGTTTGCCTCCTTTGGCGTGGTCTAAAAACCATAAAATTCGATTTTTTAAAGTTAATTGACAGCTTATTAGCTCGACACCACTGTGTTAATTTACACATTTCAGAATTTATGGTTTCGGAAAGTAAATTAAAATCTTTGTGAGAAAAAAAATATGTTAGTGTCATCAGCAAAAAGAATAAAGTCCACCACCCTTGACACATTACACAGATCATTTATATAGAGCAGAAAGAGGAGGGGGCCTAGTATAGAGCCCTGAGGCACCCCACAGTTTATTTGGCAAGAATCCGAACAAATACCATTAAATTCTACATATTGTTGTCTATCGCTTAGATAGCTTTCAAACCATCTAAGTGCAGTGCCTCGAACACCATAATGCTCTAGATTTGAAATTAAAATTTGATGATCAACGGTGTCAAAGGCTTTAGACAAGTCTATAAAAATACCAACTGTATATTCCTTGTTTTCAATAGCGGAAGAGATTTTGTCATACAAACAAGCTAGAGCATAAGCAGTGGAGTGATGTTTGCGAAAACCATACTGATTATCAGAGAGAATTTTATAGACATTAAGAAACCTTAAAAGACGATTGTACATGACTCTCTCTAGAATTTTAGAGAATGCAGGTAAAACAGACACGGGTCTGTAATTTGTAAATATATCCTGTTCACTAGATTTAAATAAAGGAATAACTCGAGCAATTTTTAATTGATTTGGCACAATACCAGAGGTGATGGATAAGTTAATCAAGCTAGTAATAGGGGAGATTATTATATCAATAGTATCTTTAATTAAGTTCATAGAAATATTGTCATGACCTATAGTAATTACTAACCACTTATTCGTATTCTCTGTAATGAGCTGGATGTAGCGCGCGCACGAAGCTTAAAGGGGAAAATCTTTTTCACGACGTATTTGCTGATGATGCATTATTATACAGGTCAATCAACACAATGAATGACAGTGTTATCTTGCAGAATAATATTGACAAATTAGTATCTTGGAGCAAGACATGGCAAATGCAGTTTAATGTGACTAAATGTCATACAATGAAGATATCAAGGAAGAAGGAACCTGTGTTGATGGATTATTACATCGATGGCCAAAAGCTGTCTCCCGTGAAGAACCATCCTTATTTGGGAGTTATGTTATCTAACGACCTAAGATGGAATTCTCATGTGGAAAATATTGTGGTCAAAGCAAATAAGTCACTTGGGTTTGTAAGGCGCAACTTTTACCCTTGTTCTGAAAACACAAAGCGTTCAGCTTATGTAACCATTGTGAGACCAAATTTGGAATATGCTACTGCTGTGTGGGATCCATACAGACAAGAATAGATTGATTCAATTGAAGCAGTCCAGCGGCGTGCAGCCAGATTTATCAAAAGAGACTATAACAGAACTTCTTCCGTTACAGAAATGCTACAGTCATTAGATTTAGATCTTTTAGAGGATAGACGTAAAGCCCATCGATTGAATAATTTTTATTTAGCAGTTAACAATTTGATTGCATTGCCTATACCTAATTATTTTTAACCTAAACAGCGTTTTACTAGATCATTTTCTAATGATTCATTTATTCAAGCCAATTGCAAATCATGATTATTTATTTTTATAATATCTATCCAAGGACAATAAGGGACTGGAACTCTCTACCAAGTGGCATTCGTACTAGTGCATATTTTTCATTATTAAAGATCACTGTTTCTCAGCTATTAGAAATAATTGATTGCTGTAATTTATTTTATCTTTTTAATATTATCTATCTTATTTATTTGTATATATGTATTTTTTTATCGAGAAAAATTTTATCATTTGAAATTGTAATATATTACTGTACTTAATTTATAAGTGTTTTTTTAATTATTATTTTATTTATTTATTTATTTATTTTATTTATATCGACTTGATGCGAAAGCGTTGTTGATTAATAAATGTAGATGTAGAAATGTATTCCCCCTCCAGAGCCCCCACTTAGTACTAGATCCAGTTCAATACCTAGAAAAAGTATTCGGACAACTAGTCAGTGTTACTTGTGTTAATTGCAAGCACTTGTAGAACCGAGCACTCTACAACGTTCTTTCTTGAGAATAGTTCTTAGCACAAGCACTCTTTCTCGCTAAGCATTCTTCAAACTAGTTTATTAAGGCCCTGGCAAACGAGGACACGTTGTTGCAGATTTGGTGAGCAAACGAGCGGGACAAAAATAAACGTTGTGTTTCCAAGCTGCGCAACCCAGGAAACATTTGTTGCAGACAAAATGTTTCTGAGAAAAATCTGAAACATTTAAAATTTGTCTCCGCAACAAATGTTGAGCGACCGGGCAAACAGGGAACACAAGTGTCCGCAACAATGTTTCCTCGTTTGCCAGGCCCTTTAAGCTCGGTTTACTAACAAAGCCACTCTTCAAATGAAGAATGATCCACGCAGTTCTGAGCGCAATTTATGTAATTGCCAAAAGAAGCCTGAAAAAAAATTCGGGAAGTCAACTGGATTTGAACCCGTGACCTTGCGATACCGGTGCGACGCTCTAACCAAATGAGTTAAAACAGGACTTAACGGGGTTTGAACCGCGTTCACAAATGCGAGGATCATTCTTCATTTGATTTCATTTCCGCAGTTCATATCTGATTTTATTCATTTAAGTTTCCTTCTCAACTCTAAGAATTATCCACATCAAAACACTTTCCCGAGTCACTTATCAACAGGCACACATTCGTAACACTCAGAAATGTACAAACTAGGAGTTTTATTATTGACTGACTTATGTACTAAAAGGTACATTCCCAACACTACGAATTATTCACATCAATTTATTCAGTTATTTACCAAAAAGTATTCGTATAACAATAATTATCTAACTCAAACTGCACTCAAACTACTTTATCGAGTTATTTACTAGCAATAACATATTCCTAACATTAATTATCCACTTCAATTTATTCAGTTATTTACGAACAGGAAGTATTCGTGACACTAAGAAACTCACCTAACTAGTTTATCGAGTTATTTACGGCTGACAGGCACATGTTCCTACCACAAAGAATTATCTACTTTATCGAGTTTTTTTTTTACTAGCAGCCACATATATTCGTAACACTAAGAATTCTCTACATCAGACTACTTTATCGAGTTATTTACAAACAACCACATATTCGTAACAACAAGAAATGTCTACATCAAACTACTTTATCTGGCGAGTTATTACCAACAGCCACACATATTCGTAACCCCATATGCAAGATATATCTACATCAAACTACTTTATCGGGTATTTACTAACAGTCAGAAATTTCGTAACCCCAAGATCTATATCTACATCAAACTTCTTTATCGAGTTATCAACTAACAGCAACATATTCGTAACACCAAGAATTATCTACATCAACCTACTTTATCAAGTTATTTACCAACCATGAAGCTTTTATTGGTTACGTTATAGATAAGGACTTCAATTTATCTCTGAATATTGGAGATAATGTACGAGTAAGGTAATCTAATTCAAAGTCTTACAGAGGCACAAAAATGTAATTGATGTTAATACTAAAATTAGATTGTACAACGCCTATCTTTTGCCCCATTTAACTTATTGTTCTATTATCTGGCATTATTGCGGTCGGCGCAATTCAGAGAAACTAGAACTCAATAAGCGTGCCTTACGTTTTATCTATGATCGTGAAAGCACGTATGAAGAGTTATTAAGTTGTATTAATCACTCTACATTGTTTCATAGAAGAATACATAATATTTTAATTCTTATATATAAGGCCTTACGTGGATTAAGCCCTGAATACATTTCTAAGCTATTGACTTTCCGAAACTGTAATAAGGATCTGCGGAGCATAGATATATCCTATCTGTACCAAGAGTTAACACCATACGCTATGGGCTTCATTCTCTATCTTATCATGGTTGCAAACTTTGGAATTCCCTTCCTAACAATATTAGAACGATACCAGAGTTAAGCAAATTTAACTTTAATTTAACCGATCTCAAATTTGACGCTGACTACATCACCTTTTGTGGTTAACCTTTTGAAATTATCTCTTAATATTATTAGTTATTTTCGTATTTTGTACCAATATTATTGATACTTATTTTTTTTTATCAATTAATATTTCAATTCATGTATTTTTGCCATGTATCCTCGGAAATATTAGCATCTTATTGCTGTCTTCATTTAGAATATAAATAAAGATTATTGATTGAGCACATATTCCTAACACTAAAAATTATCCGACTCAAGCCACTTTCTCGAGTTGTTTATTAACAGCCACATAGTCGTAACACTAATTAAGAATTATGTACATCAAAATACTTTTTAAGTTGTTTACCAAGAGGCCCATATTCCCAACACCACGAATTAACCGACATCAAACTACTTTATCGATTTATTTACTAACAACCAAATATTCGTAACACTAAGATTTATCTACATCAAACTACATTATCGAGTTATTTACCAACAGGCACATATTCGTAACACTAAGAATAATCTACATCAAACTACTTTATCGAGTTATTCATTAACAGCCACATATTCGTAACACCAAAAATTATTTACAAACTACTTTATCGAGTCATTTCCCAACAGACACATATTCCTAACAACAAAAATTATCTACTTCAAGCTTCTTTATCGAGTTATTGATTAACAGTCACATTCGTAACACCAAGAATTATTTACATCAAACTACTTTATCGAGTTATTTCGCAACAGGCACATATTCGTGACACCTAGAATTATCTACATCAAACTTTAGCGAGTTATTTACAAACAGGCACACTCGTAACACCAAGAATTGTCTATATCAAACAATTTTATCGAGTAATTTACTAACAGGCACATAATCGTAACACCAAGAATTATCTACATCAATCTACTTTATCCAGTTACTTATTAACAGCCACAAATTGATTTCATAACACTAAGAATTATCTAAATCAAGCTACTTTATCGAGTTAATATTTGTTAAGAGGCCACATATTGGTAACACCAAGAATTACCCACATGAAACTACTTTATCGAGTTATTTATTAACAGCAACATATAAACACCAAGAATTATATGACATCAAAACTACGTTATCGAGTTATTTCCCAACAGCGACATATTCGTAACACCAAGAATTATCTACATCAATTTATTTTATCGAGTTATTTCCTAACAGGCACATATTTGCAAATTATTTTATGGACGTATTTACCAACAGGCACGTATTCGTAACAGACCAAGGATTATCTACATAAAAATACTTTATCGAGTTATTTGCAATTGCTAACAGCCACATATTTGTAAAACCAAGAATTCTCTACATCACCTTAATCGAGTTTTTTTAATAACAGTCATATTCGTAACACTAAGAATTAACCACATCAAACTATTTTATATAGTTATTTACCAACAGCCGCATATTCGTAACACCAGGGATTAACCACATCAAACTACTTTATCGAGTTATTTACTAAAAGCCACATATTCCTATCAATAAGAATTATTCTCATCAAAATAATTTATCATGTTATTTACTAACAAGCACATATGCACTGAAGGTGAGCCACATCGAACTACTTCCTCGATTTATTTTCTAACAGTCATATATTCCTAACGCTAAGATTTATCCACATCTTTTTATTCAGTTATTTACCAAGGAAGTATTCGTAACACTAAGAGACTTACCTAGTCAGTTTATCGAGTTATTTACGGCTAACATGCTCATATTAGCACTTTGAATTATCTACATCTAACTACTTCATCGAGTTAGTTACTAATAGACATATAAGCGTAACAACAAGAATTATCAATACATCAATCTACTTAATCGAGTTATTTACCAATTAACAGGCACATATTCGTAACACTACGAGTTATCTACATCAAACCACTTTATGGAGTTATTTACTAACAGCCACATATTCCTTTAAGTAAGAATTATGCCTTTCAAACTAATTTATCGCATTATATACTAACAGTCACATATTCGTAACACCAAGAATTATCAACATCAAACTACTTTATCGAGTTATTGATTAACAGTCACATATTCGTAACACCAAGAATTATTTAGATCAAACTACTTTATCGAGGTATTTCCCAACAGGCACATAATCGTGACACCTAGAATTATCTACATCAAACTTTAGCGAGTTATTTACAAACAGGCACACTCGTAACACCAAGAATTATCTATATCAAACAATTTTATCGAGTACTTACAAACAGCCACACATATATTCGTAACACCAAGAATTATATATCTACATCAAACTACTTTTTCGAGTTATTTACTAACAGGCATATTCGAAACACCAATAATTATCTTCATCAAACTACTTTATCCACTGTTATTTATTAACAGCCAAATGTAACACCAAGAAGTATCTTCATCGAACCATTTTATCGACTTTTTTGCCAACAGGCACATAATCGTAACTGAACACGAATAATATCTATAGCTACGTAAAAATACTTTATCGAGTTGTTTGCAATTAATAACAGCCACATATTTGTAACACCAAGAATTATCTACATCACCTTTATCGAGTTTTTTTCACTATAACAGTCACATATTCGTAACACTAAGAATTAATAAACTATTTTATATAGTTATTTACCAACAGCCGCATATTCGTAACACCAGGGATTAACCACATCAAACTACTTTATCGAGTTATTTACTAAAAGCCACGTATTCCTATCAATAAGAATTATGCTCAAAATAATTTATCATGTTATTTACTAACGAGCACATATGCACTAAAGGGCAGTATCCACATCGAACTACTTCCTCGATTTATTTTCTAACAGCCATATATTCCTAACGCTAAGATTTATCCACATCTATTTATTCAGTTATTTATCAAGGAAGTATTCGTAACACTAAGAAACTCACCTAGTCAGTTTATCGAGTTATTTACGGCTAACATGCTCATATTCGTAGCACTTTAATTATCTACATCACACTACTTCATCGAGTTATTTACTAATAGCCACATATGCGTAACAACAAGAATTATCTATATATCAATCTACTTTATCGAGTTATTTACCAATTAAAAGGCACATATTCGTAACACCACGAGTTATTATCTACATCAAAGTACTTTATTGAGTTATTTACCAACAGCCACATATTCCTTTAAGTAAGAATTATGCTTTTCAAACTAATTTATCGCTTTGTTTACTAACAGTCACATATTCGTAACACGAAGAATTATTTAAATCAAACTACTTTATCGAGTTATTTCCCAACAGGCATATATTCGTGACACCAAGAATTATCTACATCAAACTACTTTAACGAGTGATTTACAAAACAGGCACATATTCGTAAGACCAAGAATTGTCTATAACAAACTATTTTATCGAGTTACTAACAGCCACATATATATTTCTAACACCAAGAATTATCTACATCAAACTACTTTTTCGCTTGGAGTTATTTACTAGTAGGCACATTCGAAACACCAAGAATTATCTTCATCAAACTACTTTATCCACTGTTATTCAGTAACAGCCAAATGTAACACCAAGAATTATCTACATCGAACCATTTTATTGACTTTTTTGCCAACAGGCACATAATCGTAACTGACCAAGAATAATATCTATAGCTACATAAAAATACTTTATCGAGTTATTTGCAGTTGCTAACAGCCACATATTCGTAACACCAAGAATTATCTACATCATCTTTGTCGAGTTACCTACTAACAGTCACATTCGTAACACTAATTATCCGCATCAAACTACTTTATATTAGTTATTTACCAACAGCCGCATATTTATAACACCAGGGATTATCCACATGAAACTACTTTATCGAGTTGTTTAGTAGTTATTTACTAACAGCCACATATTCCAATCAATAAAAATTATGCTCATCAAACTAATTTATCATGTTATTTACTAACAGGCACATAAGATACACTAAAGGTTATCCACATCGAACTACTTTCTCGAGTTATTTACTAATAGCCACACATACGTAACAACAAGAACTACTTTATCAAGTTATTAAACCAACAGGCACGTAGTCGTAACTGACGAAGAATTATCTACATCAAACTACTTTAATCGAGTTATTCGTATCAGTAAGGATATTGCTTCTCAAAGTAATCATGTTTATTTACCAATAGCCACATATTCGTCACACCAAGAATTATATCTAACCTTTATCGAGTTGTTTACTAACAGCCCATCAATAAGAATTATGCTTATTAAAGTAAGGTGTCGTGTTATTTCCTAACAAGGACATATACACCAAGAGTTATCCACATCGAACTACTTTAACAATGTTATTTCCTAACAGGCACATATTCCGAACACTAAGAAATCATCCACATTAAACTAATTTATCGAGTTAATTACTAGAAGCAAATATGCGCTATGAGTTATCTACATCCAACTACTTTAACGAGTTATTTGCTAACAGGCACATATTCCGAACGCTGAGCAAATTATCCACATCCATCACTTTGCGAGCAGGCACATATTCGTAATGCTCAAAGAATTATCAACACACAGCTTCTCTATCGAGTTACTAACAGACACATATTCGTAACACTAGTTACTATCCACATCAAACTAGTTTATTCAGTTATTTATTAACTGGCACATATTCTTGACACTAAAATTTATCCTCACAAAACTACTTTACGGAGTTATTTACTAAGTTGCAAATATTCGCAACACTATAAATTATCTACGTCAAACTACTTTATTAAGTTATTTCTTAACACACAGATACGTAAGAATTATCGACCAAAAACTTCCCTTATCGTGTTATTTAATCACTAACAGTCACATTCCTACCACTAGGAATTATTTTCACCAAGCTAGTTTACCGTGTTATTTTCTAAGAGGTACATATTTGTAAATGCTCGGAATTATCCTAAAAAACTAATTTATCGAGTTATTTACTAACAGGCACATTACTAACACTAGGATTCATCCTCACCAAGCTTGTTTACCGTGTTATCTTCTAAGAGGCATATTTTTGTAATGTTCGAAATTATTCACACCAAACTGACCAATTTGTTGAGTTATTTAGTAACAGGCACATAACTAAGAATTAAAAAGTACCTTGAGTATACGAAACAAGCATCCATAGGATGAAAAAACCCCACCGCGCTTGTTACGGTATTCAATAGGGAAAAATCCCAGCCCTATGGATGGTAAACCCTGACCTGCTGGGCTTGGTCTACTAGTTACTAATAAGGCACTAGAAACTATAAGCAAGGAGCCAAAATGTCCATGGCTTGTATCCTTTGTCATTTGACGATCTCTTTCCTCTTTTGCTGAAGTCAGTAACAGTAACATCTTGATCATCTTTTAGTTTCGGGAGCATATGATCTTCCACTGCAGTATGAACTGAAAATAGCTCGCTCATCCAGTTCTTTTTCGTAGGTCAGTAGTTAAAGACCAAGAGTCATATCACAATATCATAGCACAATTGTCCGGGTGAGTGCGGTCCAGATCGTTGTGGCAATGACGGACGTTACAAAAACATGGGCGTAATTTCATCACCATTGCAGGGTCAAATCATTCCTCCTAAGACTTATTCTTCTTCTTGATATTCCACAAGCCCAACCTGAAACTAGTAAAGATGTATTTAATTACAATGGATACTCAAAAACTTTATTATTCATGAAGTATTCTCATGTAAGTTACTGAATCAATTGACAGCAGCGGATATGAAATCGCGCACAGTCAATTTTCCAACTGTAGGCATCACCCTTCCCTATTCTTGATGGACCAACATCGGGTTGATCCCACACCAGATTGAATCTTTCAAAGTTTGCAATTTTGAGACATAAACATCTTAAGATCGTACAATAACAGCTACCCAAGACGTCTTGTGCACATTAAAAAGGCCGTTTTGCTATGCATGAGAAAAATCTTTGAACAGTTAATAGAAAAGGGGAAGTGGTCCGTATTATTTTGCTTGAGTTATTGAAGAACAAAGCAAGAATGATCGGAATCTTCCCGTGTAAAAATAGGTTCAAGGTTTTCTTGAACACTGTTTAAATTGTATTTTTCTTAAATGCATTTTTCTTAAGCTTTATTTCTAACTAATCATCGAAAGTAGGCACTACGTTGCCATTGCCATGGTAACAGCCGTTGCCTGAAAACCCGAGTATTTTTCAGGATTGTATAGGTTGTTTAGTTTGGGGGAAACTGAAGATTACATACGTCTTCTATGGGAATTTAAATTACAAAAGATACACTTCGGGCCACAAAGCTTGCTCCACACCATAAGAAGAAAAGTTACGACAGCTTATAAATTCAGGAATTGAAAATAGAAATACATCTGAGAATGTATATTTGAAAATCATATATCTGAACTGCGGATTAAAGAATGAATATGTAAATGATCATCGCAGTTTTTAACACTACTTAAGCAGTAGTGAAAATAATGCCTGGAAAAAAATTAGGCTTGTACGGGATTCGAACCTAAGACATCTGCGATACCGGTGCAGTGCTCTACCAACTGAGCTTACAAGCCAACTGGGAGCTGGTCATTTTCTTGGTTGGTATTATAACCATGAGTGATGTTTATATGAGAATAAATATAGCTTATAGGAAATTCATATATTTATATTGCGGTTTAATGAATGAATACGTGAATGATCATCGCACTAGCTTATGAACGGTACTTAAGCAGTAGTGAAAATAATGTCTGAAAATAAAAATTCAGGCTTGTACTATACCCTCGAGTGATAAATGAGAATGAATATATGAATATGTGAATAATTATCGCATTTACATCTCTTATAGGACCAAGGAAAAGGCCATTTCCGAATTATTTTTGCCCTCTTTTTCAATGCGAGTCCTTGTGTTCATTTTTTCATATGAAAATTAGTTTCCATTCATATGAAAATGAGTTTAATTTGCATGTGAATGGAACCTAATTTTCATATGAAAAGATACGCACTCGGACTGGCTTTGAAAATGAGGCCAAAGGTTATTTTGAAATGGCCTATTCATGTAATTGAAAAGGGGTGCGTCATTCCACGTACCTGTCTTCAAGTTAATCAGTTCCCCTGTTGCAGAAAAATAAGCGTTATATCGTCGAAGTTTCCTAGAAACTGAAACGCCATCGTTGTAAGCATGGCGCTCCATGCGGCATCGCTGTCATCGCCCTGCGGTTCCTCTTTTACAGAACTATGAGATATATAGGTGTTGTATTAATTCCAACTTGATAACGTTTCAGTATCAATTGAATATTTGTGTAGATTCTATTCAACTGTCAACAACCTAGGCTAGAATCCTGGCCAAAATGTCTTTGGACACTTTTCCAAATCACGAACACAAAATACACCTTTGTAATAGGGTCATATATTTGCGCCCGCATTAAGTTTCAGGTCAGTGAAGATAGAGCTTGAAACGATCGAACACAGTCAAATTCTTGAGCGGATTAAAAGTGGGGTGAGGGCCAGTGAGCGGATATATTCTTTCGTGTAAAGAAAGTTCTCTTTGTTTGCCAAGAATTTCTAGAGTAGAAGAATTTATATCGTTTAGCAACTACCTGTATGGAAGTGCAATCTTCCTAACTGAGAGCTTGAAAATTGTACGTCTTTCTCATTCTTCTCCTGAAATTGTAAAGTCAAAGAACGTTATCAACTCACAAAATGAAGACTTTCTTAAATCGCTCCTTCATCTCTCACTTTTACGAAAACTGTTCACCTTCCACGGTTGTATATAATAGAAAGCACCATAGAAAACCTTTCGGATTCTGTGTCACTCAAAACGTTGTTGCCTAATTTGTCTCTCTTCTCCTCTATGAAATAGTTGTGCATGATGCAGAAGTAGTGTGTTCTTAGTTAGTAAAAACGCACCTGTAACATCGTCATAGTTGAAATCCGGCTGGCAGGTTAAGGCTCATCACTTGAGCTGTTTCTGCTTTCAAGAGACAATCAATGCGGATACAAGTCTTGCTTGTCACCTCTGTTTGCCTCCTTACTCTCTAAACGCCTTCCTGTTGATGTAATATTTTGAAACTCTTAACACCCAGGGCCCAGTTGCTCGAAGTATGGTTAGCGCTAACCCGTGTTAACTGAATACAATGACCTATAGGCCTTAATACATCTTGACCATCATAATACATCTTATCTTGACCATCAAATGGTTAGCGTTAAGCATGCTTCGAGAAACTCAGCACAGGGGTTCACTGTAGACAATTGCAATAGGTACGCAGAATGTTCCTGAGCACCTCAAAACGCAGCATTTCTATATCTAAATTACCGTGCGTATAGTCAAACACAGTGTTTTAGACATAACTCACCTGTCACCTGTCTCCGATCCTTGTATGTAACACCCAGTTCAGTTTTAACACACAAGAGGAATCGATTCTTGGTTTATCTCAATTCTTCAGGAAGAAATTTCAACCTACAGATGCTTTAACAACTTTGAAGGCAACAAAACAAAAACATACGTTAACAATTAAATATAACAATCAATTCTTTAATAAAGTCAAGTTATTTCTGGCTGATAACTATTGGACAACATGATCATGAGCGCCCTTACTTGTTGCAGGCAACGCACGTTCTCACTTTGATCACACGAACTCGCTACAAATCACGAACACGAAACACCAACACACGGTTCAAACACAAAAAACAACAACATTTGGTTAGTACGTAAAAACAGGAAAAAGTTGAAAGGAGGGGTTGTAAAAGGCTCTAAGCAATGAACAGAATTGAGCCTGCTTCTTTGACACAGCGGAAGAGCCTCTTAATCTCTCACGCAGTAATCACAATGAAGAAACGAGAAATAATGAGAAAACACCCCAAAAGGAGAAAGTAAGGCTGTATTTTAAAAAGAATTGATAAGCAGGATAAGCTGCGCAGGAATACATTTTAAAAGACCAAGGTTTGATAAATCAACTATGTGGGTTAGTAAGGACTTTGAGAAGTTCACAAAGAAGATTAAGGGTAAGCCTCGACAACCGAACCACTGGTTCTGTTACAGCTTTAGGAGAATCAGGAGTTCTTTGGACCACGACTTTTGTCCAAACTTAGCCAGGAGACAGAGAGAGACGGACGTTAACGGCCTTCATGGCCAATATTAGAAAAAGAGATCTCGCAAGCTTGGTGGAGAACGACCTTTGTAATGGCAACTGCCCCACGTGCATTTGCTAGATATAGATTATATTAGATAAAAATTATAGATTTTAATTATAGATATGTTCTTTATTATTGTATATAGTCATTGTAACCTAAGGATCATTTTATCATTGTAAATTCTAAAGATTATTGTACGTTTTAAGTAGGATAGTGTCCCCGATTAGTAAGCCTATTATAGGCTAGCTAGAAGATCGACACTGAAATAAAGTTATCATCATCATCATCATCATTGGTAGAGGTTTGTCTACTGAAAATTCCGTCCAGGAATCAAGGTCCACAGATCTATCAAAAGTATTTGCCATTCTGTTGCTTCCCAACTCCACCTCAATCATTGCAAATTCTGCATTATTTTCTGCCCCTCCGAAATGATTACCATCATCTTTTGCAACCCTTCAAGATGCAAGTACGTCCTGTGGTTCCCCACAGTCTCCTCTAACCATAAATACTGTATATTTGGTTTTCTGATTGTATATTAACTACTATGGTGGTGTATCAGGATCATTTTATTCCATCTCTCAAGTCCTGAAATAAAGTAAAATGAGCTATGTGCGAGCCCAAAATTGAACCGTAGGCGCTTTAAAACAAACGTTGCCGATAGCAAAGCAAATATTGTGATGAGTATAGGATGGAAGCTGTATTTATGAACTGAACGGCTTCGAAAAAGAAAGCATTGTAGACTGAGCCGGTTATACACCGTTATGCAATGAAAGTATAGATGAGCGAAAAAAAAAACTTTATACTCCATAAGGATAAATTAAAGACTATTAATTACTTATATGACTTATATTGCTAAACAAGCATTCTTAGAATAATTCTTTCTACATTTTTAGGATATTAGGCGATTATTTATATTAATATTATTATAAGTGTTTTTGTAAATACTATTGTAAATATTATGCATGTAATTCTTTTTGATAGTATAAGATTGTAAAGGTCATTAGATCATTGCGCCATGGTAATGCGCTATAGAAATCAATATATTATTATTATTATTATTATTATTATTATTAACTTCGCTGTGAGCCGTAGAGTAATTAAACGACGTAATTAAGGTGAGCAGGCGAATGGACCGATGTCGTGCAATACCGGATTTTAACGCACTTTCATGCTGGTCGCAGAAGAGAGGAAAATGGAAAAACTTCTGAGCTAATAAACCCTCGACTGAAAGATTGAAGGCGGGAAATCGATGTTGATGATAGGGCCTGGCAGAAGTAGGCCGTACACGGACCCCAAAAAGTACAGTGGGTTTTATGTTGTTCGAGGATTGCAACTGTTACGGCACTGATGTCAATGAACGACTCTAACTGAAAGCACAAATAATTAAAAAAAAAAAAAAAAAAAGCTCGCTGAGCTTTGTTCAAAGTTGCCAGGAAATGAATAGGCAATCCATACGATCAATAAAGAGAAAATAGAGAGAAAAGATGCTTAAAGATTCCTAGTGAAGGTGAGCAAGAAACTGCTGGTCCTTCGGTCCAGTCTAGTAGATGATTAGTACGTACAAGTACTACTCCTTTGGCGTAGAGATATAAGTCAAATGAAAAGATGAATTCAACGGTAAGCAAATCATGACCACGCGGAAGATCGAACTTTTAGAGGAAATATAACGAGGTAGCGAAGTTAATCAGTACGGGCAAATGGATACTAGAAAAGATGAGATACATTTAGGAGGTTATAGAAGCTAGATACAATACCATGCAACATGATGTTAACAGCATCAGAGGTGACGGAGTAATACACGATGCGAGTTGGAGGGGACCGTAAGTAATTTTATGATCGAAGATAACGGTGATTCTCTCTCTCTCTCTCTCTCTCTCTCTCTCTCTCTCTCTCTCTCTCTCTCTCTCTCTCTCTCTCTCTCTCTCTCTCTCTCTCTATATATATATATATATATATATATATATGATTAAACTGACAACCGAGGTCGTGGGTTCGAGGATTAAGTTGCCGAATATTAACCGGTTTATTTATCAACTCCGAAAGCTGCAAAATGGTGCTATCGTTTTCTGCAGTAGACGAAGATTGACTTTTATGGCCGGAAACGTCGCAAAACGATGATGTTATTCGAGAATTGAAGTGGACGGACACTCATAATTACTAAAGTTGTCAAACGATGCGATGTTGTTCGCAGCCTCCGTAGCAGGTGACGGAGCTGTGAATATATGTTGTGAGCTGGACTGGGCGGGCACCAAATTTCGCCATTTATCACTGTCCCGCCTGCTATAGTGCGTTATGTTATTCGATGGTTGACAGTTTTGACTCCCGATTCATGGATATGGAAGCCGAAAAAAGATGCCACGTTGTTCGAGAAATGAAGTTGACGAAGAAAAACTTACGAAAGCTGTGAAATTAGTGCGCTATCGTGTTCGAGTCGGCTGAAGTTGACGACAAATTTTCACTACTGGGACTCAGTAATACGCGTACGGAAACTACGAAACGATGTCATGTTGTTCGTTGCTGAAAAAGCGATTACATGTTGTCACTTGAGGATTGAAGTGGAAGGAGAATCATGATATTAAAGCTGCAAAACGTTAACGATGCGACGTTTTTCGTAATCACTGTTGCAGGTGATGGAGCTGTGAATATGATGCGAGCTGGAGTGGGCAACAGATTTCGCCATTTATCACTCTATTGCCAGCTGCGTTCTGTGTTATTACAGATGACTGATTTGGGGGCCCGATTCTCGAATATTGAAGCTGATAAAAGATGCCATGTTGTTCGAGAATTGAAGTTGACGACGAAAAACGATTGCGAAAGGTGCGCAATGGTATTTTTTGTTCGAAGCGGTCTAAAGTTGTCAAATATTGGTTATTACGGAAACCACGAAACGATGTCAATTACTTGTTTGATGCGTTTCAAGTTAGTAAAAAGTCGCTCCGGAAAACGATGCCATGGTGTTCGAGGACTGAAGTCGCCAAAGACTGACGATTATAAAAGCCGCTAAACGGTGCCCGGATGTTCGTAGACCCCAAAGCAGGTGTCAGGATCGTGAATACATGTGTATGGTAAAGATTGGGGCGTGCACCAACTCTCTAGTGGCTGCTACACGAGCCTTTAGTGTTGTTCAATGATTAAAACTGACATCTATTTACGATAATAGAAAGCTAGCTGGAAAAGCTGGAGGCTTGAAAATATCTTCAGTCATATCTAAGAAGAGTTATGAAGAGTTAAAAAGAACCCCAGAGGAAAAAGGCATTATAGGATTGCCAGAAGTTAACTAAAGGTTAAGGAGACAGTGCTGTTTCCCCCAGGAGCCCAAGGACCACATTCCTTAGTACAATACTGAGCGATATCAGAAGCATCATACTCTCTAGATTGGGAACCAGAAACAAGTCGAGATAAAAACGCAAAACCATGAGATTAACTGCTCAAGTGAGGTACTCCAAAACTGGAACAAGGAAGAGTCGTCAAAGCATGCAGTGGGGAATAGAACCTTCATGAAACTGTGGCTCAAAGAGTTCAACCACGAAGTTGTTGAAAAATCAAGACTAAGCAAGGTATATCTTGATGTATGAAAGATGAAGGATATAAGATGGCAAATCCTGCTTGAAGGAAAAATTCGAATCCACCCGGAGTAATGAATACAACTACTGACAGCTATCCTCGCCAAGCAATATTTCTGGGCACAGACATGTTACTAGGAAGGCTGAAAGGGTATAATAGATAAATAGGACAACTGTCATTTTTGATGTGATAGATAGATAATAAAGAAAGGAAGGTAGCACGAAGCTCAAGCATTTTTCCATTAGTGTAAGTGTAGACATTGTCGTACCTCACGTGGTGGGTGGTGGCTATTTGAAAGGGGTACAGGACGGAGATACGAGCAGTGCTGAGAAACGAAAAAAGGTGAAGGGGCACCCAGTTAAAGAATAAAAGCATCTGATAAGGATTTGCGCTTCGCTGTGGGTGTAGCAATTCAGTGCGTTTTCTGCAGACTAATGGTGATCCACCGAATAATAAATCAGAAAACGGAAGTATGAAAAGGGTCTCGTCCATGCCGAGTGGAGGTAGTGGAGGCATTAGAGAAACTTCTTAAACCACTCACGTGCAAAATTCCACCATGGAGTTAACAAAAAAGTTAAGTAGGAGAATAATGGATTTAATGCTTCTTTCTTTCTGTTCTCCAGTATTCATGACCTGCCTCTGCTTGTTGAAATTATGTTTTCTTTGATCCTCTCTTTCTTGTCCTTGTTGCTCCTTTCTTTTAACCCTCCATTCCATTGTTATTATTGCTGCTTTTCCTCTTTCTCATTTTGTTCTTTAATTTGTTTTCCCTCTGTTTCTTGTTTTTTTCTCCTCTTTGTTGTTCCTCTTCTTTTTCGTCTTTAATCTTCTTCTACTTTTATTCTTATTCTTCTTATTCTTATAATTATTCTGCTCTGTTTCTCCTTCTTCTGCTCTTTAGTAATAATGATAATGATAATGACGAGCATGATCATGACGATGATGACGACGATGACGACGACAGCGATAGCACATATACTCAACTAACTGAGGAGAGTAAATCAAATCAATTCTAAATCAAGTCAGATCAAATCAAATGAGGGAGTACCCGGAGAAAAATCTCTCCACAAACTCAGCGCTCTTATGACACCGAGTCTGGGAATAAAAGCCGGGACACATCGGAAGGCGAGCCCTCTCACCATTGTGCCGGCCCTGTTCTTCTTCACTTGTTATTCCTTTTTTCTTTTCCTTTTCCTTGTCATTGTCCTCCGTATCCTTGTCCTCCTTCTCCTTGTCCTTCTCTTCCGTGTCCGTCTTTTCTCCTTGCCATGTCTTTGTCCTGCTTGTCCTCCTTGTCATTGTCCTTGGCTTTTCTGTATTCCTAGTGCTTGTCCATCATGTCCTTGTCCTCCTTGTCCTGGCCCTTGTCCTTGTCCTCCTTGTCACCTTGTCATTGTCCTTGTCCTCCTTGTTCACCTTGTCACCTTGTCCTTGTCCTCCTTGTCACCTTGTCACCTTGTCCTTGTCCTCCTTGTTCACCTTGTCCTTGTCCTCCTTGTTCACCTTGTCACCTTGTCCTCCTTGTCCTCGTACTTTACGTTTTTCTCCTTCTCCTTGTCCTTCATCTCTTCCTTGTCCTTGCACTTTATGTTTTTCTCCTCGTCCTTATCATTCTTTGATCTTGTCGCCCTTGTCCTTGTCCTCTTCCTTCTCCATCTTGCCCTCCTTGTCCCTTGTCCTGGTACTTTATTTTTTTCTTCTAGTCCTTGTTAATCTTGTTTATGTCCGCCTTTTCGTTCTTGTCGTTGTTCTCGTTCTTGTCCTTCTTGTCCTTGTCCTTGCTCTTGTCCTGCTACAACAACAACAACAACAACAACAACTACTACTACTACTACTACTACTACTACTACTACTACTACTACTACTACTACTACTACTACTACTACTACTACTACTACTACTACTACTACTACTACTACTGAAATAAGGCCGACACACGAAGAGAAATGAGGCTGTGTGGCAAAAAATGCCGTGAAATACTAACTACGAAAGGATACGTGTTTGCTTCTTCTTTCTTAATATTCTTACTCTTGTTCTTCTCCTTCTCTTTCTTCTTGTTGTTCGTCTTTTTCCTTGTTCGTTTTGTTTGCTTTTCTACATTTTCTTCGCAGTTTTCTTCCTCGTCTTCAGGTCTTCTTCATATAATGTTCATTACTAACTAACAAAATCATTTTACACCGCCAAGGCACGCGACCAGCCCCTGGAAAGTCATTCTTTCCAAGAACTCCCGCACCGCTTTTGTTTTACTGAGTACAACTCAGACAAACAAGTAATAAAACATGACCTTTAGTTAATTAACAGTAATTAACTTATTATTTTGTTTCTGGAAAAAGAGCGCGACCAGCCCATAGAATGTTATTATTTTATGAACTCCCGCGTCTCTTAACTTGATGAGTACTGCTTTGATGATTTACATAAATACGTTTAGGATAATCCTCTTCTATTACAACTAACTATTCACCCATTCATCGCAGCATAACAGGTACTAAAGTTATACATTACTTAAACTTCTATAAATTGATCATTACACTTAGTGCGCTAAACTCTTGATACAATGTAGAAAGGATGTACGTGTGATGAGTTACGTCTTAATACAACGACACAATCATCTCAACATAAGGAAACAACGACCATAGTAATATTTACAAGTAGCCACTAAGATGTTATAACCAACTACGTACCTACATCCAATGTCACAAGAACTGCGGAAAGCGACATTACGAAAAAGCGGATAGAATAGAATAATGGCAACAATGAGACTCACTGAACCCAACAGGCTCACCACCTTACTGAACCACCAGCACCAAAGCAAGCGTCCATAATAGAATGGATAATCTAATAAAAAAAACCTGTAGCAGAAAACCAGGGGGAAATGGAATCGAGAGCAAAAAATATCGAACTCGGAACTTTCGAATCAACAAAAGCCGGCGTGGTAATAAGCAATAATTTCGTCCGGCGCAAGAACGCATGATGGTGCATGAATATCGAAAACATATTCGACCTCATGCTTGTAACCAAGAGAGACAGTTCCTTCTCTTGTCTTCACTCAATCGTGCAGCTAGAATAAATTTTATTCAGGCTGTCCAATATTTTTCTGCTTGAACGCTACCAACAATAAAGAAAAGAAGTTCACTCACCTGTCGGGTACTGTGCAGTTAAATCTAACTACTTTTGTCCTAAAAGAATTTGGTTTCTGCACAGTGCCCATAGAGTTTCAATTGTCATTTTAATCATGAGAGGGAAGGAGCATCTAACAAGGCACCCTTTCAACTGAGGCCATCTTTAAGAAAAACCAAAGTTCAAAAGTGCCTCATGAAACACACCTTCACCCCGTAAAACCAGCTATGATCATGAAAAACTATCGAAAGAAACATACGCACTATATAAACCCTCTCAACAAAAAATAAACCCTTTTACTGCCCACTAAGCACTCACGCCAGCTGGACCCAGGATTCCATCTGGTCTGATGTACTCAGTATAGAGCGTTCAAGCATACTCGGGGTACAGTCCCTTGAGTCGTTTTCGCATGAGAAGTCGGCGTCAAAAGACTGAACCACGGAAAATCTGAATGGACCTTTACCCTGGCTGGATCATACCAGTGGCAGATGAAATTCTGCTACTGGGACGACACCATTCTAGCACGCGAAATGTAAAAAGCAGCTTTCGAACGAACTGTCGGCGAAAAGCGGAACGAGAACGAAAAAGATGCTGAAAAATTATATGGCAGACGGGAAGTCGAAAAAGCCCAAACTAGAAAGAATGAAAAATCCGAAAAAGTCCAAGAGGGTGGAAAACGCCAGTTAGCAGCCAATCAGTGAACAAAGGACAAAACACGCCAAAAATCCGGAAATGTGAAAAACTCGAAAATCCGGCAATCAGCAGCCAATTGGTGAAAAAAGCCAGTTAAATAGAACGATAAATCAATCGCCGAAAAAAGGTAATAGAAATGAAACGGTGATAGAACATATACAGATATAAAATATAACATTAAGTTTAATTTCATTGTAAGGCGGTCCATTCAGAGCTTACTCAATTACCCCCTTTAGTTAACCATTCCCCAGGAAAATTCAAACGAAAGCGTACGATACCAAGACCACAATGGTCTTCGATGAACATTCTTTTTCTTTCTCTCTTTAGTACTGCTTCACAAGGGATCCATCTTTGTGAGGATTCCGAGTCTGTGTTTGCACACGTGTTTCCTGCGAAGATAAGGTTATGAGATTCTTTATCCTACGGTAAGATGTGTGCACAGCCTCTATCAAACACGAGGTGAAAAATGCATTTTCCAACTCAAAACTTTACAATTAGGTACGAGCTTCCAAGGAAGACTTTCCTTATGCAAGATAACTGGCCGAAGAAGAAATACTTATGGGCAACTACCACGGTAAATTCTTCTCCAAACTTGTTCAAATACTTCTCTAACGGGACTTAGGAACTCGCCTATCCGCTTATCCTATATCGTAGATATGACTAGTCAATCAGCGCACCTTTTTCTCAAGAAATTAGGACCTTGCCGTTAAGGTTTAGTAGAAATTGTCTTCATTCTGATGCGCTCCATGTTGCATCTTTGTCGTCGCCCAAAAGCTTCCTCCTTTATATTCTTCCAAGGGAAAAAGGGTTATTGTTACAAATCACGTGCGTTTTATAATTACAACACAGGGGGGCCTCTAATTGTAATTTATAGGACGATATATTTTCAATCGAGTGTCGTAACCGACCAAAACTAAAGCAGTTTGTCTGACCAATCATGAGAAATGCAAAGAATGCAATGAGCCAATCAGGATCGGAAGGAAATGCACGTGACCGTCACTAAGTAAGCGGGGGAAAACGCTTCCGAGCAAGAAACAGCAACAGCAAACAGAAAAAGCCAGCAAGAAACAATTGGCTTTGGCTTTGCCCTTTAATAGTTAAGTAGGTGGCCCGAGCTTTGCTAATCATAGAGCAAGGCTACAGCAAGTTAAACTTTTGTTTTACACTCCACTGAATATTTTATTCCACTGCCAGAACACTACACTAGATTAAAGAGTGTGATAACTACCTTTATTTTCGGAGGCGTAATCGTCATTGCTGCGAGCCGTAAAATTGTACGTATCTCTTCCATCTTCCCCTCCTGAAATTGAAAGTTAATATCGGCATGATCAAGGTAGAAAATGGGAAATTTCCATGATAGCTGTGGCTTCTCCTCTGAACGAAAACCATGATCATTATTTTTATTCCATAGATATACAACAGCACTATGGCAAGCCTTTGAATTGTTTTGTCAGCTAAAGAGTTGTTGCTTCCTGTTCTATGAAAAAGTTGTGATGAAATGGTGATGCTCTTTGCTTGCACGCACCTGGAAAACCCTAGTTGAACTTGTAAGTTGGGGCTCATCACTTCGATGGCTTAGGGGGAGGGGACGGGGAGGGGGTGGCTTTTATCATCAGAAACGTTTGTCATTTGATGGTCAATGCACAAGTCTTGCACTCTCCTCCTGCTTGAACTGCCTAGACTTTCTCTTCGAGCACTTTGCTGTTGATTATATATCAATATATTAAATAAAACTCTTCAAAGACCCAGGAATCCATGGTATGTAATATATACCTAAAATATTTCAAAGTAGGCGCGGATCCACACCGGTTTCCATCGTTTTACCGTATCCCAAGACCCAGCGATCCCTGGTATGTAAAATAATTTAAAGTACCAGTAAAAACGCGCGGCATATCAACACTTAAATTGCTCCGCTTACAGTTTAATGTCAACGATGGAGAAATAACACACCTGAGATCTATCTACTCGTCTGTAACACCCAGTTTCCCGCCTACAAGTGGATTCTTGGTTTACTTGATATCTTAATTCTTCATTGCGACCTCGTCTACAAAGGGGCTTTAAAAAGCTTTCAAGACAGTTAAAGTAAAAGACGTAACATTTATTGCTAAATATAACAACCAAATCCTCAATAGTAAACTTATTTAGCGCATGATAACTAGTTGATAGGCTAAGCATTTGTATGTTACAGGGATCGCGCGTCCTCAGTCATGAACACACACTCGCTAGCTACAAATTCCGACCACAAACACAAACAAAGGAGAACAATAATAGTAGCTAATGACGTAACAGGAAAAAAAGTTGAAGGAGGATGTACAAGGGCCTAACTGAGTAACGAGCAGAATCTAGCCATCACTGACCTTGTGCAAGAGCCTCTGATATCGCGAAGGATAATCACGCATTCGATACGAGAAATAAATAAAAGCAACCCACAAAGACAAGAAATGAGGCTGTGTGGAAACCTGCTGTGAAATACTGAATATATAACTGTGAAAGGATACGCGACTGTTAGCTTCTTCTTCTTTACCTCTTTGTTTTGCTTTTCCTTATTCTTGTTCTTTTCCTTCTTTGTTTTCTTGTTGTTGTTAGTCTGTTTCCTCCTCTACATCTTCTCTTTTCATTTTCTTTTCTTTTCTACATTTTCTTCTCAGTTTTCTTTGTGGTCTTCAGGTCTTCTTCATATAATGTTCATTACTAACTAACAAAATCATTTTACACCACCAATGCCCGCGACCAGCCCCTGGAAAGTAAGTATTTCCAATAACTCCCGCACCGCCGCATTTATCACCGAGAAAAAAACACGACTTTAGTTAATTAACAGTAAGAAACCTATGCTTTATTGCAAAAGAGCGCGACCAGCCCATGGAATGTTAAGCATTTCTTGAACTCCCGCGTCTCGTAATTAACTTGATGAAAACTATACTTTGATCAGATTTACCAACAGTACGTTTAGGATAGTTCCCTTCTGTCACAACCAACTATTCACCAATCTTCACAGAAAACATAACAGGTATTAAAGTTATACATTAATTAAACTTCTATAAATTGTTCATTGTACATACAGTGTAGTACTCTCAAGTTTTGATACAAGGCAGAAAGGATATGTACATGTGATGACGTCTTAATACGACAACTATAATTATCATCTCACTATAAGTAAACAACGACCATTTTAATAAGTAGCCACTAAGATAATGTTATAAGCAACTTCGTAGCTATTTCCATTGTCACAGGAACAGCGGAAAAGATATATTATGAACAATTAGATGGAATATAACTATGAAAACAGTGCGAAACCAAACAGGTTCACCACTTTACTTAACTACCAGCCCCCATAGCAAGTGTCAGTAATAGAACGGATAATCTAACGAAAAACCTGTAGCAGAAAAACCAGGAGAAAAATGGAATCGGTAGTAAAAAAGATCGAACTCGAATTCGAAACTGTCGAATCAACAAATGATGGCGTGGCACTAAGCACAAATCTTGCACGGCGCAAGTAGGCATGATGGCGCATGAAGATCGAAAATTTATTCGACCTCATGCTTGTAACCAAGAGAGACAGTTAATTCCTTCTCTTGTCTTCACACAATCGCGCAGCTAGAATAAATTTTATTCAGGCTGTCAATTATTCCTGCTTGAACGCTAACAACAATAAAAAAAAAAGGAAAGAAAAATAGAAGTTCACTCACCTGTCGGGTACTGTGCAGTTAAATCTAACTACTTTTATCCTAAAGGAATTTGGTTCTGCACAGACCCCATAGCGTTTCAATTGTGACTTTGTCATGAGAGGTAAGGTACATTTAACGAGCCACTCTTCCAACTGAGGCCAACTTTAAGACGGACCAAAGTTCAAAAGTGCCTCATGAAACACACCTTCACCCAGAAAAAGCAACTTTGATCATGAAAGAAAACTATCGAAAGAGAGATAAGTGTAAATAAACCCTTTTACTACCCGCTAAGTACTCACGCCAGCTGGTTTCAGGACACCATTTGGGCTGATGTACTCAGTATAGAGCGTTCAAGCAAACACAGGGTGCTGTCCCTAGAGTCATCTTCGGTTAAGAAGTTGGCGTCGAAAGACAGAACCAAGGAGTATCTGAATGGACCTTTACTCTTACTGTATAGGAAGGTACACTCCAGTGGCAGATGAAATTCTGCTACTGGGATGAAACCATATCGCGCGCGAAATGTAAACAAGCGGCTTTCGAACGAACGGCAAGTAAAAGGTGCCAAAAAGTTATATATCGCATCCGATAAGTCGAAAAAGCCCAAAACCCGGAAGAGTAAAAGCCCAGGAGTGTCGAAAACGCCAATTAGCAGCCAATTAGAGAAAAAAAGTCTAAAACTCGAAGAACCAAAAAGTCGAAAAGGTGAAAAAATCGAAAAGCCAATCAGAAGACAATCGGTGAAAAAATGCCAATGAAATCAAACGAGAAATCAATCGCCGGAACAAAAATCATCGAAACGGTGATCGTAAATATACTAATATAAGAACGTCCATTCAGAGCTTACTAAATTACCCCCCTTAATTAACCCTGCCCAAGGAAAAGACAAACAAAGGCGTACGATACCAAGACCACAATGGTCTTCGACGAATATTCTTTCCTCTCTCCTTAGTGATGCTTCAGAAGGGTGCGATCTTTGTGAGGATTCAAAGTCTGTTGTTGTCGTACTTGATATTTCTGGGAAGATAAAATTACGCGTTTATTCTACGGTAAGATGTCTGCAGAGACTGTCATGCATTTAGGCAGAATGCCTCAAACTCTACATACAGTCACCGGTTGCGCTTTCTTTGTGTATTGTGTATTTTGTTTTGGCTCATACTAGCTCGTAAATTACTCCAATAATATTTGCTTTAAACTGATATCAGGGGTTTGTTTCTCACAAAAATAAGTTAATGTTTAGTGAAACATTTTGCTTTGCTTATAGCTACGATCACGCGCTACGTTTAAAATGTACTGCGGATCAGAGGAATGCATTCATCTCTAACATTTAAGCAGTTGTACTTAGAAACACTAAGCCATTTGAAAGGCTAACAATTTTGACACAACATCACACAGGCTAACGGGGCTTGCAATTGCGATATGACGAGTCAATATTAATCCGCGCACCTTTTTGCCAAGAAATTAGGACCTTGCCGTTAACGTTTCCTGTAATTGTCTTCATTGTGATACACTCCGTGTGGTATCGTTGCCATCGCTTAATACTTCTTCCTTTACATTTTTTCAAGATAAAAAATAACACTATTCAGAAGTATGAGAGTTAATTATTGCTACAACTCACTTGCGTTTTATAATTACAGCACAGCTGGGCCTTTAATTCTAATTTATAGAAACGATACAGACCCAAAGAATGCAATGAGCCAATCAGGATCCGAGGGATGTGCGTGTAACCGTCACTAAGTAAGTGCGGGAAGACGAGGACCACCAAAGAAACAATTGGTCAATAGGTAACTAGGCGGCGGGAGCCTTGCCGATCATAGAGCGAAGGAATGCAAGGCTAAAGGAAACTAGACTTACTTTTTAAACTCAATTGAATATTTCATTCAACTCCCAAAACACCACACTAGACTAAAGAGTGTCATAACTACCTTCGGGAGTTTCGGAGGTGTAGTCGTCATTACTGTGAGCCGGCCGTAAAATTGCCAGTCCTTCTGCATCTTTTCCTCCTGAAACTGAAAAGTTGATGTCGGCATTATCAAGGTGGAAAATGGTAAATTTTCATGATAGCTTTGGCATTTTTGTCATCGCCCAAAGCTTCCTCCTTTATATTCTTCCAACGAAAAAAAGGAAAAAAAAATAATAACACAACTTAGATGTACGAGAGTTATTGTCAAAAGTCACGTTCGGTTTATAATTACAACAAAGGTAGTTCTTATTTATAGAACGATATATTTTAAATCGAGTGTCTCGTAACTGACCAAAACGAGAGCAATTAGTCTGACCAATCACGACAGACCTAAAGAATGCTATGAACCAATCACGATCCACAAGAAATGTATTTAACCGTCACTAAGGGAGAGCGGAAAAACGAGAGCGTGCAAGAAACAGCAACAGCAACAGCAAACAGCAAAAGCGAGCAAGAAGCAATTGTTTTTGGTTTTACCAGTCTATAGTTAAGTAGGTGGCGCGAGTTTTGGCAATCATAGAGCGAAGGAATGCAAGATTTAAGTAAACTAGACTTGCGTTTTATACTCAATTGAAAATTTCATTCCACTCTCAGAAAAGTACACGAGGCTAAAGAGTGCGACTGAACTACCTTAATTTTCGGAGGTGTAATCGTCATGACTACGAGCCGTAAAATTGTAAGTCCTTCTCTATCTTCCCATCCTAGAATTGAAAAGTTAACGTCGGCATTATCAAGGTGGAAAATGGGAAATTTCCATGATAGCTGTGGATTCCCTTGACGACAATCTTTCACCTTTATTTCTATTCCATAGATATACAACAGCACTATGGGGAGCCTTTGAGTTCTTTTGTCAGTTAAAAAGTTGCTCCATCCTGCTCTGTGAAAATGTTGTTATGAAAGAGTGATACCCTTTGCATGTACGCATCTGAAAAACCCTAGTTGAACTTGAAAGTTGAGGAGGGGGAGAGGGGCTTAAGTGTGTATCTTCTTCTGCTTGAACAACAACAACAGCAACAATCTTTAAACAAGTAACTTGTGAACCAATTTAAAGGAATACCCCTTATGCCATATGCCTCTAATATTGTTTAAGCTAGATTTGATGGTTTACAGTATCAAATGCCTTGGCGAAGTCTAGAAAGACTCCGCAAGTGTACAGATTGTTATCCATGGCTTTCTTCAAATTATCACTAATTTCTACTATCGCCTGTTCTGTCGATCGTCGTTCACGGAAACCAAACTGA
This sequence comes from Pachyseris speciosa, assembly GCA_016490735.1. Lineage (NCBI taxonomy): Eukaryota > Metazoa > Cnidaria > Anthozoa > Scleractinia > Pachyseridae > Pachyseris > Pachyseris speciosa. The sequence goes on from JAEMWC010000036.1 coordinate 782,535, forward strand.
AATTTGTGCAGAATATCATATTTTCCCAGATAAGTTAAAACTTGCGAGTACTCAAGCTTCTCACAGATTTGCGCAAATGAGTAAAGGGTAGATATTGGACGAAAGTTAGATGGGTCAGCTGCATCTCCACCTTTATCTACAGGGGTTACTCTCGATACCTTTAATAAATCGGGCATTATCCCTTGAACAAGAGAATAGTTAAACACTTCCGTCAGGGCTTCACTAATGTGGTCTATTGCCAATTAAAGACTCCGCAAGTGTGAATTGCAGCACTTTGCTGCTGATTATGAATGCGTTAAATAAAACTCTAGCAAGATCCAGGGATCCTAAAATATTCCAAAGTACCAAAAAAGACGCGGCATTTCAATACCTAAATTGCTCCGCTTATAACAAATCTCAACGATAGAGAAATAACACACCTGAGATCTGTCTTCTTGTCTGTAACACCCAGTTTTCTGCCTACAAGTGGATTCTTGGTTTACTCGATATCTTAGTTCTTCATTGCAACCTCGTCTACAAATGGTTTTAAAAGCTTTCAAGACAGTTAAAGTAAAAGACGTAACAAATATTGCTAAATATAACAACCAAATCCTCAATAGTTAACTTATTTAGCGCATGATAACTAGTTGAGAGGGTAAGCATTTGTATGTTACAGGTATCACGCGTTCTTACTCATGAACACACACACTCGCTAGCTACAAATTACGACCACTAACACAAACAAACGAGAACAATAACAGTAGCTAATGACGTAACAGGACAAAAATTTGAATGAGGATTTAAAAGGGCCCAATTGAGTAAGGTGCAGAATCTAGCCGTCGCTGACTCAGTGCAAAAGCCTCTTGATATCTCGAAGGGTAACCACGCGCTTGATAAAAGAAATAATAATAATTATAATAATAAAAACAACAACAACGAAGACATGAAATGAGCCTGTGTGGTAAAATGCTGTAAAATACTGATATAACTATGAAAGGATACGCGACTGTTTGCTTCTTGTTTGCCACTTCTTTTTCTTGAACTTACTCTTGTTTTTCTCCCTCTTTCTTCTTTGTCTTTCCTCCTCAGTCCGCTTCCCGTTCTTTTTGTTTTTCTTTTCTACATTTTCTTTTCATTTTCCTTCGTGGTCTTCAGGTCGTCTCCATAGAATGTACATTACTAACTTACAAAATCATTTTACATCGCGAATGCGCGCGACCAGCCCCTGGAAAGTAAGAATTTCCAAGGACTCCCGCACCGCCGCATTTACCGCTGAGTACAATGCAAACAAACAAGTAAAAAAGAAAAAACAAACAAACAAACAAACAAACAAACAAGCAAGGGCTTTAGTTAATTAACAGTAATTATTTTATTTTGCAATTACGAGCTCGACCAGCCCATGCAATGCTAACCAGGCATTTCATGAACTCCCGCATCTCTTAATTGACTTGATGAACAATACTTTGATGATTTACAAACATACGTTTAGAATAGTACCCTTCTATTACAACTAACTATTCACCCATTTATTACAACATTATAAATTGTTCATTACACACAGTGCACTAAACTGTTGATACAAGGCAGAAAGGATGTACATGTGATGACGTCTGAATACAACAACAATATCATCTCACTATAAAGAAACAAGGACTATTTTAATAAGTAGCCACTAAGATAATGTTATAAGCAACTTCGTAGCTACATCCATTGTCACAGGAACAGCGGAAAAGAGATATCATGAAAACTTGGATGGAATGTAGCTATGACAACAATGCGACTCACCGTGAACCAAACAGGCTCACCACTTTACTTAACCATCAGCCCCCATAACAAGTGTCAATAATAGAACGGATAATCTAACGAAAAACCCGTGTAGCAGAAAAACCAGGAGAAATATGGAATTGGTAGCAAAAAAGATCGAACTCGGAACTGTCGAATCAACAAAAGCTGGCGTAGCAGTAAGCACAAATCTTGTACGGCGCAAGTACGCTTGGTGGCGCATGAAGATCGAAAATATATTCGAACTCATGCTTGTAACCAAGAGACAGTTTCTTCTCTTGACTTTACACAATCGTGCAGCTAGAATAAATTTTATTCAGGCTGCCCAGTATTCCTGCTTGAACGCTAACAACAATAAAAAAAAGAAGTTCACTCACCTGTCGGGTACTGTGCAGCTAAATCTAACTACTTTTATCCTAAAGGAATTTGGTTTCTGCACAGTGCCCATAGCGTTTCGATTGTCATTTTCTCATGAGAGGTAAGGTACATCTAACGAGGCACTCTTCCAACTGAGGCCAACTTTAAGACAGACCAAAGTTCAAAAGTGCCTCATGAAACACACCTTCACCCAGAAAAAGCAACTTTGATTATGAAAGAATACTACCAAAAGAGAGATAAGTGTAAATAAACCCTTTGACTACCCACTAAGTACTCACGCCAGCTGGTTTTAAGATACCATTTGGCCTGATGTACTCAGCATACGGCGTTCAAGCATACACAGGGTGCTGTCCCTAGAGTCATCTTCATTTAAGAAGTTGGCGTCGAAAGACAGAACCAAGGAGAATCTGAATGGACCTTTACTCTGATAATATAGGTATACACTCCAGTGGCAGATGAAATTCTGCTACTGGGATGAAACCATATCGCGCGCGAAATGTAAAGTAGCTTTCGAACGAACAGTGAGTAAAAGATGCCAAAAAGTTATATATCGCATCCGGTAAGTCGAAAAAGCCCAAAACTCGGAAGCGTACAAGCTCGGGAGGGTCGAAAAAGCCAATTAGCAGCCAATTAGAGAAAAAAGTCCAAAACTCGAAGAACCAAACAGCCGAAAAAGAGAAAAAATCGAAAAGCCAATCAGAAGCCAATCGGTGAAAAAATGCCAATGAAATCGAACGAGAAATCAATCGCCGAAAAAAAAAATCATCGAAAAGAAACGGTGATCGTACTTATACTAATATAGAAACGTCCATTCAGAGCTTCCTAATTACCCCCCTTAATTAACCCTGCCCAAGGAAAAGACAAACAAAGGCGTACGATACCAAGACCACAATGGTCTTCGACGAATATTCTTTCCTCTCTCCTTCAGAAGGGTGCGATCTTTGTGAGGATTCAAAGTCTGTTGTTGTCGTACTTGATATTTCTGGGAAGATTAAGTTACGCGTTTATTTTATGAAAAGGAATAATAATAATTATTATTATTACATTTTGGTAAGAAAGCCCTGCATTCTCGACTTAAACTCTACATACAGTCACCGCTTGCGCTTTCTTTGTGTATTGTGTATTTTGTTTTTGCTCTTAATAGCTCGTAAATTACTCTAATAACATTTGCTTTAAACTGATATCAGGAATTTTTCTTGCTTCACTTATAGCTACGATCACGCCCTCCTTAATGTACAAATCTTTGCGGATCGGAGAAATTTATTCATGCCTAACATTTAAGCACAGTTGTACTTATGGAAACACTAAACCATTTGAAAGGCTAACAATTTTGACAGAAAACCACACTGGCCAACTATTAACTGACATGTTCAGAGCCGGTGTCGGTTTCCGTAGAACTATGTCTTGAAGCGAGCACTTCTTTCCAACTCCTCTTTTCAAGGCAACTCTTCCTCAGTATTCTAAACTTGTTGAAAAAATAAGAAAGCTACTTAATTACTTCACATAGTCATTAACAGCTTTATGATCATTCACAGTTTCATAATTATTTCGGTTTAATATTCCAAGACTGAATCGGCGAAGTTATTCTCTTTTGTGTTCAGTTCTCTCTGCTCGCGAGTCCACGTTGCACGCCGGTTTGACGTCTAGTAAAACTTGTGGAGCTGACGTTCGTAGTTTTGAAGTAAATATTTGAACAAACATAGAACGTAAACCTACCTTGCACGTAAAAATGAAAAGTCTTCGTTGCAAAAGTGAGTCGTCCATATATGTTTAACAACTTCTCCTTTTGTCAGGTTCTCAAGTTTCTCCTGGTATCGGTACTGGTAATGTTGCTGCCGTTTCATATTTCATGTGTTCCATCATTTTATACCAAACGTTGTCGTAACTTTGGAGACTGGAGAGTTTTCTTTCTGGATCGGGACAATCTTGAGAAAGCCGTGATAACATGATAAATAAACCATGTAATTCTTTCGGCAATAGCAAAATAACTCAAGCTAGTTCGCACTTCGTCGACGCAGACAAATGGAAACTAGATAGTTACTCTCTTACCTTGTGTGGAGCCCTCTTGCCCTCAGCTCAGTGTAATTTTTTTTTTTCATCCATTTGACAGCAGAGAAGCTATAATTTTCGTAATTTTGCCACATACACTGAATACAAGAACTCCTTCCTCCGCTGAGAAGCGGCGTGAAATAATTTTAAAAAACGCGGTCGAATTCAAAATGCAAAGGAAGTGTGAAGATGGCCCAAAATTTCTGAGATTGAATGATAAGTGATATTTGATTGGCTGTCCAGCTGTCAGCCTTTTTCCTATTGGCCAGTTAATGACAGCTAAACGCAAGCTTTCTAACAAGCTGCACGTGCATTCTGGCGGGAATTGCACGTGAGCCTCGAAGTCTGCGAACAATTAAATGAAGTTAAGCGTTATTTTAATGATTCTTGTAGAATAGAAAAATCTGAAAATGGAACGACAAGACACTTAAAGAAAGGGTTTTATTAGCGTTCCGATTTTATTTATTTCACAGATTTGATAACTTTCTCCCTCTAAAAGGGGAGGCTTAGATGAGGGGCTGGTTGATGCAGATCAAAATTTGAGAAAGCAACAACGTTCTTTTAATTCAGTTCGGGGCCGTTGTTTTGAAAACGATTGTATTTCAGTAGCCGTTTGTCCTTGTTTGAAAAATTCGGTTATGTTTTGCTCACTTGAAAGAGACCGGCCATGAACAGTTTCACCCTACCCCTCTAATACTGCGAGCCGGTCATGGATAAGGCCAAATGCTAATGGCCCGTTGGTGGCCGTATTAATGGGGATTTAGTGAAAAAAAAAAAAAAAAAAAAAAAGGAGAAGGGCACCGCGTGCTCCGCGAAATAAGCGCCCTCTTACGCAGGCTGGAAGGACTGATCAAGCAACGAGCCATTCATAATCAACTGTTATCATTATTTTTCAAACTATCTGAAAAAAAGAAAGGGAAAAATAAAAGAAAAAGAAAACAAATCACCAAAATCGTTTGGGGATAGTGCCCTCACTGTTCTGAGTATAGTTTCAAATTCGTCAACATTGTAAGCGGTAAAACGTTATTGTTCCCTCCCACATTGCCAATGAGCAATAGTCAAACAAGAGGGTAACCTAGCGCGAGCAACGCACGCGGGGAGAGCTTGGAACGTGGAACGAGAAAAGGGACTGCCAGGTGTCCTATAATGTGAGTGATAACGTTAATGCAAAAGTAAAAGAAGGTGGGGATACCCAGAGTCTTCGTTCCTATTGTCCAGCGGTCGGGAAACGAGCGACTCTGGAAAGTTCCCATCTGAAAGTCAGAAAATATTGGACTTCAACTGGAATTGCGCACACCAGGAACTCATGAGCTCCTGCGCACACATAGAGTTAGAATTAAGCACCATGTTGCCGAGTTCGCTTTTCTTCCAGTCACTCCGATATATTGTTTGAAAAAGTCAGTCAAATCACAAACTTAACTAATCTTTCGAGCGTCGCTCGTTTGTTCAAGTAGTGAGGAACTACGGCTTGAGGTACGAGATTGTGATAGTGAAGAAAAACACCGAAAAATCAAAATTTTAAAATAAAATGTAGCTACCAATATTCCCGAATCCAGCTGACTAGGATTGTAGATAAAGTCGCTAAAGCAAACAAATATCATATTTTATTCATTTTTCCTGTTGTCTATATATATTTGGATTAATATATTATTTCTAACAATATCTATCTTATAATAATTGTACAATACATGACTTTTATAATGTTCATGCCGGATGTGACATGATAGCTTAGAGCGGTCATCAAACGAGTGCCGTTTAATCCAAAATCATTCGACAAATCACAACAAACGGATACCGTGTAATGCACCAATTAAAACGTAAAGCAAATACACGAATCCAGCGCCAAGTGCGAGAGCAAGCAATACATTCGTCTTATTGGTTCGAAAGGAGACGCGTCTTTTTGGCAACCAATCGTACAGCGTGGTAAAGGAAAACTATAGCAAATTCGTCACTTCCACATCTCCCATAATACAATTTGTTTGCTCCCCCACCCCGCCCCCCCCCCCCCCCGCGACATTTTTATAACCACCGTCTTCAATTTCACTTGGGACTTACAATGGTCCCGAGAGAAATTGAGAACAATGCTTACGAATTTATTATTTTTTTTGGAGTGGGGGGTGGGGGGGGGGGGGGGGAATGGAGTGGTGGGGAGTGGAACGGGGAACAAAGTGTCTTTTGGAAGATGTGGAAGCGGCGAATGCGAATATTTGTCTCGACACTCGAGTGAAAACCACTCTACATGTACTAGTGGGCAGATACCTAGAATAAGTGCTTGTTTAAACACATAGAGTCTATATAACAGCGTGCAGTATTGCACTTCTTTAATCCCGGACTGTCCGCCTCTGCGATTGTTCATTTGTTACCAAATCCCAAAATGAAAGGTTGCGCGAATCCCTTCCTGACCACACTGAAGCCCTTCCTGAGAACATTTTGCTATAATATTCCCGTGATCAACTACATTGATGGTGGATTTTCCGAACAGGTTACGCTTTAGGGGCTCTATAAGTCGGGTCAGTCGGTAACGAACTTGGAATTCCAAATACAGCCTCTGGTTGTGTATTTGCTCGAAGTGCCTTTCCGCGGGCTTATTTTTGTGCAGGCTTATAATGGCCCGATGTATACTGGAGACGGATCATCCGTCTCCAGTATAAATACGGGAAGGACTATGAGACGAACTATCGGTGTGTCGAGTGGCTCGTCCCTTGTTTATACTGGACGAGCTCTCTGGAAGGATTTCGGAGAAAGCACGACGAAAAAGTGTAGTTTTCGTGGATAGTTCGTCTTCAGCCCGCATTTATACACAGAGACGGATCATCCGTCTTGACGAGTTATTCACGATGGTTCGTCTCACAAGACGGACTATCGCGATAGCTCGTGTGGATGGATGATCCGTCTGCCTGCCCGTATTTATACACAGACGGATTATCAGACGAGCTAACCTTCTTTGCCCAAGTTCGTCCCAGACGGATGATCCGTCTCTAGTATAAATAAGGCCAATGTTGAGGAAAACATCTATTTTAAAATAGTTTGAGCTTAACAAGTTTATAGGCTTACACTGCTCTGATTGAACAGGGATGATGTGGCACGTTAAAGCGTGATTTCTAGAGTTTGATCACGCAGACAATTAATCAGTAAAGCTACACAACCTTCACTGATACTGAGGCTTTGAACCGTCACGCTGCAGTATACATAACGCACAAGAAATGTGTTGTGTGGCAACCCAAAAGAAATAAACAAATTTACGTGTAACAGAAAATAACTGCACTTTTCGATTGGTGCTCTCCATCAGTTTTTGCCTCATTGCTAAGCCGGAACAGGTTAATTGAAAACTGAAATACCTACGGTTTACAGACTTGCAGCTTTTGAAACTCTGTAAATTTCCAACAACACTTAATTCTCATGGAGAATGTGGTTGATTGGTCGGCGGTTTAAAGACCGATGCAAAATCGCAGCCTTCATTTTAAAGAAAGGTCTCTAAACGTTTGAGGTATGCTTGCCAGGGGATGTCTTCTTTTTGTCAGAAAGCTTTGGAGCCTGAGCAATAGATGGCGTCTCCGGATTATGTTGAGGGTCGCATCCCTGTGTACCCGGCCCATCGTCAGCCTGTGCACTGGGCTTAACAGTTGCCTGTGTACTTGAGCTGCAGCCTTCATTTTCATGTTCAAATTGGTGGTCGGACTTGGCGTCTTCCGTTCGTTGGTAGGAGGTTTGTACGCGATCTTTGAGGTGCGGGTTTGAGCTGCATGTTTCGCTTAGGTAAAGACAGAGAAAACTGATCCACAAGATTACCTGCCAAAACAACAACAACAACAACAACAAATTATCCAGGGGTTACTATCACTGTGACTATCACTATGAAACTCAGAAAACGTTGAGCGCCAAGGATTATCAGTCTGAAACGTTTCAGGATTTTTGTTCAACCAATCAGACGCGTGATCAAACCGCGAGAAGAAATCGCTAACCACAAAAGTGAACGACGTTACAAGTTGCGGTTTACATATCTTGTATCTGACTGGTTTTCTTTCGCAGCACAATAGACGGCATTTCTATAAATATTCCTAGCGTTCACAGTTTCTGAGTTTGACAGTAATTCGACGAATTGTTCAAAATTTTCCGTTATTGGAAATGGGATATTTCGTCAGCATTTCATATTTCATTTCCTACTATTCCACTCAATCAATCAATCAATCAATCAATCAATCAATCAATCAATCAATCAATCAGCTAGTTAATTATTATTGTATTTTTTATCAACTAGCCAAGTCAGTTTGTCTTCAAAATCTGGAAACCTGCCTCACCAAACCATTAGAAAACGCATTCTGCACAACATTTGTTAGTTTTCATTTACCTCCAATACTCCAACGACGAGGCCACCAATACCTACAAGGTTTAAATTTGTGTTCATCTGGTCTATACCAAACGCAAAACACCCCTAAAAAAGACAAAATCAAAAGATAGTGCCATTTCCTTCTTCTGCCACTAGGAGTGGTCGCGAAGTTTGCCGCCAACTTCAAACAACCAAAATGGCCGACAACATACGATGGCGTCGAGAGCACTTCTTTCGCCAGATTTATTCATTTTGTTTAGTGTTCTCTGAAGAGATGGTTTGCTACGGACGCATATTGTGAAGAGAACTTTGCAAGAGACGTTTAGGATGGAAAATGAGCTCTTTTTGTTGGTATTTCAAGACAGTAATGTTGGAAAGAACTGATGCTTTTTGTCCAGAGAGAGAAAAGAACGGAGCTTCGGTACTATGGTAAGCTCTGACGATTTCTCAATGTATTTCTTTTCTCTTTTTAAGCTTTTGTCAGAGAGCTTTTGTCTTTTTAAGCTTTTGTACCGAGCCAGTCAAAGCCTACAAATTTATATCTTCTTTGGGTAGTGGAAGGATCTGATCTGATTTTAGGGTTTACGTCCACAACACCCAAACTACATTATTTTGTCATATTGATATAAAAGCGGTATCAAGAGAATAAACTAAAACACTACTTTGTGCGTAGTCTTAGCTGTCGAACAGTAAACTGGTCTAAGGGCCTGTTTACATAGAGGGAGGGTGCCCGGCTAACCGAGTTACCCGGGTATTTTTAGATCGGCCGTGAGAACAGCAAACAAGATGGCGGATGAAAGGAATCTTTTTCAACGGTAAGTTCAATTGTTGATCGCTCATTCCGTTAGCGGCCGCTTTTTAGTGTGTAGGGTCGTGATTTTGCACTCTGGTAATTGTTGTCACCAGGGGCAGTTAAGTTTAAAAGTCGACCTAAAATTTGTTGCTGCTTTCACAGTCTTCTCACCTCGGCTAGATGGGATAACCCGGCACAAACCATTTAAATGGCAAAAAGCTAGCCCACCTAGAAGGGTGCCCCAGTTAAGTAGACAGGGTGTCCCGGGAAGGCCGGCTACCCTGTCTAGCATGTAAACGCTTCAATGCGTTTTCTAAAGAAACGTATGAAAAGTTGGCCCTCCAAGAGTAGCTCAGTTAGTCGGGTAACTCGGTTAGCCGAGGCACCCTCCCTCCATGTAAACAGGCCCTAATTGTTTTGGAGTGTTTCTTCGTGTACTAGACACAGATGCAAAACAAAAGAAAATATTGTTATTTTTGTCAACAATGCCTTAAGGGTTTAAAATTCTGATGAGCTGTTGTTTCATGTTTTTGTTCTTTTTTTACATTATCTGTGTCCAATACACAAAGTAAAAGCTTTTTGCTGCCTCAGACATGAGGTGTCAATTATATTACACAGTTCAAGTATCAAGCGAGTACAGTTTATGGACACCTAATGAAACAGACAACTTTCTAACTTGCCTTGTGGTTTATTTTGCTAAGTTCGAACTCAAACCCACAGGCATGCTCTTGTACCTTACAGCAACTGTCTGGGACTTTATCATATCGGCTGCCTGCATAGACAGTGTTCCGCCAATCAGCATAGTTCATCACTCCACAGCATGCATCCTACAAAACAACAAAACTGTTGTGACTAAGGGTACAAGTGTGGGTTACCATTTAGAAATGTCAAAGGTTGAATTTTGCTATTACTTCATACTTTGTACTTAACAATTAGATTATGAGCTCGAGATTTCTATCGCGTGATAGCTGATGAGGGGGCAGCCCGAATCAGCTATCACACGTAGAAAACGAGAGCGAATAATCTAATTGTTTGAGTATAAATCTACTAGTCATTCAAAACTAAACAAGTAAATTATCCAAATTCTCCTTGCAGACACTTGAAAATGCGAAGAAGCGGGTGCCATTTTGTTGACAATTGCTACTCACTATCTATCATAGAATAGATAGTGAGTGGCGTAGCCAATCAGAGAACAGCATTCGTGATAGAACGCCAGTAGATTTATACTAATAGGAGTTAGATTAGGTGAGTGCGTTCGACATGCCAAATGAAAATCTGTAGTTTGCAAAAATTAATGTGAAATTGGTGACAATATTGGACCCTGCCTTTTATTCGGCTGAGATTTGTGCTCTGAATGCTGTGATAAGTTGAGGACATACCTGGTAATTCTGCCCAAAAGCATAGTAAATTTTGCATACTTTAGACATTTTACTTCCCAATGAAAATAAAAGGAGAAACTATGGACTTTGGGTCTGGATTTGACTAGATTCAACAGTCTTGATCCCAAGGGACATCACATGATGTGTTACGGAGGGAAGGAGAAATTCGATGACTATAGTGTGAGCTACCACAGGTAGCCCACACAAAAACCCAAGAAAATGGTTGGCATTCACTTTACACATGCACAAAATACTTTTGTGTCAGGTACATTGTATCTTTTTCGGTCGGTCATAGCTTAATCCAGGTTGCTAAACTAGATCGGTCTTGTTTGGATGCTACTTTTGACCTCCAATAGTCCCAGTCCTACAATACCATTGCTTGTGATGAAACCGTTACCCACCTCTTTTTGTATGCTGTCAAAATGCGCCAGTATCTCATAACGCCCAGTAATTCCATACATTCTTATCTTTTCGTACAAGTCTGCTTTATATTGATCATTCAACTGATTGGGTGGTAAATTCAGAAGAAAAAGTAAGTAAGTAATCATCATCATCATCATCATCATCATCATGACAATGATAATGGCTAGTGATTTGGTGGTTAAATAATTGCATACTACTGTATGTAAAAAGCATAATTTTTCTCCCTTTTTTTTACACAATCATCATACATAATTATTCATTACCATGCCGAAAGACAAAGGGACAAGAACATTAAACCAAGGAGAACACAACATACTAGTTATGCAGTGCTTTTGAGTGGTGCAAGTGACAAGTGGGATTTCCACGGTATTAATTACGAGAAACCCTAGCTATACATACAGACTGTAGGTACTTTATACCATACACCTGCATAGCTGTATGCCATAGAAAATACACAGTGGATAGTAGGTTAAAGGTGGATTAGTGACACACATACAATGGATGTCTTGCATTCTGATTTGCTGTATTTTCTATGGCATGGTATAATTAATAGTAATACTGACGATACCAGTGCAATACCATAATTCCTCCTTTTCCGCTCTTGAATATAAAAACAAAAGGAACATGAGTTTGGCCAAAAAAAGGAGTTTGATGAAAACTGTGGTAACAAGATGTAAGTGAGAACTGGGTGAAAATGCAGCAAAATTCCTACAAGCCCCCTAAATAGTACAAGTTTGTTTACAAAATAACCGAAGACAATTACAACATGGAATTGCTGTAGGGAGGGAAAAGAACTAGACAGAAGACAACATAAAAGTACTGTACTGAATAGCGACATTGTTAACAACAAATGACAAGTGCTCTTTAATCTTGTGGCATAAATACATGAATAATGAAACCCACCGGTAAACCATTGTAAAAACGATTGTAAGTAAACATAAACATGATCACCTGTCCAGGAGCAACTATTTATTTTATACGAAATTAAAAATACCATGCAGTAAAATTCAACCAAGCCATACCATAGCATTTGCCATACCATAGCATTTGCCATACCATGATACCAAGTCATGTCATGGCATATACCACACTGCACCATGCCATAGCAGTACTACAAGCCATGTTCGTATCATTTCCCTTTTTTTAGGGGGGAGGGGGATTATAAACAATTAAAGTTTTTCAATTCCTTTCATGTGTGAATAATGCACATGCTAAAGGATTATAACTTTAAGAGTTAATGTTCTGGCTTACACTGTACAGCTGTATTCATAAATAATTACTTAATTATCCTCTCCCCGTTAGGGCTTTTCAGGGATAATGATACAAATACAAATAATGAAACAAATAATTCAAATAAAAAATAAAAATAAAATAACCTACTCTTGTTGCATAATTTTTTCCAATGCCTCCAGCAACTAATGCCAGAATAGAAGCCACGGCAAAAAGGACTAAAAACTGCAATTAAAAAACAAAAGAAGTTTTGTTATAAAGACTCACTGTGTCAATAATAATAATAATAATAATAATAATAATAATAATAATAATAATAATAATTAACCACAGATAACTGAGAGCTTGAAAAAGGCTAATTCAATAAACTGCATGGTGTAGAGTTGTGAGGGAACTTTAGATTAATAACTAAATTGACAATAGTATGACTATTAATAAATTTGTCTGACACGCAAAATAGATAAAAAGTTACTGACATACATGTATATTAAAAATGTGGGGAGGACATTTCAAGTGACAAAGTATGAAACATTTTACTGTTACTGAATTTAAATAACTTACCGCTATAAGTGGATTTTTCATCTCACTCAAGTTTGCACCCTCTTTGCAACAAACTAAAAAGAGTCCAATACATGCAGCAAGAAAGCATATGATCCCAGCAATAAGTAGAATAATGGCGGGTGTCAGAATTGGCAAGCTTGAAATTGCTGCATGGATCTTCTCCTTAGAAATTACCCAAGCACCAGCAACAACAAGAAAAACAGCTGAACTAGGCTGCAATCATAATTACAAAACAACTGAAGATTAAATTATTGATCATCAGTGATATTAAATATGAATGTCAATTACCTTGTAAGGTTTTAGGTTAGCACGGCTGTAGAAGACAAGTCAGGCACCCCCCAAAAAGTGACATGCGGCCGCTGTTATGAGTCAGTGTCCAATTTGCTGATCCCAACCAATGACAAATAACATGCAAATTGCCAAGAGTAAAAAAAAAATACAAAATACTTGGCACTGATTTAAAGATAATAGTCAATTAAATTATCTACTAATTCCAATGTCAGGGACAGTCTGCAAGTGAGAAAATTTTGTTCAAGGCTGCTTAGCTTAAATACTAGTTTTTGCATTATTAGTTTTATATCTTTTAGCTTAATCTTCAAACTTTTAATACTTTTGTTTGTGCCATTAGGTACAAAATGAATTTGTCATGATTATTTTACTATCAGTATTGTTATCTTGTATTTATTCTTAGCATAAGCATTCAGTTATTTGTTTATGAATTATTAGTTGTAAGATGTCTCCTGGTACTTTGTGGTGGTGATGATGATCATCAATGGTGATGGTGATGGTGATGATGATGATGATGATGATGATGATGATGATGATGAGGATGATGATGTTGGTGATGGTGGTGATGATGATGATGATGATGATGGTGATAGTGGTGATGATGATGATGATGTTGATGATGATGATGATGGTGATGGTGATGGTGATGGTGATGGTGATGGTGATGGTGATGGTGATGGTGATGGTGATGGTGATGGTGATGGTGATGGTGATGATGGTGATGATGATGATGGTGATGATGATGATGAACATGTGGAAAAGGGGGCCAGGGCAACATTAGAGAAGGAAGAAGTCCAGTAACTGGGATAAAATGATTTTTGTGAGAACAAAGAGATTGGGAGAGCCAAAAACAGAAAACCAATTTATAACTACAGCACAATTATTTCATACATAAAAATGTTTGGTGGGTAGCCAGGCATGTTAAAAATAAAAATATGTTTAAAAGGTTGACACTGGCTAAAATGTTGTGTTGGACGTTTCGGCAACTGCTGTTGCCTTCTTCAGCAAAAGATAAAAATGCAAATGTCTAACGGCGTCCTGATGGTATATGATGTATGTTAATATTAAATCGCATCTCGAAAGATGCAAAGATTGTGATTGTGTTTACATCGGTCAGACATCGCGCGCGCTAAAAACACGCGTCAAAGAGCACGCAAAAGCCATAGCAACATTAGACGAAAATTCCTTGTTGGCCAAACACCACGTGCATCACAGTCACCAAATAGATTTGGCGAACGTCGAAATTGTTGACAGGTCATCGACATGGCGACAAAGACTTATTCTTGAGGCTTGGCATTCCGTGTGAGATATGAACGCTATAAACGAACATATAGTGCTTCCAAATGTTTACAATAGCATAAAGAATTTGTAGAAGTAATTAAGAATGCTCTAGAGACTTGGTTTAACCTTTAAAATATTCTTTCGAGATGCGATTTAATATTAACATACATCATATACCATCAGAACGCCGTTAAGCCCTGGTCAAACGGCGCATGATAGTCGATGATAGTTGATTCTCTCCAAACTATCATCAACTATCACCAGCTATCATTCACATGGTCAAACGGCGCATGATAGTCGATGATAGTTGATGATAGTTCACCGGCAGACGCGCGAGCAAAAGTCACGCGAGCAGCTAGTTCCAGGCTCTTTCCGCGTAAAATGTGAGCACTAAAATGGCTTCGCGAGAGACAAACTGGACGTAATATCAGGTCATTACTCCATCTCGCCGGATTGCCCTTCTTAACCGATGAATGTTTGATGATACGCTTCTTTTTTTTTTTTGCGGTGTCTCTGCTAATTCTTGCGAGTTGACACTTTTTTCAGAAGATATCTTCTCTATGTTATCTTGGTCTTCAATATTTTCGTTGTCATGATTATCATCTTGGATATAAACACGTATCTCTGAAGCTGCAGCTGAGCCTCGCGAGGAAGTATTTGCGGCCGTTTTAAACGAGCCCGCCGATTTTCGGGGAAAACAGCTGACCAAAAACTATCATGAACTATCATACGCGTGGTCAAACGAGAAAAACTATCATCGACTATCATGAAGAATTTGAACAAGCTCAAAATGAATGATAGTTGATGATAGTCGATGATAGTGCATGATAGTTGGTGGTCAAACGGAAGCGCGCGCTTCAACTATCATCGACTATCATCAACTATCATCGACTATCATGCGCCGTTTGACCAGGGCTTTAGACATTTGCATTTTTATCTTTTGCTGAAGAAGGCAACAGCAGTTGCCGAAACGTCCAACACAACATTAATTTTTAGCCAGTGTCAACCTTTTAAACATATTTTTATATTTCATACATTTCCCAACAGAAAATATTAATTAAAACATGGCTCATTCCAGTCCCATCATGGAGAAACTACAATATTGAAGAGTGATAATTTTTACAGCATGTAAAACAGGACATGTACAAGAGTCTTTTTTAACACTTTTTGGTTTGCATGTAACTGGGCCCTCCAAAATTGCTGGGACAGTGTTGAATCATGCATCAAATGTTGCTGAAAAATAAGTTAATTTGGTTTAGTTCTTGTTTTTGGTTGTGGATGGCCACGAAGATCAACACACTCTTAATCCTTGCAAAAATTCATCTCACCTTAAAGTGGGATGGGGAATTTCAAGCATGGAAATTAAAGAAAAATATGCAATATAACTTGGTAAAAAAATTCCAATTCCTTTTACCTAGTGTGAGCATGATAACATAACTATAGAAAATTATAATTACAATTCCTTCATGTGATGTTTATAAACATTAAATTAATGTTGAGTACACTTGGTATTTTAAAAAACTTACAAAACGTTTTTACCAAACAAGAAGATTCTCTCCAATGACACTGCCCTTTTGAAGTGATTAAAGTACGCGTACATGTAGTTGTTTAAAATGCAAGAAAAGCGTTTTAATTAAAAAAAAGTTACTGTTTTGCTGTTCTGTGACGCACTCAAGGATCGACTTACCAGTACAAAGCATGCTATGCATGGCAGATACTTTTTCTTAAGAAACCTTTCCCGGCCATGCACACTTTCCATTGTAATCATAGGAATAATCTACAGTATGTGAGGAAAGAAGCACTATAAGTGACTTACGGTATTGTAAAAAAGCAAAAAAGAAAAAAAAAAATACAGCAGCCAAGAAATGAACATATAACGTATAACTATTTCAAACCCATCCTAAAGTATCCCCAAATATGCAGAATGTTCATATAATCACCTTCAAAGTGTAGCAGCTAACATTTATGACCGTAGAATTCTGAAAGTTCTTTACCTATCTCTTACAATTTAGAATAATCCCAGGTTGGGATTGTCAATAACATGAAAAAGACAAAGACAAAAGTACGTAAACAAAAATTCTGGTGGTTGTAATTCTAATCAGTGCTCGGCAATCATATTGTCGTCTTTAATTCGGAATGATTTGATATGTGTCAGCCACAAAAATACCTCTTCAATGAGCTGAATTTAGCCTAAAGACGAGTTTTACTAACGTACATGTATGGTGTTTTGAGAGGTATCGATCGATAAGTACACCATAGCAACAAGAAGCTCGACCAGACATTGACAACACTTTATACCGTGTAAGGAAGTAAATTAAATTAAACTTAATGCTAGTGCTATATATTTCACTCGGGAGAAAAGCTTTGCGAAACATTGAGACAAACCACAAAAGCAGGCGAAGAAAGGTTACTTGTAAAGGTAACTGAAGCCAAATTCGAAAGTCGTACTTACGTTTCTAAGTGGATCTGCCCGAATATGCAGACAGATCCTTCCAAACTGGCGATGTCTTTGTTACCGAGTAAAAAACTATCGATGATATTAAGAGTTTCTCGTGTCATCCAAAGCGAAAAGTGTTGAACACTATTGTGATGGATTAGGATTTCAAGACTTCCATTGGAAATAAAGGAAAAAATCGAACAAGGAAACGCCGACTCGCTTTGTTACTTGATATCCAAATCGCGACACAGAATGTGAATTCTCCTGTTGCTATCAACGTTGACATGAACTGTCAGATTTAAAGCTATCAAATATCCAAATCTCAAAGCGTGTGCAATCTGCATGTATTCATTCGTACACCGTACAGGCGCGGAAAAGCTCTGTTCAACGAATCTAACGTGGACTTTGATCAAGTCCGAAGAGATTCTAAACTTCGTCAAAGACACAGGTCAGTTTTATTTCAGTTTGGCGAAGGAATGATTTTAAAATCATTGCTGTTTTCTGTATTTACCTTAGGATTGCGTGATACATTCAGTAATCAATTGTTACTGTCAAAAATACTTCCAGGAAAGAAACGCACACATTTTAGTATTTAATTTGTCACGACAAATAGAGAAATTTTAAAAGAGTTGTAGGTGGTGTTTTCCTTTCAGAGCTGTTGTCCCATGACCACAACTGTGATGTTTGTTTCGCCCAAACGTGGTGTTTTCAATATCCCGTGACAAAATTAATATGTTAATGAGTTAGACATTCGTACAGACGCTGTCTGTTATTTTCACTTTTCATAGGCTCGATTTCCGCAGCTCAACGTTGTCGTTTAAACTTAATGTACGATTTGTTCCTGTGTATCGTGTCAAGCGACCCACACCATATCTCAACAAGGCAAACAATTCCCCTACAGGCACAAATAAAACTGCAGTGAGATGGCCGATCTAAATCTATTGTCCAATAAACACTATCAATACACACCCCTTTGTTTTGCCAGATTAATACTGTACTTCTCATATTATTATACCCTCTAGCAGAGAATCTAACCTCAGGTAATCAGCCGAGTTCTACACAAACCCAAGCACGACGTTCTGCTTTTACTCGCAGTGATGTAGCATTCATAATGCATTCGATTTCCTTATTGTTTCAGCAGTCGTTAGTAAAGCGAAATCACTCAACTGAACACAATACTCATTTCCTCCTCGTAAATGTTACTCTGTAGCAATTGTAGTTTACAGGTTTAATATCAAGGAATGTGGGTTTCATACCTGTCAACTGTAAGTAAAGGTTCACTTGATTCAAAATCGAACAGACATGTCTGATATGGGTACGGCACAAGGCGCAACTTAGAATATCCTCTTCCGGCTTTCTCTCCAAGCTCACGCGGCCATAGACCATGTCTGGATATTATTAAGTACGCACGAAACACGTGCGCCTTTCCTCGCGCGCGCGTGCTCGCGTGTTTCGTGTGCCCTTAGAGGGACTACGCTGCCAGGCAAACAAAGGCTTGAATTACCGTATCCGATAAATTCATACAGTACTTCTTTTACCTGTTTTTTTTTTTTTTTAACGGATAATCATTGATTTCAGTCACTCAGTATAGATGGAATTTAGCTACGATCATGACATCGAGTACTGTAAGCGTTACCAAACAAGGCCACAATGCCAAACAAATGTACCTAATTTTAAATAAATTACCAAAAACTTGACGTGAGAGCACTGCATTACCGGTTGGGGTGTGGACGAATCCCCGAGGGGACCCGGGTTCCGTGGTCAGAGAAGAAGCGACGTGGTCACGGGAAAAGAGACCACCAAAAACAACGACAAAATAACCATCAACAACAAAATTTAATGTTGTCGTGGGAACTAATACATAGGAGCGAACGGCTGGCCTGTCACACTGCCCAGGTCTCAAAAGCAATACGGTACATCAATTATGCCGCGGAGCGGTCATTGAAGGCCCTACCCGTAGTACCTGTTGAGTCCTTGCGGGATGTTACGGAGAAGTTTTTACGGGCGTGAGGCGCATTATGTAACGTGTGACTTGAAACTCAGGACAGCCCTTCTTCCAATGCCTTTAAAATTGCGCATACCATCTTCAAAATACGTTTCTTTGTCAAACATCTGTCAGCATAATGGAGCGGACTCCAAAACATGGCGCATTTCATTTACAACCAATTGGCCGGTTCATTGTTAAGGGACACCCACAGTGTCAACTTCTGCTGTTGCGGTCCTCAACCATTTCAACATACACTGCGGAACTCCACCATATGCCGGCCATTTCGTTATTACGGCAGCTTTTGCATGTCGGAGAAACGCATAATTAACCATATGATAAATAGTGCGTTTGTCGCTGAATGTGGAATCAACTTTCCCGCGGTTTGTCACGTATCCCCTTCAGTGGTTCTTCGGTTGTCCTCTACTCTTACCGCTTTGATAACACGTTCCACGAGGTGTGAAAAGTGTGCAAACTGACTTCGGGAGGCCCCAATTCGGGGTTTATTACTTTTTAGGTGTATTCCCTCCAGTCAAAAAAAGTTAGATCCAGTCCGATTCAGTTAAGTCTGATTCTGTATTTTATTAGCTTTCTACCGATATAAAATTTTCTGGGGTTTCTTTATAAACAACGCGCACAGGAACGATTTTCCGAAAGGCACCCCCGGCGGAAGGTTAACAACAACCTTAACACGGCCACCCCTTTAATGTGGCCAACGGCCACCGTGTGAAATCCTACCGTGTGTATTCTTTACGAATTCTTTATAAATTCTTCATAAATTCCTCATAAAATTTCTTTATGAATTCACCTCGTTAATACGGCCACTCGAACCAAATGCACCTTTACACTGCTTTTCTGTTTAATGGGGAGCTCACGCCAATAGCGCGACGGGACTGGTAAAACCTGAAGTGAATGTGCTGTGGGGAGACTGGGCGAGAGGCGCCTCCCACGAGAGTCTCTTTTCCCTTTTTCCTTCTCGCTCCAGTCTCCCCGCATTGCTGCTCACCGCGCTGATTATCATCCAAAAGTCTAACATACGACAATCACCAGTGTTCGGACAGGACTCAAACCTACGACTCTACGCTGACTAATCCTCTCTTCTAACCCGGCACTAGACCACCACGTCGCTGGTTAAACAAAACTCAATTTTTAAACATATTATCCAAGCGTTGATTCTACACCCAATAGCGCTCCATAGTAAGCGTATATAATCACTCACTAAAACTAATTTTAGAAAGTAGATGGACAAGGTCGATCATCAAACCTCGACAAGAAACTATAACCGTTTAAAATCAACGCTGAGGCCTAATCACTATAGATCAGTGATATTCTATGCAAGATAGCTAGTTATACAACTTCCCGTCGTCTTGTTCTTCAGTGGTCTAGTGGTAAGAAGCTGTCCTATTATAGCGGTAGATCCGGGTTCAAATCTAGTTCAAATCCAGTCCAAATATCATGGCTTGTTTTGGATTTGTTCTTTTCATAAATGTAGACTCTCTACATTAACTGGGTAGAATTACAATTGTAGACTGTTTACATTTACTGTCGGGAGATTAGGCTGGCTCGACTCATTACCGACGAGACATCACATATGAAAACAGCGCGTGAGTTACGTGATTAACCCTTACCTAATTTTGTCTAGTCATTCTAACCGGATAGTTATGTAGCTCGTTCTAATTGATGTCAGTAGTAATAGACGGTCACGCTTTGCTTCACTATTCACTTAATTATTAACTGAAGTTCTATGACGGCACTGGCTCTCACGAGCTTGCAAAGTTATTCGTTTCCTTTTTTATAGTGCTGGTTAGTTTCTCTGCAGATCTATTCTGCTGTTTTTTTTTATGGGCGAATCACATAATGCCGATAATTTAACGTTAAGATATACTGTAGGACTTTAAACGTAATACCACCGATGGAAGCAAAAGCAGTTGGTTTTGATATGCTTGGTAATTCGCCTTTCACGTCTCATGTGTTTCTACTTAGTAACCTTCTGCAATTTACAAAGCACCAAGACAAGTGGATCGATAGAACTGATCTTCTCGGAAAGAGACAGACGCAGTTTTGTTCTTTTCCTTCAAGCCAGAAAGGAATGAGCGTGCAGATGCCACGCACCTCTCAGTAACCACTTATTTCACTGGTTCTTATTACCACGCAGCTCCATTATTTCAGGGCTAGGGTCCATTGTTTCTGTTGTTTGTTTATTGTTTTCTCAGCCAATCCTGTGAGCTGTTCCGAGAGCTGCGTGGCGCCTCTGAGCGTGAGATGTGTTGACGCAGTTTGTTCATCTTTCCCATCAAACCGAAAAAAGAAGGAGCGTAACACGCACTGGCGGAGTTTGTTTCCGCCTCTCCTCTTCAAACCAAAAAGAAAGGCGCTTCACGGATGTTGTTAGACGGTTAATTCCTCTATCCCCTCAATCCAAAAAGGAAGGTGCATAAAATGCGTTGTAATTTGATCTCTCCCTTCATCAAACCAAAAAGGCAGGTGCGTAACAAGCGTTGACCTGGTTAGAGAAAGGGGTTCAACTGACGTTGTTGTAGTTTCTCTTCTCTCAGTTCGAACTAAAAGGGGGTAACTCACATCGGCGGAATTTGATGAGTCTCTCCCCTTCACAAGGAGTTGACGGCACTGAGGTAATTTCTGTTCAGACTGTAACTGAACGCGAAACTTCCACTGCAGACTTATTGATTGATTCTCACGCTGAGGAGATTTCTGCTTTCATCGTCTGTTGAACTGCTATTTGATATCCGGTTGTTATTGTTGACATTTACAGTGTTACTACTGCTGTCGTTTTCCTCAATGACAGCTTGACTGAGAATATTTACCAGCCTGGACTCCCACGAAGATGTATCGGTGGGATTAGTAAAGTCAATATAACTTCTGTCCAATACGGTGGCTGGTAAGCTCTTTACACCTTCATTGTCTAATATTACCACAATCAAGCAGTCGTCCCGTTCGTTCATGAGTCGAGTCACTGCTTGTTGCAGCTCATAATCACAAGCGTTGCTCTGCATAAAATGTGTGGACACGACGGCAATGATCTTGAAGCTGTTGTACACGCTTTCTACAATACTCTCCGCAAAAACCGTGCCGGGTAAAAAGTCTCTCCAGTGGACGCAACATTTAAGACCGTGTCTTTCTAGTGTTTTGATGAGTGTGTTGTTGACGGTGTCGGAATCAACCATACTGTAGATTATAAACGCGTGGTGTTTGTAACCTGTGTACAGAAAAATAGTAGCAGTTGTTCGCTGAAGTGATGATTAGCGAGTGGAGTTTTGTCTTTGAAAGGAAATAATTTTGATTTGAACAAAGGTCTTAGGCTGTGGTTCTTTCCTCTCCACTCCACTCTCCTTTCTTCCTCATCTGTCCTGCCCGGCCCTCACTTTCTCCGTGTATAAATCAATTGACAAGTATTGTAATACAACAGCAAAAAAGAACGATAGTATCCGACCTTTCCGAGTGATCATGACTGTCAATGGAACTATGTATCAGGACATGCAAATTAAAGCCTTCTTGGCGCAAAAATTAACGTAAGAAGGTGCAAATACTTTGGCACGAATGGAGTCTGATAAAAATCATTTCGTGCACTAAACCTCGAAACGCAACAGCACTGACGTCCCGAGGGACCGTCCCGTGCACGTTCTTGTAGTGTTTGGCAATGGAAAAGGAAATGTAGAAACAAATTGGACTGTTTAGTGCGCGAAATGCTTTTAATAAGCCAAATCTTAATGCGCAATGAGACTCCATTCGTGCGAAAGTATTTGCACCTACTTATGTTATATATCGCGCCAAGAATGCTGTAATTTGCATGTTCTGATACATACAGTTCCCTTGACAATGGAATCATGATCACTCCGAAACGTCGGATATTATCGTTCTTTTTTGCTGTTGTATGCTTAAACAAATCTCTTTTAATACGAAGTTTTGTAATGCATCAAATAGCCATGTAAGCACGAGCGTATTGGGTATTTTCGCCTTTTGTGTGATTTTGCTGGCAACCCAAGATTTCTTTTAGTTTACTTTGTTATATTTGTGCATTTCTTTACATGCCGATTTTGTATCAATCTCCAGTTCAAGTGTTGCTACACGAAAACAAAACAAAACAAAACAAAATAAAAAGTTCAAATTTTTACTCACGTCTCGGTGTGTCGTCTGCGGTTATGTTCGTTGCTATTTTTCTCCGCCAAAGCCAGACGGATACTATAACTGCTATCACAAGAACTAGGCAGCCTGTCACGTATAAGAACACGGTCTTGATGTCTGGTTTTCCTTTACGGAGTAAAAAAAAGAAAAGTTAACAATCAATCACGCAAGCAAGGAGTCGTGCAAGGAAGAAAGAATGAAGGAATCAGAGGGTTGGTCGCTCAACCAACCAGACTGTCAGACAATCAAGATTTTGTTGATATTTGTAAATTGGCTCTCCTTGGCAAATGCTTTCTTCAACCCGAATTATGAGGAAAGTAGGAAGTGAGTCAAGAACCAACTGATCAATGGCGAAAGTTGGAACAGAGATCCGGACTCATTAATTAATTGTTGTTTTTGTTTTTCGAATATCTTCACAAGACGCAAAGTGTGGTTCTCGCAACGGTACTCGTCAACAGTGGAAAAATCTTCCAAAAAATCCCTATTTTCCTGGGTTTAAAATTGAGACTCGCATTGAATCCTTGGTTCCGTGCTGGTAGCATGATGAAAATCTTTTTGTTTTTCCAACTTTAATTTTTGGTGGTATATTTTCTTTGTACAAGATACTTATCGTCTTTCTGTCAGAATGCTGCACAAGTTTCAACCCTTTTAGCTTGTTGTTATCGAATGATCTTGTTTTTCACGAAAGAAAGCCCGAGACCTAAATGATATTTCAATCCAAAAGGAGCTGTTTCATCAGTGCACTTACTTGGTGATGTTGGCGAAGGCCATGTCATGGGATCTGTGAAGGAAAATAAAGAAGTGGTTCAGTTATTGAAAGACTGTAGGCTACGGAACTGCAACAGCAAAACTCGTCGAGCATTCAAGGGCTGGTGGGCTAAAGCTCAAGGCAAAAACCAGTGTCTACGCTTAGAGAAGGCTTAGGCATTGAGGGAGGAGGTAAAATTGTTGCAACATCAGAAGCAATTAATATGCGTGAATCGAACCTACAATTCTTTTAACTTGCCATACATTTGACGCGAAGACAATACCCTCAATTCTATTTTTTCGTGAAACGTTATGGCAATTAAGACGCTGAAGCTTAGAGTGGCTTGAAAAAGAAATCATTCACGAGTGATTTAACGATAGATTCAGCTAGCTAACGTCACGATTACCCACGACGACGTCTTGCGATCTTTTACTCGACCTGTTAGTGAAACAAACCTGGAAGATGTGGTGTGGGCCAGGTTGGTGGTACGGGATAAAACGTTCGCATGTCTGCGATCTCGTACTTTGGCTTAGGATACGCTGTCACCTGTTGACATCAACAAAATCCGTGGAATCCATCATCGTCGTCGTCTTCGTCGTCGTCGTCATTAGGAAGCTTAAGCAACGAAGACGGCAACGGCAACGAGAACGTCACAAAACAAAAGGTTTATTGATTAAAAGCAATCGCTCTGCACGTGCGTTTAACATTTTGGTACATTTCTTTGCCGTTCTCTGCAAAACAACAACGTGGAATGACCAAATTTTACGTTTTCTCGAGAAAGTGAGCCCAAGAAGGCAAAATTTATTTCTTGTTCCTGTCTTTGATGCCGTCCATACTAATTTAGTCCCTGAAGAATTCGCTAGCATTTTCTAAGTTAGACAAATTGGAATAATCGCGAAAGAATTACAAAAGCGAGAAGTTATATTGAAGTGACGTTTTCGTTGCCGTTGCCGTCGTCTTTGCTTAAGCTCCTTAATTATTATTAATATCAGTTATTATTGTGATTATTATGATTATAATTATTATTAATTATAATAATAATAATAATAATAATTATTATTATTATTATTATTATTATTATTATTGTTATTATTATTATTAACGAACTGTAGTATTACACCAACCTGCAGGCTAATCGATTTGCACGGAAGGGAGAAAGGACAAGGAGAAGGGGGTGGGAGATACTCTAGGGTAAAAGTGACAGTGAGATGTAGGGGACCTTTGAAATTTGGTATTGGTGGGCTTTGGTGGTGGTGGTGGGGGGAGGGGGCTTCCTTTTAGCGAGGGTACATATGAGGAAAAATAACTTGGGGGTATAAATTGTCTCCAACTCCTTCGATTCATTATAAAGAAAGAATAAAAGCGCGCAAGTAAAAGGAGTGTTCTCTCCTATTTTGACCTTGATATGAACGGAATATTCTCCCCCTCCCTTCACAATTTACGAAATGCGCGTTAAATTAAACAAGAAGCGAAGCATCTGGGTCCATTGTCCGAAGCAAAGTGAGTGTAGCCTACTCTTCCCTCACCTAACCTTTCTTTCCGTTTAACACCATGAGATCTGAGAAACTGCAAGGGTGATTGTAACTGTCATAATGAAGAGGTGTCTGAAACGGGTGTTTACAAAGCAGGGTTCCAAAGCATATCTAAAAATTATTAAAGGTAATGAATATATTACTTCATTCTTTCCTTTTTCAGTACCCTGTTCCAGGCGGGGTGCGACAGTACCTGCATGCAGAGCGAGGCGAAAAGAAAGCGCCGAAAAATAAAGGGGGGCTTGCCCCCTCCATTTTTCGGTTCTTTATTTTCGCCTTGCTCTGCCGGGACTGCCGCGCCCCGTAGTACAGGCTACTTTTTTTCAGACCATCTTTGTACTAAGCGTTAAGACACTTACATTGAGGGATATTGATTGTGGGTATTCCCAGCCGTTTGAGGAGTTCATTATGGTGAACGTCTGGTTCTGAAAGAATTTTGAAAGAAGAAAGTATTCGTTTAACATGTTGGTTACAGAAAAAGGAAAAAAAACCTCTAAGGTCTATATCGATGTCATTTGAAAGCTTTTACGAGACTATACTGATGAGACTATCACTAATGTGACGTATCAAAATAAATAAAGAGACGCTAGAGCTTTGATACAAACGGGATAAAAAGTAATGACAGAGTCAGACAATTGCTTAACCTTAATAAATAAATGCCCCACGAACTATGACATTATTTGTAGCCCTTAGTGAATTCATGACACATTTCTGTCAGGGTGACGCATCCAATCCACCTTTAACAGAGGTGAATTTATTTTCCCCAGTTTCACAAAGATATCTTTCCCAACTGCTGAGTCAGTAACAGGGGCAAGATGACTGGATAGTTCTTAATTCGCGCAGCTTAAGGACGATTTGCGAGTAAGAGCACTATATTTCCGTTACACCGTACGGGCGCCATGACATTCAGTTATCAATTGTAATTTGTTTTATTAGAGCTATGTTTTAGTCAAAAGGCAAGAAAAATATCTACAACTTTTATTGGTGCCAAAGTGTGGAATTCTTTACCGGATGAATTACGTTCAACGACAACCCTTAAGGAATTCAAAAATGCTGTAAGAGAGCTACATTTGTAATGTGCTTTTTACTGTGATTCACTGTAATAATTTTAAGATTTAGGATTGTTTATTTATTGATATAGTTAGTCATTAAATGATCATGTAATTTTTTGTTATATGTTTTAATACTTTCCTCGGCATATTAGCATGTATTGCAAGGAGCCTAATCAGCCTCATCAACCCGAGTTGAAATAACCCACCTACCTACCTTTCAGTTCCGCGAACCGTTGAGAAACAGTAAAAAAACAAACAAACAAAAAACACTTGAGTGCATTTTGGTTGACTCGCGTGTATGCAGGAAAAGCAGCGTAAGTTGTAAGTTGTAACTGTCTAACTGGGCAGTCGTTGCAAACTTGAACCTTTAAATGATTAAATGCTACACGACCTTTTGGCGATCAAACGGTTTAATGTAATTATTCGACTTTTACCTTTGGCAGTGTGAAACATTTGGATGCCATCAAATCCCCGTTAAATGATAGAGGGAAGCTCCCAACGTAAAATGAAATCAAGTATCCTTTCCATTTGACTGTGGGATCTACAGATTGAAAACAAGTTGGATATTAACTGAGGTAGATTCAACTCTAAAGTATTTTTGTTGTTATGGTAAGACCTTCCGTCCAACCCCCCTAAAACAACAATATAAAATTGACCTTTACAAATGTAGCCGACAGGTGCAATGAATGGATATTTACAAAACCATGATGTGACCTAATCATCCTCAAACTTTTCACCGGAGAAGGGCTTCCCATCATTTCTATAGCGCGATTAAACGCATAAAAAAAAAAAAAAAAGAATACAAAGGCTCAATCTGAACGGATCTCTTGATGATTTAAGCATTACTTCCCTCTATCGAAAGTAGGCTGCATGCATACTTAAGCCGGATGGCACGATCAAGTTCTGCTGCAGGCAGGGATTTTTTAAATTATACAAAAAATGGACGTCGGTGTAAACTTTGCGTTTGGACTGGTCTGGAGGAGTTTGCGATGAAAGCATAGACGCGCGAATGACGTCGTGAGCCATGAGTCATGAGCCAAAAAGTAAAAACAAAACAAAAACAAAACTGAAACAATGTTTGAAACAAATAGATCACATTTGTCAGCGCTTGTGTACTCTGATAACACACGGATAGTTTAGTCTGAGACTGTTGACAGGTGTCGCTGTAATAAAAGTTTGAAGAACTAAAACCTTATTTTCAGAAAAGGTAGTAAATTAACATAGGCATACCTGTTAATGGCGTCCACGAAATGTTCACATACCAATCTTTGTCACTATCTTCTTTAAAATCTACATTGACCTTCGCAGGGTACCACACAAGGTCACCATCTTCAAAACATCCTATATGAAAGATACCAACGGTTATTTCATGTACCTGCTCTCCGTCTTCCAGAGAAGCAAAAGAAAGTTTTACATTTATATTTCATTTCGTGTTCTCAGTCCGGTATTGTTTTTCTTTATTGTTATTATCGCTATGTGATTTCAAATCTTAGCTTCTTGTTATTCACACCTACTCATCCTCATTAACAATTAGATTATGAGCTCGAGATTTCTATCGCGTGATAGCTGATGAGGGCGCAGCCCGAATGAGCTATCAAGCATAGAAATCGAGAGCGAATAATCTAATTGTTACTCGGACGAGGAACGCCGCCCGAGTTTGAAAAAGAGTCCCGTTTTTCTTTGTCGTCGTCGTCCTCGAGTTTCATCCACAAAGCTCATTTCCGGCGTTTCTGCGCAAGCGCCAACTAATAATTTGGAATAAATAAACTATTTTTACCGTACTAACCAATCTTGGCCTAATGGTTATCGGCACCCATTTGTAAATACAGATGTTCCGGGTTCGATTCCCACTATCGGTACCTTTTATTTTGCGTTTCTTTTTTTTTTTTTTTTTTTTTTTTTCATCTTTTTTAAATATCTTTTTTTACAAGTGTTATTATTATTGTAAGCAGAAAGCCATAAGGGTTGAAACGTGTAACTGCCCTTTGTGTGCTTGGAAACAAGCTTCCGAATATTCAGTTTGCTAAGTACCATATTTGGAACATCAAGAGAGAAACAACCAATCAGTTCGCAAGAACACCGTGACGCAATACCACCATTGTTCCCGCGTGAAATTAAAAATGGCGGACACGTCGGTGCGACGAAAAGGAAAACAGAAAAGTCCAAAGACACTGTCCACAAGTGAAAAAGTTCGGTGAAACACTCGGAGGAAAAACGTAGGTGGAGATTTTTGAGGAGGTGCGAAATTTGCTACATTGTTGACCGCGCTGCGTTTACTCGCGGCAAAGACTGGAGCCAGAGGTTTGCAAATATGGTACTTAGCACTGAATATTCGGAAGCTGTGAACGCGCGTTGCACGTTTCAACCCTTACGAATGTTTGCAAGTTCAACAGCGAGAAGAAAGCTTTTAACATAACCAAACTGAACTCCAGATGGTTTTAATTAGACTGCTGTGTTTCCCCGTGGCCGCTCCATACTAAACTAATTTGAGCGGTTGTAAATTTTGTTGAATAACTCAAGTACGGGACATCACACACCCCTGAGACTTTGACAGGTAGTTTATTTACTATTTTTTCACAATATCTCAATTTCTGGACATTAGTTTTTGAATGATAAGTTTTACGTGACGTGAAACTGACCGCAGAAACCTTACTCTTTTTCTTATGTTTCAAATGACGTATTTGTAAACATTATTTTTTCTCCCACATTTCAACGAGACTCCATTTATCCATCAAAGCGAAAAAAAATCCTACATCGTTTGATACGCGTTTCCTTTCTCAAACACTTAGCAGAAATATTCGTCGAAGCGAAAACAAGTGTGCTTAGTTTTTTTTGCAATAAATACACTATTTTTACCTTATTAGCTATGCTGAACCTATCGTGGGCTTTTGTCTTTTTTTTTCCGTCTCTCTTTTTCTTCTCAGTTTTATAAATATTTTTACAAGGTTTATCATTATTGTTCTCAATGCTTGAGCTGTAAAGCAATTTTGTAATTTAAAGTGATATATGGTGTAATTTCTGACGTTCGAGTGACATGGGAACGAATTAGTCAGAAATTGAATATTCTGACGGCACGACGTAGAGGACCGTAGGTGGCTATGGGATTGGTTAGGACTATTTAGGAGTTTGGCGGGAGTTTTTCTTCATTCTACGTTTGTCAGTCGCTGATGCTTTAGCTTTATGCTTAACTTTCGAACTGCGCTTTTGTATAGTAGGATACCCTTTCCTCGGGGTCTGGTGCCGTTGCATTAGATGAGGAATACGTTCCCACTTATTTTTGGCCACTTCTAAAGGGTGGTTTTCAGTGGTTTTTCGTATCCGGCACTGTACTGTTGCTTAGTTTATTTCTACAATAATGCAGTATCTTTTGTCTATTTCTACGGGCGGTGTTATCTGATCTCCAGTTTGTAACCAATTGAGGTAAATGGAGGTCATTTTGTTCAGCAGACTGACTGACGTGCCCTTAATAAACTATTTTCACATTGAGGTCTCGTGTTAGTGCAGTCAGAATGTGATCTGATAGGGGTCTACGGATATAAACTGCAAAGAAATAGACTCCAACACAAGCTAAGCGCATTGCGTCCGATGTAAGAAAGAAAGACTTCTCTCTATTCTTTTGTTTAGCGCTAAATTAGGGATACAATACTGTTTTTTGTAAGCCCGAGTTTAGGCTAATTGTAGCCTCTTGTTTTAGTATAAATCTACTAGTCGTTCAAAACTGAACAAGTAAATTATCTAAATCCTCCTCGCAGACACTTCAAAAACGCGAAGAAGCGGCCACCATTTGGTTGACAACCGCTGCTCACCATCTATCACAGAATAGATAGCTAGTAGCGTAGCCAATCAGAGAGCGGCATTCGTGATAGAATGTGATAGAACGCTAGTAGATTTATACTAATTCTCACTATAGGTTGTTTTCTTTCGATTGCACAGCAGTTATCAATGAGTGTCGTAAAACGAAAACCGAAGTAATTACTCCAGCCAATCACAACAGACCGACACAGTGCAATGAGCCAATCAGAATTCGAAGCAATTACACGTAACCGGCGGAAAGCGCGGGAAAATACGCGCGTGCAAGTCGCGATTTGTCTTGATTTTGTTTCGTATTGGTTGAGTAAGTGGCGCGAGGTTGCCGGCCAATCACAGCGTAACTGAAAACCACAACGCAATTTTCTTTCGATGCTCAATTGAACATCTTTCTAAACTACGAATTTGACGAATTATCGTCTGAGTACAGAGGATTAATTTTCATTGCGTGTGGGGGAGGATCCTGCACGTTCAGAAGCCGCGAGGGCGCCATACCGTCGAGACAGTAAGAATTGCGAATTTTGGTTTTCTCAGCAAAGTTGATAAGGTAAATTGTTCACCATAAAGAGATGCGAGTACTGAAGTTTCCAGCGTTAGGTCTTCGTCAAAGCATGCTCTTTGACGAAGTCCTTTGACGCTCGAAACGTCGGCCCTCTTTTTGGTGAACAATTTAACTTATCAACTTTGTTGATAAAACCTAACTCGTTTTCACACACCCCTACCGACGCAGCACCACAATTTTTTCAGAGACTAACCCATACTGTAAGAACTGGAAGCCGAAAATGACCAAGAAAAGCGGCATGTTTGATTCTGGAAGTCGTGAATGGTGCCTCTACTACATTGCTTAAAAAAACAAGTGATAATGATGGGCCAAGAACACGCTGTAGTTTTGTATGATGGCAAACGCCAATTGAGTGCTTTTCAGTTACGCTCTGTGATTGGTTAGCAAACTCCGCGCCACTTTCTCGACTAATCAAAACCAACCGCACCCGCTTTCCCGCACTTGGAGCCGGTTTCTTATTTGCTTTCAATTCTCAACAGTTTTTTTTTGCAACGCTTGCGTCAATTGTAATTGTCCAGTTTCGAGTTCCCCATGACCGCTGAACAAAAGCGATGAGAACGCATTTGTACAGAGTTAGCCTCGACCTAAAGTAAAATATTCACAAATACCGGCGTGAAGGTGCCACAAATTTGAAAATTAAACAATAGACAGATCTGGTTATCACTGGAATGGATACTCCAAAATAAGGAGAAACATATACAATATAACATCTCAAAATTATCGTGGGACATTTGGTGACGTCATATGGCAATAACCGACAACCTCAGTGTTACAACACTGTTTAAAGGCAGAGGAGAACTACTGGGTTAGACACTGATCTCTAGTGATTAGGCCTAAGCGCTGACTCGAAATGGATAGCTTTCATATATTGTTATGGTCACACCGTATAAATTTGCTAAAAATTGCCTTCCTCGTCAGCTACCAATCGTTGGTGTACTGGATAAGGATGTCGTTGTGACGCCTATAACCCCGTTCGGCCTTTTGTATGTAGAGTTTTTTTAAACTTAGTGAAAAGTTACGAGGATCGTTTGGCACTTTGTATGCACAAAACTAAGTGTGTGACATGAGTATCCAATCTAGTACAAATGCGTTCTCAGTACGGTTCTCTATCGGCGGTCGTGGCGAACTCGAAACTGGACTATTGACCAGAGCGACTGCTTTGGTTTTAGTTTCACAACGCGCAATATAGAAATCGCTCTACTACTCCTCGGACCAAATGTCTCGCAAGAATTTATCCGCGTTTATAAAGCCGTATTTCCGGCCTTGCGGTTACTTTGTTTTTTATTTCACTGCCTTCCAGTCCAAAAGTCTCTGTATTGTAAGTAAAGAAAAAGAAGAGACTACATGAAATTAACAGAACTGCCGATAAAGTCCCTTTTTCTACTGTAGGTTTTTCTCATTTACTACAACGCAAAACCGCTTACATTTAAAATCTTTAAGCATTAATATTTCGGGCTTGGGTAAACTGAAGATAACAGCCTCTTTGTTTATCCAAATACCATACACTTGCCTTTTTTAATAACACTCTACGTTAATGCACTTTCCCAAGCAAGACTCGTATTTCTTAGCTAACTGGCTGGATTTTACTAGTAAACTCCTCACTATCTAACTTCAACTTCACTTTAATTTGCACTTACATTTTGAAATTACAATATTAGCATAAAAAAGAAAAAACGAAATGCGTATATAACAATTAAAGGTGACAGTGGTGTATAGTTTGTGCATGGAGGCTAATAAAACCGCGAGGGTATCGATTTATCCTCAATCTCGTTTGAGTGAATATTAACAAAAAAACAACATGGGAGTAGAGGGATGGCTTACTAAAGGAAAGAGCTACTTCTTAGTTTCAATCCGTAGAACTTATATACCAAGCGATAAATCTCACCTGCCGCTGGTCTGGTTGTCGTTGATGATAGAATAGCTATGGGAATAAGGAATAGTTATGAATTGAATTCCGATTTAACTCCTTATATCGTCAGATCCTAACTTAACCCACCTAAGATAGGCAACATTTCTTCCAACACCAGCAACCTTATTCTTGGCATTATCACTTACGATGAATATACTCGTCAAGATCAATACAATCTTGCAGCGTTTCATTCATCGTGTTAAGACGCATGACGTGTTGAATTTCTTCCGTTGTTATTCTTTAATCCACTTAGGTAGATAACAATCAAGCAGAAACAAACGAGTTTTTCAGTTTTAATTACCTTTCGCTGAATATTTTTTTTTTTTCGAGAAAAAATGTCATGTTTTCTTTGCCCACTTAGCGACTTTTTGTATTCCTATGAGCGTTTGTCGGTGCTGACTACTTACTACAAATAGAATTGAATATCTTAAAAATGAGTTTCTCCAAAAATAAAAATAAAAATCAAATAATATCAAGAATCGCACAACCAAAAGTATCTTTGCTACACGATGTACGCATTGTTCGCCCTGTTTACTTATTGGTAGCCGCAAAAGTAGTAGCGATAGAACGAGGGAACAAACAGCCATCCCATGCAAGCGTCGTTAATAAAGAAACAATTCTAAAATGTCCAAAGGCAATTTTCGCTCTCTTTTTGTTTCATTTATTGATAACATACTTTCTTCCGGCAATTTGGAAATGCCCGCCTGGTAGTCAAGGGACCGAAATAATATAGGAGTTTAGAGGATTACTAGTAAGTTGACATCATACAGAGTAAGCCCCGCGCCAAATATTTCCTGCAAAATTGTTTAACAAATAAATTTGATGTTTCCATGTTGTTCGATAATAGATCACAGGTAACGTCAAATTGACGCAGGGGAATGGGTCACTTGTCAACGACATCACCTGTGTGTCTGTCCTTTAAGATATCACAGGCAATGACAAATAAAAATGCGCGTAGAATTCAGCATATTGTATGAGAAGATTTAGACATTTTGGCTTATTGAAACGATAAAAATGAATCTCTTTCGTCGAGGAATATAAATAAGTTGTTGGATCGTTAAGCCATCGGGGCATGTTTGGTCAAATAAGTGTTGAGTGATGTTAATTAGTTTGGATTTAGTTGACAAGGCAATACAGACTTTTTGCATGATAATGGTGGACGATTGATTCAGTTCTTTTGTGTGTATGTTAATTAATCTTACTGACCTCACTTCGAAGTCAAATAGTCCAGTTTCGAGTGCGCCATGACCGCTGAATAAAAATACTGAGAACGCATTTGTACACCGTTAGCCTCGACCTAAAGTAAAATATTCACAAATTCCAGCGAGAAGATGACCTGTTTACAGCTCTGTCTATCGTTTAATTTTCAAATTTGTGGCACCTTTCCGCCGGTTTTTGTGAATATTTTATGTTAGGTGTACAAATGCGTTCTCAATACTTTTATTCAGCGGTCATGGCGAACTCGAAACTGGACTATTCTATGATTTAATTTTGCAGATGCTAACGAGATATAGAACTAATTATCATAAAAACAAAAGAATAATTTGTCGGGCGCCATTTGTAAAACTCCATAAAATAATGTAAAATATACTTACGGATATCTGGTTTTAACTCTTTTAGTCCTTCTGAAATGTGTTGATAATATGGCAGAGCAAGAATCTTAAAAAAGAAAGACACGGGCACAAAAAGTAAATTACCATTCTAGTTCTGTATGTACGTTTCACCTGATGGGTGGTGACTTGTGTGACCCCACCTGCCTCACTTATTGTCTCCACTTAAATACGAAGACACGCTATAAGGAGCGGTACCTAAGGTACGTTCGGATCATTTGTCAATCAACCGTCGACCATACAGAACTCAGTGGAAATTTGTGGAATAAAAGACCGCTTCTGAGCAACAAGTTTGTAGTATTTTGTGTCTTTCTTGTTTTCGAGTTCCTCAGTGACTTTTATCGCCATACATGTGGAAGTTTGTATGTTCCGAAATTGCCATGCCGATGTTTGAGCGTTTCGATTTATGGCGCTAATTTCGCAAATTGGAAATGGTTTGCTTACGCCATCGCACAGTGGTGACAGTAAAACTAAAAGGCAAATGAAACAGGGGGCGGAGCTTTTCCTTTTATAGCGCGTCTTCGTGTTTATAAAGGTACTGATTTTAAATAGGACAGTGAAAACAAACAAAACACACACACACACACACACACACACACACACACACACACACACACACACACACACACACACACACACACACACACAATTCCCAGAAGCAAATTTGGTTCGTGTTGCCGGACATTGTGTTCCATGACGTCTCTAAAGGCCCGGCTAAACGACCAAACATTTTAATCCAACATCGGGCATCGGGCAAGCAATGTTTGACCAAACACAAGACAAAGCGAGTCTCAGCAGAAAGATTTTTGTGTGTTATCGCTGAAATTTCGACGTTACGTGGTTCATTTGGTTGCTTTCTACCGGCTGTGCACGCTTTGTTGGTTGGGGTGGTAAACGATCAAACATTTGTTCGTAACGCGAAATGTTGGATGAAAATGATTGATGTAGATCAAACATGGAAAGCCATTTCAATCCAATATTGATAGAGGCGGCTAAACGGTCAAACATGCTCGTCCAACACGATGTTGGATGAAAATGTTTGATCGTTTAGCCGGGGCTTAAGAAGGATTGGAAAAGTTGAGGAACACAGTCTTTAAGAGTTCTACTCACCTGCAAGGAAATGCTTTGTTTAGGGCTGTGGTAGTGATACAAGGAGATATTTATTTGGAGAAACGTCTGATTCTGGAACAAAAAATAAACTTTTAGCTGTCTATTCTTTGCGACGCGCTGTGGCATCGCTTTGATGAAAAAAAGTAGTCCGGAGTCAAAATATCCCTCCAATTGACAAATTTTATGCCTAAACCTTGACGTAACCTTGAAGCTAACATAATTTCTGCGAGCATGCATGTATGAAGGTGTCATATGACTGAACGAATAATCCGTTAAATTTGCTTTCAATTTTTATTAGACCTTACTGTAGTTGCAGTTGCCTGGCAAACAGATGTATTTCTAACAAACCATAGAGCTAATAATGTGCCAAGGCAAATGCTTTTCTCTGAGAGAATCATTATCTTTATTGTGTTTTCTGATGGTTGTTCAGGCAGGCTTTGGCTCGGGGTGCGAAATTTCTATTGCACATATAAACCTCTCAACAAGGTAATGATTTAAAAGGGAACCTCCTCTCGTGCACCAGACTGACGTTAAATTGCTGGAATTAATGCCTAGATTCCAAACTGTATATAAAGAAAAAGTGGAAATGACATTTAATTCAATAAAAAAGATTGGACATCATCGCCTTTTTTCGCTTTGAAATTTCCCGCGCGCCATTTTTTGGCATCATGTGGTTGCAACTTTTACCAGGAGGCAGAAAATCTTTTGTGGTTTCACATAAGTGGGAAAATTTATGACGTTATGAAATCCCAAATGGTGGGAAATTATAAGCGACAATAGGTTATGATGAAACGTTAGCTATCAGTGCTTACTTTGGGATACACAAAACAGTTTACACGGGCTGTCCAGATTAGCCTGGCAGGGTGCACTACTAGTTTTACCACGATTCCAGTCCAGTTTCCATAAGTATCTGAAAACAAATACAGATTGATTTATTATGATTAAAAAGATTGATTTACCATCTGATGTAAAATGCTTGTTTTTTCCATTGGTTGATCGCCAGAAGCTTAGGGGTGACACATATTTATCTGGAGTCACATATTTAGAGTTGCGAACTCCTTACCATTCATTGGAGTCCAAGACACATTCACATACCAGTGACTGGTATTTTTGTATTGTCCAAAGCTTACGTTGACTTCTTTGGGGCTCCAGTCCACAGTCTGACTTGGTGATGAGTCTGGGCAATCTAATATAGACAAAGCATTGAATTAGCATGGATTAAACCGTAGGCTGAACCAATGTTATCTAAGGCAGGTGCGTCACTGTGATAAGTCTGATTTTGACGATAGCCTCTTTAAGCTACAACTGCCACTAATCATAAGAGTTCATTAGGTCAATGCTTTCTTGTTATGATTTTGTAATCTCAGTCGACTGTAAATGGCAGTAGCTCTGGTTAGCATGGAAATACAAAACCTAAAGGATTCTGGTAGTTATAGCCACCATCGTGAAAATGTCCCATTATATTGGGGTAAACCTGCAACGGTATTCCACAGATGGCGAAGGGTTGTAGCAATACTAGTAGGGAAAGCTCCTGCCTTATTTAGGGATACAAAGTTCAACTTCGATGTCTTTTTCTTTCAGTTTGTTTCAGTCTTACTGCTGACCAGTGCTTATGAGATTCATTAGGGTAAAGAATGCTTTGTACAGTGGGCTCAATATTGCTGGATAAGAATAACAGTAACGGAACTCAGCTGAAGCTGGATTCAAGAATTACTCAATCTCATTACAGTAAAATTGAATTCCATGACTTGAACAACTTACTTAGATTTGGAGCAAGTGTCTTTCGAATTCTTCGCCGCTGGGAAATTGTTTTGGACAAAGCTTGGCTATGTCTTCCTGAATAAGAAAAAAAAAAAACAACAACAACAAAACAAAAACAAAAAACAAACAAAAAAAAACTATTGAGCCATTTAAAGTCTTACGAGTAACCAACTTAAAATTTTTCTTGGCCCTGTTTCTACGAATATCATACGTAAACTGTGTGCAGTTAGCTACAAGAATTAAGTGCTCTTGACGATGCGTACACTGGCCGAATGAGGCTAAGATAACCAAGGTATAGAGATGTTGCTGTCTATGACAGACCATTATGCCGGGTTCATTTCTGAACGTTACATTGTATGCTTGTAAAAAATCAACACAAATGAGATTACTTGTTGGAAGATCGATATACAATAAAAATTGTCAAGTACTTGTGAAGAATTTAAATTTCGTGGCTGGTATGACGCGGCGTTTCGTCTCGGCCAAGAGACTCATCAGTATCTGATGAGTCTCTTGGCCGAGACGAAACGCCGCGTCATACCAGCCACGAAATTTAAATTCTTCACAAGTACTTGACAATTTTTATTGCATATAAACTCGTGAACTTGCGGTTGGGAATCCTTCTGCGATAGAGGGCCAGACTGCTAACATCTTGACTTCGCGAACGGGACTTTGAGCGCGATGCTCAACGAGTTTGCTGGAATTCGAAAAGTTTCTGATGAGTCTCTTGGCCGAGACGAAACGCCGCGTCATACGAGCCACGAAATTTAAATTCTTCACAAGATCGATATACTCATATTTAATCTTAGAACAAATTGAACGTGAAAACATAAATGGTTCAAAAAGATCGGAGGGAAGTAAATCACACCCTTAAAGTGTAAAAGTGTATCAATGTAAATGTGTATCAATGTCAGTACTGGATGAAAATCTAAAAAAAAAAAGTTGTAAAAACCAGAGCAGTGATTTACCTTCTTTAGTCTCGTTCAGGCATTTGTGGTAGCAAGAGAATAGTCTCGATACCTGAGGTGCAAAAAACAATACATTTATTATGTATTTATTACTTATCTGGGAACTCAATGATCATGCTCATATCATTTGGCGTGTTTTACATGGTCTTGATGGAGGGTGATCGCATATTTTTTGCTAAAACAATAAAAACTAAACTATAAGAACAAAACTAATTGAAATACTACAATCTGAAAACTCATATGTCGAGATAGATACCTCAATTTTCCGACTGGGGTCAAGTTTTAGTCTCTAGCTTTCCCCTTTAGATTTTACCTAGACAGTAATATTTACATGTTGTTAAGCGATTTTTGATTCTGTTTAAAGTAATCGTAAGACGAACCAGTAATAATATTAATAATAATATTAATATTTATAATAGTAATATTTAAGGACTGGTCCGCCTCGATTAGCTGTAAAGCTATTTGCGGCCCAGTCCACCAAGAATTATCCACTTGTAAAAGAGTTGAAATAAACTTGAAACTTGAAACTTGAAACTGCGTCGGTGGGGAAGTGGTACACGAAAATTTGGTTTTAGAAACAGAGTTGATAATGTAAATTGGCCACCGTGAAGGCATTCAAAAGCTGACGTTTCGAGCGCTAGCCCTTTGTCAGGGCGAATGGTAATGGTCATGGTAAGGTATTTATATACCGCTCATATCACATAGTCTCATGGTCTCACTGGCCGGGGCACTTGACCAGACTGCTTGTGCAGTTTACAATTAATGAAGTAAGTAATGAGTGCCCCCGTAATGTAAATATCTAGGACAGACACTAGGGGTGGTTACAGCCAGAGTTTTATTACGTCCCTAGTGGTTCTTTTATGTCCCACAGAATCAGATTAAGTGAACGTACTGAGAGACGGGGCCTACGGTTTATCGTCCTTTATCCGAGAAGATGTCATTACAAAGGCAGCACTTTCTCCTCATTTACTTTAAAGACCCTGAGTGTTGGTCCGGCCGGGGTTAGAACCCGCGATCTCCCGCATGGTCGTTCGGTGCTCTACCACTGAGCTAACCGGTCTGCGAATTCAGAAATTATGGGTTGTATGTAGTCTACATACAGAACTATGGAGCTAAGCTATTGGTGGTGACACGGTAAAGTGAAAACATAAGAATAAATTAGTTGAATGACAAGCGTTCGTTGATACCGTTCAGTTGTACCTTGAGTCAATTTTTCATAAAGGGATGGTCGTGGAGACTTAACGCAGAATATGACGTATAAAAGGATACAGCTGAGGTTTTCTGTTGAGACGCACGGACGATGAGGTAGAGCTTGATTAGTCAAAAGCGGTCGGCAGGCAGTCATGCCGAAACAGCGCTCAATTTTTCAATACCTTGAATTACTTAGCCCAATGGGCTGCGTGGTACATAAGTATCAAACAGTCAAACGGGTCCCAAAGTTCGAAAAGTTCATTTCATCTAGCATTTTTCAAACGACGATTTTGTTCCCTAAAATTTTCGGGCAATTGATTTTTCACCGATTGCTCCGTTAGGTGTATCAATGGATACAGGTGAATTGTTTTGAAAACGTAACACAATGCGAGGGAAGGGGGTGGGGAGATAGGAGGCACTCAATGAAGAAGGAGGAACAGTAATGGCAGTAATATATCTACTCCTTTCAAATGTTTCAATTAACTGTTAGAATTAAAATATTATAGCATGAAGCTTTGAACTGCATGATATTAAAGACGGGAAGATGAAACAGCGGTTTATACGTTTCTCTAGAAGGAATGACGTGTTGACGTGGGTGGAAAGGAACTCTCAGTGTTTCCGTTTCCGGACAAACGGAAACAATCTTTTTTTTTTTTTCGGACAAACGGAAACAATCTTTTTGTTATTATTTTGAAAGCCTTTTAGGATAATTTTGACTTACAGTGAACGGTTTGGCTCAGTAGACTAACGATGCAAAATTGCTTTTTCATTGAAGTTCAACACCAATGAACACACACGCCAAAAAAAATAAATAAATAAAAATAAAATAATAATAATACAAAACTGAACAAGCAAATTATCTATTAAATCCTCCTCACAGATATTTCGAAAACGCAAAGAAGCGGCCGCCATTTTGTTTTCAGTCGATACTCACTATCTATCACAGAATAGATAGCGAGTAGCGTATCCAATCAGAGAACTGTATTCGAGATAGAACGTAAGTAGATTTATACTAAAACAGAATAGATAGCGTGTGGCGTAGCCCATCAGAGAACGACATTCGTGATAGAACGCTAGCAGATTTATACATAACACAATATCGGACTCGGGCAGAAATGAACTAAAATCCTGAAATGGAATTGTTAGAGCTACGGCTCATCACGGCTTTCCGAGAAACAAGATTACGTTTTCCGTGAAACTGTGTGACTAGAATTGATACATGATTTACATACTACAACAATAAAACTAGCAAAATTCGAGTACAAATGAATTTCAATTTGTTCCGTTTTTATGTCTCAAGCTTCGTTAGCAACTCGTGTGGAAAAAATGCCCAAGTGCATGTGAACTAGACTTGTCGTGGATTAAAACAAATGTTATCATCTGAAATTTTCTGCTTTTCAGTATAGCCAGATCACGATGCTGTCGCATTTTTGAAATTATTTCGCGGATGACCGACCATAAAAAGCCAAACAAACACTGCCAAAGGATAAATATCACTTAGTCGCGTTCCTTGTGGATGATCAGTTACCCCACGTAGCCTAATGATCAGTTTAACCAGAATACGAAAAGTTGGAAAGAATCAAGCTCGAGAAAGCAAAGCCAGTCTTGGACACCGACGTGGCTTGTTTTGACAAGTTCATTCTTCTTGTCTACATGTTTATCTGTTTCAGACGTCGCCAGACCTTGACTAACTTCACATCATCAGGTTCTGGCACGAATTCAGGGTTTCAGCGGGACTGGATGTTGTGCTGATTGAAATAGAACTATTTATAGTTCTAAATTCGCCGTTCTGTGGATCGGGATATTGTTTTTTGTCGGGCAAGTGGGCATGGATTGAACCCGTGAGAGAAATATAACAAACCCCAAGTCGTTAATATGATCTGCTGTGTTATGCACACTGTTTGACTCTCTCGTATATTAAACGTTACTTTTCAAAACAAGAGTCTGGTAAAAGCCTTTCCGAAGGTTAACGGGCTATTATCGAACTGACAGCTTTTGGAAAATGTGCTAAAAAAAAACGGAACTAGAATTTTAACGTAGTGAGAGTCGGAAGGATACAGTGATCTTAAGAAGCGTCATAAATTCTAACTCGAGTAGCAATATAAATATGTACTGCCGTCATTTGTTTGAATTGCTCATCCCAGGTTGAGGATTAAATTGTTGCGGCTTTGTTCGTGGATAACCAATGACAAACAGTATACACAACAAGTTCTGTTGTTTGTTAAGCGAATGATACACGCGTACGGTTCAACATTTTCTGAGAAAACAAATGTTGCAGGTGCTGTTCAACAAATGTTGAATAGTGGATCATGTGATGTTGAACGTTGAAATATGCCGTTCAACATGGTTAAAGTTGTTGAACATAGAGCTTGGCTGTATTCCGTTCAACAAGTTGGCGCAACAATGCTCAACATTTGTTGCTCAACAAATTTTGAACCGTGTATCATTCGCTTTAGCGGTTAACAACGTAATGAAAGACACCGAAGAGGTACAGTATTTTGTCATAGACGTACTCGTCTGATGGAATTTTGTAGATTACCTGTTACGTTGCAATGCCGATTGGCTTATTTTGTAGCTTTATCACATGAAATAAAAGTTTCAGTGGAAGAGCACGTCTTAGTCCCTGAGCATTTATAACTTTAACGACTTAAATGAGCGTCATAAACCTGAAGAGCTTCTCCAGACGCGCAGTCATTTCCCACTATTAGTGTGAATAATAAGAGTAAAATCTCTAGTGACCTTCACGATCTCTTCGAATATCGTATCAAAATCGTATTATCCTTCAATTATACGCGTCCTGTGGGTCACGCCAACATTTTCAATTCCAGCTTGCAAACAACGAGCTCTTGTCAGGAGTGAGCAAATTAGGTATTTCGGTTTTAATGTGGCGAATGATATGCGCAAATATTAAGAGTTAAGAGATGTTACTCTAAATTTACGAGCATACGAGAAGAACTGTAAAACCGTCGATTTAGTCCTCCAGACTCACGCAGTTCACCTGTTGTCGAAATGGACTAACAAATGCTAACTCAGTATCATTC
This sequence comes from Pachyseris speciosa, assembly GCA_016490735.1. Taxonomy (NCBI): domain Eukaryota; kingdom Metazoa; phylum Cnidaria; class Anthozoa; order Scleractinia; family Pachyseridae; genus Pachyseris; species Pachyseris speciosa. The sequence continues at coordinate 824,857 of JAEMWC010000036.1, forward strand.
AGTTGCACTTATTGCGAGTTCATTTTTCGACGAGAGTCATTTCATAGGTGAACTGTTGAACCAAATCACGTTCTTTCATTGAAAGGAATTCACATCGTCATCCAAAGCTGTTTGAAGTATTATGCGATACAGTGGCTATGCCTTGAAGCGAATTTAACAAGAAGTTCAACATACCTTTGTGATGGAGCTTTCAGATCGAGCCAGGCATTTTCGAAGGCATTCTTCGTGTCTAGACTTGGAAGCAATTTGATCTGATTTTTCGGCTAACGCACATATAATTAGGACAAACAGCGGTGCGGCGACTGCGATCTCGCTGAAATGTCTGTTGCTCGTAGGCATCGGGGATACATCTGTCGAGAGCTTTGGTTACGTGTAATGTGGCGATTCTAGCGATCGGTTTAGGTTTAGGCAATTCATCTTGCCAAAATTTAGGGCCCTATTAAAAGTCAGAGCGTTGATTATCCAGGCGTTGATTATAATGCAAATTTCCCAAGGTTCTGATCAGTCACTGACATGGTTTAAATTGTCGTAATCATAACATGATTGCATCTTATCCGCATCTCTTTACACGCTCAGTCACGTTTCTTCACGGTTGGTGATCGCCAACGATACATCATAGAAATGGCCATTTTACAATTTGGATGTTAACTACATGGCTTATGCGGAACAAAATCACCAAGGTTGAGCTAAAATATCGGGCAATTTGGAAAAAAAACAGGCATTCCTTCTTATTAGTGGCGTGATTCCATCAGGTACCGACAGAGTATCCCGTGACCACTTATTTAATCAAGACGCGTGAATGTATTAATAACTCACGCAAATTTTTTTCCCGTGAAGTTGTAAAAGCTTTCCGAGAAACCAGAATATCATTAAACACTAGCAATTGTCTGTGGAAAGGTGTCTGTGACCACTTATGAATCTATTCATAACTCACGCAACTTTTTTTTTTCCGTGAAGCTTTCCGAGAAACCAGAACATCATTAAAATTTCTGAAACTAACAATTCTCTGAGGAAAGGTGTCTGGCATAAAAAACACTTGTCTTTCACATTTGTCACCATGATAGATTGTCTTCTTGTCGTGTAAGACAAAAATTGACGTTTTGGATCTACACTCCAAGACAAAATTACTCCCCCAATGCTGAATTGACATCAGTCAGGCAGGACAAAACAAAAAAAAAAAAAAAAAAAAAAAAAAAACTCTGCTACTCACAATTTTTATTACATACCGGATGCCAATTCAACATTTGGGATGGGGGAGGGGGACGGAGGGGGGAGGGGATGGGGGGAGGAGGGTGATAGTTATGGGGTGAGTGAGAGGTTAGGAACACCTTGTCATGCCGTGACGTTAGGATTCGCGACCTTTCGTGTATTGTTACTGATTAACTGGGCAGAGAGTGTAGCTACACAAACATCAAGCAACTTTAATTTAATGAAAACAACTGTGTGAGGCCATCGAAGACCTTGCAATGCAAGAGCACCATGTCATGCTGTCGCGTGAGAATTCGCGACCTTTCGTGTTTTGTTACAGATAAATTGGGCAGGGAGTGTGGCTACACAAACATCAAGCAACTTTAATTTAATGAAACAAATGTGCAGCCATTGAAGATTTTGCAAATTATTTAAATAAATCTGACAATATTTCGGTGGCCACAAAGTCTATTTGATTTGTTCGTTCATTGGTGATCCTGATGTACACGAAATTGTTACAGGCCGCTCAAGAGGCTCTTTCAATATTCCCAGAATTCACTTTCAAATCCATCGTGAAAAATTCCGCTCATTTAAGAAAATTTTTATCTTCTTTTTTTGTCTGCTTTTTTTTTTTTTTTTTTTTAGCAGGGCTACACTTTCTAATATGATCGCTACGATTGCTGCAGTCGTGACGATCGCGGAAAAAAAAGAGACGAGCGATCACTGCGATTTGAGTCTGAAGCTGTTTCCATTTGATCGCGGCGATCGCTTTACACAAAGTATTGTGGGATATAAAATGATTGATTGCAAAGTTCTCTGGGATATCTTCTATCGCTACGATCGCCACGATCGCATGAGAGTGGTTTCCATTTGGAAAACTTCGATCGCTGCAATCGTCACGATCGCCGAGATAGAAATTTTTCTATCTCAGCGATTGCAACGATCGCAGTCGCTACGATCGCTGAGGTAGCAGATCAAGGCGTTTCCATATGATCGCTGCGATCGCTGAACAAGTATTTCGGTAATCGCAACGATCATAGCGATGATATGGAAACCAGGCATAACAAGATGTCTAGCAACTTTTTCCTTGAAACTGGTTAAAGTTTCCGCGAAACCAGGGTGTGAGTAAATGCTAACAATTATTTGAAATTAGGATATCTATTAAAATACTTCTCATTCAAATTTAGCACGTGTACTCGTGTAAAACTGAACAGCCGTTTCGTGTTGAAGATGCAGGTTTGATCTCGCCGGAACGGCTAAAACTGTATCGTGGAAAAATGGCTGTGACACGAAAAGAATAAGACCTTACTGCAAAGTTGAAGTCAGGGACAGTTGCTTTCTCTTCTTTTAACCATTAATGTAATTAGCATGCCCCCCTCCCCCTCCCCCCCTCCAAAAAAAAAAAAAGGAAAAGAAACAAACAAACAAACAAACAAACAAACAGCGAGAGACTTCTAATAGGGGTTACTGTGGACTCTAGGTACCCAGTTCTCAAAACTTCAGCTATATATGCTTTGCTTAAACGTGGAAATGCACTTCAGCTACTGCACGATAGTTTTTAGAAAGGCACTCTTTTACACTCAAATGTCCGCTGGTTTTAGAAGTGGAATATAAGTTGAACTTCCCTTTCATTATTTTAAGAGTATTAATACTGAACAGCAAATTACTTGTAAAGCGTCGCTTGAAGTCAAAATGGTTTTTACTGAGCATCAATCCGGATTTTAATATCAACTCTTGATCAGACACAGAGACGACAAAAGGAAATGATTAATAACAATTTAGGTTTAATTAAACGAACCAATGGTTGTTGTTGTTGTTTAATGTTGCTTTTTTAACATTTGCATAACTAGATTTTTTTTAGTATATAACCCCTAATAAAAAAGAAATTATTATAGTCACGAAACAAAAGAGAATAATTCTTTAGTAGTATTATGTACATGTCGTCGGCTTCCCCGTGGGGTCGACCCCCGGGCTAACCAGGGGGATTGTTAAATCAGTCAAGCAAACTTGAGGAATTTCCCCGTGGGGTCGGGGAAGTCCCCTGGGTGAGGTGTCTCTCAGCTGAAAATCCCTGTGACATCCTTTTCAAACTTGTGAATTCCCCCACCCCCTAATCTTTGATCGTAAAGAATGTCAAGATTTTCCCCTCCCCTCGGGCAGAGAATCCGATCCATCTCCTTGTGTTCCCCCACATATCTCCCTGGTAGTCCCCGGGGTCGACCCCATGGGGAAGCCGATGACTTGTGCATTATTAGTAGCGACGTTACTGAATTACCGAGCAATATAGGCTTTTTTCTTATCCCGAGTGTAATCTCTGAATACAACAGCGGCTTATAAAATACTTATAAAGATCGATTTTTAAAAACATTTTAAAAGGAAAATTAACGATAAAAACGTTACATGACGATTCGGCGACTTCATGTCATCATTGTCGAATGTGTAAAAATTAACATAAGTGACATTATATATGTAATGGCAATAGGACTTCGGTCTGTAATCATACAAGTGATAACAAAATCGGTTGACGACCGCGCAGCGGGAGGCCGATTTGTTTATCACGAGTATGATTACAGACCGAATTGGACAACACAGTCTTATTACCATTACATATGTAATGTCACTTATGTTAATTTTTTACACAGTCGATAATGATGACATGAAGTCGTCGAATCGTCATGTAACGTTACAATTTCCGAGAAAAGATGAAGAGCCAAGTTACAAAAGGAAGAGAAATTTTGCATTAAACGACTGACATTAAGGAAGCATAAATTGTTTAATGTCCCTCTCAAATTGTGATTGAAACCCAGGTGATAAACAAATCGGACTCATGTCGCGCGATAGTCCGATTTTGTTATCTCTCGTATGATTACAGACCGAATCGGACTCCACTCAGTCCTACCATCAGGGGGTACCATTACATATATAATGCTACTATGTTACTTTTTTCATACTCGACAATGATGGCATGAAGTCGTCGAAATGTCATGTAACCTTTTTATGGTTAATTTTCCTTTTATAAAACTTATAAACTAGAATATGCAAAGAATTGAAAATACCATATTATAATTAACAATTGGTTCATGCGTCAGCGTGCGTTCCGGCGAGATATGAAGCACGCTGGAGTTTAGAGAGCACGAAAGATGCGTAAGAGTTGCTCGAGGCGTAGCCGAGAGCAACTCTAGCTTCTTAAGTGCTCTGCAAACTTCCCAAGTGCTTCATATCTCGATGAACGCACAGCTGACGCATGAACCAATTGTTTTATAAAATTTTCAACGCGGTAGTTTATATATTTCCCTCTGCTACGTCATCAGCGTGCACAATAGGAATATGAAGCACGCTCGCGCAACTTGACTGCACGAATTTACCAGCTATGTTATAATAATTTCATCATAAAATACATTATTATGAGGCAGATATGTGGTAATCGTAAATAAACGGCTGGTGTAGTCGTGTTTTGCACTCTTTGATTTTTTTGACGATAGCTATGCATTTAATGTTTTACGAAAAGAGAAAAATATATGTTGATAAGAGTTTCAGCCTCCTCTATCCGGACTACTTCTCAATTTACGCCTAGGAAAAAGAGTCATGTGGTTTATAATACTGTTTCGCGTTCTTGTGATGAGCTGTCGTACTCAGTAACGGAGCATAAAAAGGAACGATTTTGATCGGCGGCTTTAATTCCGCTGTTTAGGTGATTCCCTTCTTCTCCTGAAAGACTTCCGTTCCTAATGAGCAAAGCACCCCTGTTGTCGATATTTTCGCAGTTCAACTCCACAGCATCCCCTTGGTTTACTTCCAATTGAACATTAACAAACCTCAAGAGCTTTTGTTCCCAGAGAGGTCTTTCTAACGGATTGGAGTAATCGATAAAATTTCTTTTCCTTAACTCTTTTGGAAGCTTACGACAATCTTCATTGTCAATTCTTATAATAATCAAGCTGTCATCCCCTTTGTTCAAAAGTCGATATTTCGCGATGTTAAGTTCGTAAATGCAGTAGTTACTCTTGAAAAAGTTGCTCGATACCACAGCTATGACTTTCTGACTTTTGTACACACTTTCGGCCATACTTTCTTGGAAGGGTTTACCAGGAGGGAAATCTCTGTAATGCACGCAGCATTTTAAATGATGTTTTTCTTCCAAGCACGGAAGAAGCTCTCCAGTGACCCAATCGGAATCTTCCTGGCTGTATATTATAAATGCGTGGTAAACGAACTCTAGGGAGACAAAAATGGAGCGATTAACTGAGTGCCACCGTGGAACATTTGCATCCCAGTGTTCCCTGACTGAACAGTCAGAAGAGATCGATAAGAGTTTTACTTACCAGAGCTCAAAAGATGAATTTCGTCTGAAATTAAATCAAAGAAAATGTTGAAAAGAAATTATCACAAATATGACTCAAGAAAAAAAAACTAAAAGAAAAAAAAAACACCAGGGGACGGGACAATATAAAGTACTGCCACGCAAGACTATGAAACGTCAAGTATCAAGGAAGGATTCTGCTCCCTGTCAGTTATATCTTGAGTCAATGCTGTTGTGCACGCATGCACTTAAAAAGAGTTTGGCCTAAGTGAAAACAAACAATTATCCAATATTTCCAAACCAATGCGAGTTTTCGAAACAAAAGTTAGTTTATTCATGTATAGAGCAAAGTCCCCTAATAATTTTCATCTCAAACTGAAATCATTATTACAGCTTTCCGTTTTGAGAAAAATGAAGTTGGGTAGCCTCTTCATTGATACATTAGTTAATTCAAGTAGCTTATTTTGGCATTGGCCCATATACGTTCCTTGACGTGGCCATACGATTTAGGTGCACTTGAAATAGGATTTTAGGGAGTCTTGTTGGAACCAACAGCCAAGGGACTTTTTAGCTCTATAGAATAGTACCGCGATAAGACTTTATTTTGCTTTTCCAAGGTTTCAAGACACATCGAGGAATATGCGTTTGTACTGTTGTCGGCTTGAGCTACATTTGGTACCAACCTGTTGAAGATTTCCTTTTCTTCCAGAGTAAAAAGTATTTTAAGAATACAGCAAACAAAACCACTGTCACAAGAATTCCAATAGGTATGGCCACATACATTCCGATATTGCCTGACCCTGGACAAAGAAAAAAATCAATGATCTGCACAATATTACTACGATTGATTTAAATCTGGTTCTCCTCAACTTTTCCAATCTTTCTTAAGCCCCGGCTAAACGATCAAACATTTCATCCAACGTCGTGTTGGAAGAACGTGTTTGGCCGTTTAGCCGCCTCTCTCAACTGCACTGAAATGGTTTTCCATGTTTGATCTAGAGATCAAACATTTTCATTCAACATTTCGCGTTACGGACCGTTACGAGCAAACGTTTGATCGTTTAGCCACCACAAGACACCCCCTCTCCCAAGCTAGACCTAGTTTTAGGCGAAGGTGAAGGCGTTTTTAAGAGATAGAATTGGTCTCTCTTTATTTTTAGGAACATATTTTACTTATTATCCATTTAATATTATTATTTTGTATTTAATTTTGATATAAATGAATTGGGAGTGCTCCACTAAAAACCGCCTTGGCGAGTTGGATCCCCTCGGTAAATATTATTATTATTATTATTATTATTATTATTATTATTGTCTCTTTTATCACAGTCTTTGCTGGTGTTCTTTTGTGCATGAGCCGGGCGCAAACCATGCACCTAGAGCGTCAGTCACTCAATTCAATTCACCTTTCTGAGGATTCGCGCAGATCCCAGCATGCAGATCTTTTGAATCTCTGTCATAGTAGCTCTCTCTGATACTTTCTTGATGTTTTCTACCATACCCTTCTACACTGTACCAAGCGCACCAACAACCACAGGGATCACTACAGTTTTCATATGCCACATTCTCTGTATTTCTACTGAGTTCTAGGTCTTTGTACTTGCTTTTTTTTTTTCAGTTTCCTTCAGTGCGATGTTTCTATCTGATGGAACAGTCATATCAATCAGTTTGCAGGTGGAATTCACTGAATCTTTAACGATGATGTCTGGTCTGTTCGCTGTTATAGTTCTATCAGTATTGACTGGCATGTCCCACATGATGGTGATGTTGTTATCTTTATTGTGCATCACGGTCTCTGGATCGTGTTCGTACCATTTGTCTGTAGTCTCTATATCATGATCTTTACAGATGCTCCAATGGAGCATTATTGTGCCTGGAGATGTACTCTGTTTTGGCTAATACCTCATATCCAGATACAATATGGTCCACTGTCTCTTCGTGTTGCGAGCACATTCTGCATTTGCTCTCCACTTGCTGGCCACATATTACTTTCTGGTACTTTCTGGTGTTTATTGCCTGGTCTTGAGCTGCTACAAGTAGTCCCTCTGTTTCTCCTTTCAAGTTACTTGACAACCATTTGTTGGTGGTGACTATGTCTACATGATGCTTGTCTAGGATCTTTGGATACTGGCCATGCAATGCTTTGTTTTTCCACTTTTCGTCTTTCATTGACTTCATCTTGGACTTAAACACGTGTTTCAGGGCTTTAGCATTTTCAGAGGCAGATTTATCTCCTCTGTTCTCAATCTCTGGCATTGTTACTTCCCTTTTGAATTTAGTAGCATTCTTGGATATTGAATTTTTGGCTTTAGATCTTTCATGTTCAAGCACCTGCTTTGGATATTGCCCTTCTTTGTGCTTCAGATAGTGATCAAGCCCTATGGTTGCTGTTTTGAATGCTGTTTCTACATCAATCAGGCCCCTACCTCCATCTTTTCTTGGGATGTACAGCCTTTCCACATCTGCTTTAGGATGTAACATCTTGTACATGTTCAATAGTTTGCGTGTTTTTGTGTCAATCTTCTTCAGTTATGAGGTTTTCCAGTCAATGATGCCAAAGCTATATTGCACAAATGGGACTGCAAGACCATTGATAGCTTCTATTTTGTTTCTTCCATTGAGCTCAGTTCTTACGAGTCTTACTCTCCTATTATATTCTTTTCTTATCTTCTCTTTCATTTTGCTATGCTGGATACCATCACTTTCATCTACACCCAGGTATTTGTATACTCCTTCCTGGTCCAACTCTTGTATTTCTGTGTCATCATCTATTACTATGTTTCCAGTTGAGGCTAGTTTACCTTTCTTGAAGATGGCTTTGGCACATTTCTCAAGTCCAAATTCCATACCAAAATCATCACTGAATTGTTTCACTATTTTCAGTTCTCCAACTTGTTCTTGCTCGTTCTTGCTATACAATTTTAGACCATCCATATAAAACAGATTGCTGATTGGAGTACTTGTGTTTAAGATCTTGTAACCATACCCGGATGTAGCCAGCTCTGATGTTAAAGGCACAAGGGCTAGACAAAATAGCAGAGGTGAGAATGTATCTCCTTGAAAGATCCCTCTTTTGATCTTGATCTGATCTGTTGTGATACATCAATCATTGCAAGATAGCTTATCGTAGTTTTCCAGTTGCTCATTGAGGTTCTCATGAACTTGATTAGTTTTTCATTAAATCTGTACATCTGTAAGGTCTTCAGTATCCAACTGTGAGGAACACTATCATAGGCTTTTCTGTAGTCTATCCAAGTCATACTCAAGTTCTTTTTCTTCTTTTTGCAGTCTTCTATGATCATTTTATTTATTAGGAGCTGATCTTTGCATCCATATGAATCCCTGAGACAACCTCTCTGTTCTTCCGGCAATATATCATTCTTTGTGATATGGGTGTAGCTTCTTTCGGTTAAAATCGACGTGAGCACCTTTTAGGATGTTGATAAACAGGCAATTGGTCTATAGCTTTTAGGGTTCTCTGTGTCTTTGTTCTTTGGTAGTAAATATGTTTGTGCTGTAGTGAACCAATCAGGCAGATTTTCTGGGTGTTCTGTTGCTTGGTTATATGCATTCAGTAGGTGTTGATGTAGTGCTGTGAGTTGCTTTAGCTAGAAGTTAGGAACTGCATCAGGGCCGGGTGACTTCCAGTTGCTTGCTTTCTTTAAAACAGTCTGCAACTCATCTTGGCTTATGTCCTCCCATGGTCGGCATCCTGTATCAGCATATTTCTGCTCCTCCCTCTTTATCCACCCTGCTGAATGGGTGTGCTCTCTATCGTTCTCCAAGATGTTACGCCAGAATGTTTCTGTTGCTTCTTTCTTAGGTGGTTTTTCAACTGATATCTGGTCTTTACCAATGTTTCTGAAGAACTTTTTCCTATCGTTTGCAAACATCTGGTTTTGACTGAATTGTTTTCTTCTATTTACATATCTCCTGATTCTTTGGGCTTTTGCTTGAATTTTCATTTTAAGGGATTCTCTTACTGTTTGCAGTTCTTGATTTGTTGTTATTTTGTATTTATTATTATTATTATTATTATTACGATGATTTGTTATCACACCATTATTATTATTATTATTATTATTATTATTATTAAAGCGTGCACAGCCGGTAAAAGCAACCAAATGAACCACATAACGCCGAAACTACACAAAAATCGTTCTATGGGATCAGTTTTTCTGGTGTTTGGTCAAACAATGTTTGACCATTTAGCCACCCAACGTTGTGTTTAGCAAACACGATGGTGGGCGAAAATGTTTGCTCGTTTAGCCGGGGCTTTAAGCAAGTTACGTTTCGAATTTTATAATAAACCTCTACCGTCAACGATCCTTCTTGAAAACTTTCTTTGAAAAGCAATGTGTTGGAAATGCATTATCCTTTAAATCCCATCTAAACGACAGATCGTAATTTTATTTTTCACTTTCAAGGGTTTTCCTTGATTGAACAAAAAAATAAACGGAGACAACAACACGGCCAGTTTCTGAAAGGAGATAGTGCCAAATTAGGAGATGTGCCCCAAATAGTCCAAATGTATGGAGTTGCAGAAAATAGGAATTAGGCGTCCCTAGCATATCACTGGCATATGTCCCTCGATTGATTTGCCACCCACGTGACTGAATATTTGGAGCTTGAGAACCTGGGTATGGTAAATTAAACAGAAACAATTAGAAAGAAGATTGACCAGCTTTATATTTGCCACTTACTTGACTGAATATTTGGAGCTTGAGAACCTGGGTATGGTAAATTAAACAGAAGCAATTAGAAAGAAGAGCTGAGCGTGTTTCATTTTTTGGCATAATATTTAAATTATTGAAATGCATATATACATCTATGTATGACAAACGTATGAGCGTATTTCGTAAGAACAAAGCTTTATTTCATGTGAACATTTTTTGCAAACCAATAATTAGCTTGAGTGCTTTCCCTGCAAGCGAAAAGTCCCCACCCTGATCCTTGTGTCTTTCTCGGCTGCAGCCAGTTTTGCCTATATGTTTATCTGAGAAATCTTTATTTAGACCTATACGCTTTATCGTCCCAGCAAGACTATATATAATGTGCAGTAAGGTATGTATGATGTTTATCTTATCAGTGTCAGCCCGGAATTTTATCATTATTTATTGTCGTCTATCCAACCAATGAAGAGCTCTGTCTTTTATTTTCCATTATTTTTGAAATTATTACCATATAAAAGTGTGAAAAATTCAGCCATTTCATTCTGTAGGTCGACAAAACTAGCATAACGAAGTTTGTTGCTGTACCTGCACAAATGGTGATGTTGCACTCTGTTGCCTCAGTGCCGTTTCCCAAATGAGAGCAGTCATTTCCACGAGGACCCGGTGGAGGATTTGAGCAAGAACGATTTCTTGAACGGCTTCCAACCCCACAGGACACGGAACACTGGGACCAAACACTCCATTGAGAGTAATTTCCATTTACTACACAAAAAAGTGAAACAAAGAAACACAATGTTTGCGTGTTTTTCAGTTATGAGCACAATTCCGCTACAAGGCTTAATTTTCGTGAGTTTTGCGATTGCTTACTGTTGTACATAAGCGCCTGGTCCTTTATTAAGGTAACTCTAGAACTTGCCTTTTAAGTGGTCCGAAACTCTAACCTGAAGGGAAAGACTAAGCAGCGCTCACATCACTTTGCGATACAAAAGCAAAGTTTATTTAGAAACCAACCTACTTATCCAAAATCACACGGTGGGGATAACCTTTGTCGATGTTCAAACATTCTAAGAGAGAACCAAGTCGCCAGAAACCTGTGCATGCGACAGGTTTCGCTTTATACCATAATACCGAATAAATCTACATCGATTCCATTGATAAATGCAAAGATTATAATATTGTATTTGCTGTCTATACTATCAATCCTATATATTCTACCTGGGCAACTTGTAAGGTTACATTGCACTGTTTGGGTGCTGTTTCCTAAGTGAGAGCAGTCATCACCATAAGGACCTGGTGGAGGATTCGTGCAAGAACGGCTTCTGAAGCGGCTTCCAAGTCCACAAGTTACTGAACATTGGGACCAGTTGCTCCACTGAGAGAAGTTCCCATTCTCTGTACAATAGAATAAATCATTAATAACTGTTCGCCGTTTCAGTTACTGTGACCAATTTAGATGGCTCGAGGCTCACAAAACGTTTGTCGTTTCATGCGAAAGATCAGGACATCTTGCTTAACTCATTTTTTACGGGACGGCAAAATATGCGACGTAAACGTCGCATGCTTTGAAAAACTGCAACTTTCCCAAATCTCGGACTATGGTTAAAATCAACCATTTTCATTACCAGATGATCATTCTTTTAAACTCTATCACCCAGTAAACTGACCAAAAGTCCCAATTTTCATTGAATATGAGCATTTGTTCTGTTGCAAAACCCCAAAACGCCCTTTAACCGCACAAAAAATACGCAACTTTGTCTTCAAGTTTTTAATACAAAAATTCCACTTGAAGCTAAATGTCTACATTTGCAGCAAACTTCGATTCCAATTCTTGCAAGCTGTTGCACATTTTCCTGCTCACTTCTTCAGCACGTCGTGGATAACGCTATTTGATTTCAGTTGCTCTCACTGTCTGTAATTTTCGCGTGTGTCCCAGTGGAATTCTGGGTATTGCTTGTGCAAAGACGACATGGAAGTCCGCAATTTCCATTTCAGATATTTTTTAAAACCGTGTCGAGCCACCTTGTCCTGCTGACAAAACATTGCACTGATGGCATTATTTACAAGTCAAAACTCGCCAAAATTGTCATGCCAGGTCCTGGAATCCACTCACAAAACGGTTAAAGACACAACTTCACTCCGTGAATGGCCATCACTCGCTCGCACACTTTCGGCGGCCTAATTCGTGTGAAATTGCTTCTCATCTCCGTTTTCTTTCAAAGGATTGCCTCTACCCATCAACTCAGCTTCATGATGCCATGCAGAGGGCTTCTGAGGTGGAAAATGGCTCGAAAAACACACTTATAAATCAAATACCCAATGAATTGTAGCTGCAGTGTTCGTTTAGAAATAAACGACAGCTAGCGTGACGAGCGTGACAACAAAGATAGAGCCTTCGGTGTTGTCGGCCAGCGACATCTCCTTGTTAACCCCTTATGTGGAGTAGCCAGGTCGATTTCACCTCCTACCCTTCGGAAATTGCAAAAAAAAAAGGCAACGAAATCGCTCGTAGAAAAAGGGTTAAACTTTAAAAGCTCAAAATATAATAGTAAATATATCTATTCTTACTTTTCTTGCAGCCATACAACTCTACCCTCAAAGCTATTTGAATGTTCCAAGTATCTGGCATAATTCTAAGGTACCGTGCTCTTATCGGTGGTTCTATCTCATGACTGACGAGGTTTTGGTTGTCTGTGTTACCTGCAAAGAGCTATAAGTAAAAAAGGTAATAAGTCCACAAGATCTACTCTCTACCATGTACGATTTTTCATGAATAACGTACACAAGGCTCGAAGCTCTTAAATTGACCAAACGGAGGGTGTAACATCGAAACGAAATGAAGTATTGTCACTCCGGTGGGTGAAAAGCATATGAGCGTTTCTTTATTTACCACACCAGCCCCCTCGCCTTTCTTTTTGTCCATATATTTGTTTGTCGGCGCGGTTTCTTTCTTGAGCCACCTAAGGCGCTTACCATTTACACCATTCATCCGGGTGGAAACTTCACTGAGGTATAAATACTCAGTGCTGCAGCTTGTCCAAACGCAAAGTGGGCAAATTACAATACGTACTAGTATCAATTGTAAAGCTCAAAAAGAAAAGAAAAGTGCATCGATTAAGCCGATGGCCTATAATTTCTGAAACGTTCCATGCAAATGGATGGTATGTACCATTTCATTTTCCAACCAGATTTCCGGGTTTGTAGTGTAAATGGTAGAGACACCTAATGTCCGAACGCCCGTAACAGGGTAAACCAATGAAAAAAATTGTGAAACTGTGCCAGTCGAATCTTACCTTGGCTTGTTTCTCTGACCTATATATTTCGAAAGAGATCCCACTTTTACTATACGCCAGGAAGTAACGCTTTACCCAGAAAGGAATTTCGGGATGACCCTGAGTAGAAATGCCTGTGATTTGTGTCTTATTTCCCACGTCGACTTGGAGCCATTGGTTTTTGTCACTTGTTATGGGCATCCAAGACAACCTGGTCGAGCGAAGCCTGGCGGTTACCGGGCCCTCCCACGGAGCTAGTTGAGAGGACGCTGTGATGGACTCTTTTGAAATGTTCCCGTTTTCCATCCCCAGCGGTGCCCTACAGGTACTAATCTTTGGATCTGGAAATCCTGTGAAATGTGAACAAACCGAAAAAAGCGATACATTTCGAGGGAAAGAGTGTCGACTCGTGAAGCCAAAACCCAACGTATATTTTGGAGTTCACCTTTTCATATAAAGAAAAAGAAAACGTGGCTCCTGCGACCATGTGAGTTTGCAAAGAAGAAGGAGGAGGAGGAGGAGAGTGAGCATGCGCCGCGAAGAGTAAGGCGTGCTCCCCCGAGCTCCGAGGATACCGTGTCTGATTTTGTTATTCTAGTTTTTACGCTCGTATACAAGTTAAAATGCCAAGGAAAAGCAGTTAAAAAGGCAGCAGGAGTAATGTAGACGCGTAGGAAGAACAAGAATGGACAGAGGCAGAGACAAAACGCTTGTTTGACTCGCTCAGCAAGAAGCTTGATGAAATGAAAATAAATCAGGAGAAGATGCACGCGGAGATTTTCTTAAGGTTTGAAGCTATATCGAGCATAGTACGTCTCAAATAGCTAAGGATTTCTTTGAAGGAAAGATTTAATGCTTAGGAAGGTGGCTTGGATGCCGTAAAGGTCGAAGTGGAGAAGAAAGCGGACGAGTCAACAGTGGAACGTGAAAGGAAAATTAATGACTTACAAAATCGGTCACGGCGGAACAACGTGGTTTTTTGGAATGTTCCAGAGGGGAGTGAAAATGATACACGAATTATTGATTTCACTCAAGTTGTGAAAGGCCTTTTACAGTAGCATATGAAACTGGCAGAAGCAGAGCCAATCGAGATGAGAGCTCATCGTTCGCCTACTGTGAGAAATCACGAAGCAGAAAATCCGCGCCCTACACATGTTTATTTGTTGCGGTACACAGGCAGTATATGTTAGCAAATGCAGCGAAGTCCTTGAAAGATAATCCTTACATTGAAACATTCCACTCTCTACATTTCAGACGATGTTCTAAAGATATCTGGGATCAACGTCTCAAGGAAAAATATTTAAACTATCTAAAGCAAAAAGAAGAGGTGGAATTTGCATACGTTCCCTGGACAATCTCTCCGAGAATTGTCAACAAAGGAAAGGATAAACGTAAAACGAGCCTTGAAAGTAATTCAATAAAGCGAAAAACGTTGGCATGATATCTCTGTTACTATGAGAAAGCTGGAGCCGGTTCTGGAGGAACAGACGGGATGGAGGAGTTCGTTCCAGAATATGTGAGACTTTTTTGTGTCTGTATTTATCTCAAAACAAAAAAAAATTGTTATACTTTGCTGGGTAAATAGTAGCTACAAGTATCATAAGTTAATTCAGTTAAGTATGGTTTAAGTTCATGGAGATACACCATTGTAAAATTTTGGAATAGCCTTCCTAACGAAATAATAAATTGAGTTCACAACTGCGAGGATCATTCTTCATTTGAAATAAGATTAATTAAGGAATACAAATTATTTGTAAAGTAAATCAAAAAGTTAGACTTTGATAATTACTGTGTAGTGCAAATAGATGTAAATAGATGTTTTCCTTAGAAATGGATGTAAATAGATTAGTTGTAGGGTTTTTATACAGAGTAATTTTTTTTGGCATATTTTTTATAGTTAGTATTTAGTGGCATACTTGAAAACTAGCTTGTAGCTAAGTGTATTGACCGCTTTAAAAATTTTGATTTTAATTTTTGTATTATGTTTTGCACTTTCGGCTACTCTATCAGCTTGCAGAAAAGTTTAACTAGGTGTCGGTTTCAGTGTTTAAAATAATGTCGCTAAAGGTCAGAGACAGGAAACGTAGGGTAAATTTTACATGGTCTAGAAAAAAGAAATCTGAAACGAAACGAAATTATATTTCTTTAAGAAACTTACAGTACATAAAGTAGAAAAAATGGGAACGTTAGTGGGGTGGTAAAATTTTGTTTTCACACTGTTCGAGTAATGCAAGAGGGGTGGCAATCCTGTTTAAGAATGGTTTGGACATATACATCGACGTTAATTCCGTAAAGGGAAAAATTCAAGTCGACTAGCATTTTCGGAAAGAAAATAGTTCCCTAGAAAGTTCGTGGAAAGTTCATTTCAGCTTGCATTTTCTCAAAGGAAGATTTTGTTCCCTAACATTTTCGGGCACTGATTAAAATTTCAGCTAGGGAATCCGAACAGATGAACTTCTTCTAGCTTATGAAAACATCACTTTAAACAGACTTTAAACAGACTTCAAACACCACAAGGTACTTAAAAATGCCTTTCTACAGCTTTTGGTTGATTTTGTTCGTTGGGTGCCCCTGTTGGTGCGAAATTGTGGAATGAGATACCAACTAATATTCGTAATTTGCCTAAAGATAAATTCAAAAAGAGAATACGCGTATTCTTATTTAAAATTTTAGAGTCTGATGACTCGTATTACGGTCTAGAAGAAATTATATGCAAGGTAAACAAATATAGTTCTTATCTATAACGTGCGGTCTTAATACCTGTGAGAGTATAAAAGCAAGGGCCGATACAACGTAGAATGGTTTTAAGTTTTGTGTACTATATTTCGGCTGGCCAAACCAGCCTTCTTCAGGTACAATGAGAATTTACATTGGAAGGGGTGTTTATGTAGTTATATACCGGAAACACGTAAAACTAAAATGATTGACAGTGTAAAATAAAATACTAGAAAAAAGGTTTAAAAAGATAAACTTATAAGAAAAAATTAACTAATATGTTTCTTCGCGGATGTTAAGACCTTCAGGATCAATTGTTCTGCCTTTTGAAATTAAAAAAGCTTCCCTGGCCTTACGGATTGAGTCTCTGTTAGAAAATATTTTCTCAATGGGGATTAATTGCATGTCATTAGCAGTGTGGTTAGGAGAGGAGAGGAAATGTTCCGCGACTGTGGTAGGTTTAGATTTGGTGTTAGGGTTGTCTATGGTACGGCGGTGTTCATTAAATCGGTCTTTTAAACGTCGTTTAGTCTCTCCTATGTATTGTAAATTACAGCGGTTGCATTGAATCATGTAAATGAGGTTTTTAGTGTCACAGGTCAGGTTAGATTTAATATGGCGCGTTTCACCTGTAGAAGAGAAAGTATAGCTTGTGAGTCCATCTGAAATGTAGGGACAAGTAGCGCAATTTTTACCGCAACGGAAACAACCGGAAGGGAGTTGTAGGTGTGAATTAGTAGAATTAGAAGAAAGTTTAGCTGTGACTAGTAAGTCACGGAGATTAGGGCAACGTCTGAAGGCAACAACAGGTTTGGCCAGCCGAAATATAGTACAGCTGATAGTACACAAAACTTAAAACCATTCTACGTTGTATCGGCCCTTGCTTTTATACTCTCTGTTGATTTTATTACGCCGATCAGATCACCAGTTTGATCCAACGTATACCAGCAGGATTATTGTCCACGGTTGCTTGCTTGAACATTTGATTAATACCTGTGGATGGTAACGCAATAATGCCACAAGATGGTAGCGCGTCTTTTGGTTATCGTTTGTTGCTCTAATCAGCTTTTATATTTTATATTCTCTTTTTTTTATTTTCTCGTTTTAATCTCAACTTTATTTTCTTACCAACATATTCTTTTTAGCAGTCTTTCATCTTTCCTTATTTCCTGGCCCGCCTAGGTTAGCTATGCTAACTGCAGGTCAGGTAATTCTGTATTTAATAATAGCAAGTTGACCAATAAAAATGAACTCATAATACTTTTAAATGCTTTTTATGCAGAAATGATTCAGTTTTGGGCAGATTTAAAACACACCTTTTCCGAAGCCAATAGGTCAAGTTCAGTAACGTGGAACAATAAAAATATCAGGATAGATGGAAAACCGGTATTTTATAAGACCTTTTTTTGATAATAATATCATTTCAATCCGTCAATTTAGCCGGTCTTCAAGTACGTAACTTAGAGTCTCTGGATAAAATGAAACGGATATAAAATGCAATTTCTTACAATGGGAAGGTTTACGAGCAGCTATTCCTACTATCTTCAGGTGTAAGGAAGATAATGATGTCAGAATAATAGTTTCTTTGATGTACATGTAGGGGTGGCAAAGTGCAAACATTATTATAGTATGCTTATTGAGTTGAAAGCTATTCTACCAAATGGTGGAAAAATGCTACAGCAAAAATTTTGTTACTCGTAAAGAGTTATCCGAGATCCACCTTCTACCTACTAATGAAGTCTGTATGGAAACATTTCTAAGGAATTTTTAATTTAAAGTTCTTAATAATATAACCTGCAGGAATATTCATACTAACGAAATTGGGAAAAGCAGATTCAGCTGTTTGCTGTTTGTGTTTTCGGTCTCAGAGAGAAGAATTAGAGCATTTATTTTATCTTTGCCCTTTTTCACAAGCATTCTGGATAGACTTAAAATTATTTTCGTATGAAAATATCACTTTATCTTTGAAAGAAATTATTGACTTCTGCGGAAAAGGTCATGCCTTCTTAAAATAGTTGGATTTTGGTTGGAAAATCTGTAATTTATCAGTGCAGGAGAAACCATACGAAACCTACTATAAGTCTATTTAAGGTTATGTTACACAAAAGTATATATATATATGGCTGGTAAGACCAAGAGTTTGAACAAGTTTCATAAGAAGTGGAAGTACAAGCCTCTGTCGACATTTGCTTCCTGCAGAATATATTATAAGTGTAACGAATGCTTTTCTATATCATCCCTAGGTTGTGTTTTTCAGTCGTTGTGTTGTGTGTGTGTGTGTGTGTGTGTGTGTGTGTGTGTGTGTGTGTGTGTGTACGTGCAACCGTTTAGCTCTAATAACCTCCTATATAGAGAGAGATTGTATGTCGTGAATGTGTACCACTGAAATAAAAAACAAACAAAGAAACAAACGAGGGTAAAAAAAAAAAGAAGAGGATAACCGAGAGCAACTCTACCTTCTTAAGAACCTAGCACTGCTCGATGGTTTTGCAGAGCTGTGGCGTGAAAGTCTTGAAATTCCTGGAAGCTTCCAAAGAGACAGGCCGTGCCGAAATGCCACTGTCCCGCAGAAGTGTTTGCTCCGAATAGAATCCGGAATAATGGACTTATTAAACCTTTCAGTAACCAAATAGCAGATATCCTGCATGGTGTTAGTCAAACGTATAGGCGATACACTGGGTAGAAAATTACCGTTTAAAGCAGTAAACGAAGGCAATCCTCTTGAGATGAACTTCTTCCCAGGGAGGAATCTGTTCAATTATTATTGTCCACGTGAATTTTACAGTTGCGTGCTTTCTTGACCTGGACTTTGTGTAAAAAGTGAAGCGGGAGGTGACCTTGGTTTGATACAAACAATACTCCTTATAACGAATAGATGTGGAAAAGATAACCTGCAAATGCACTTACCGGATTTGCAACCGTAGAAGTCAGCCCTCAGTGAAATACCGATGTGGTAGCTTACTGGGTTTATGCGGATGAACCGTGTGATAATGGGATTCTGCAGCTTGTGACTCACTACTGTAGATTGGTCACTATTACCATCGAAAATCTAGGGGAAAAACATAGATAGTTTCGCTCAAATCTTAGATTAAAGATGTGCTACAATACCATTGCCATATAACCATAAATGAGACCCGTGTTCACCCAAGAGGCCTTGCGCACATTTGTTATTGTTTTTAACCGTCTCTACTGTTCATTCGTGCGATCTGATTGGTTTACTAGATTCTCCCACTGAGTCCCACCGGCGTGAATATCACAGTGACTCATAACAACGAAATCAGCATTGATTTGTTTGTCTATATTCAGTGCTGTGATTTATTTGAATCTTTTCGTGCCTACGAAAGATAACAGTTCCTCCAAAACGCTGCGAATATGTGTGGTTCATCATGTAAAACTGTCAGCGACTGAGGAAGCGAGGGGAGTCGATTATTTCGCTTGCATTCATGGCTAACTAAAAGCGACGCGGTAAAGGATCAGGGGCACCCAACGAGCCAAATCAACCTAAAGCTGTAAAAAGGCATTTTTAAGAACCTTATGGTGTTTGAAGTCTGTTTAAAGCGACGTTTTCATAAGCTAGAAGAAGTTCATCTGTTCGGATTTCCTAGCTGAAATTTTAATTGCCCGCAATTGTTAGGGAACAAAATCTTCTTTTGAGAAAATGCAAGCTGTTCTAGGGAACTATTTTCTTTCCGAAAATGCTAGCTGACGTTTTTGACTGCCAAAAACAGCAATTACGACCCTTTCGAAAACCTCAGGGGCTATGATTTTCCCATTGCGAATCTTGTAGGCAACGTTTTAGTTACGAAAATCCGAGTGCACTCTTTAATCGACGCCGAAAGCCTCAGGCGAATTGCCCTCCACCGAACAGATATCTACCGAAACTTGTCGTTGGGTGCCCCTGAAGGATTCAAAAAATGAAATGGCGTCGCCTTGAATATTCTTATTCCATAAATTATAGTGCTCCATAAGGCTTACCTTGGCATTATAGAAATTGCTGACAAATTAACAGCGTTCGACTCGATTGATGCTCATTTATCGGATGCAAAACCACGCTCGTGTCCGGTTCATTCGCAGATAAAATCGAACTGCATGATCAAAATATTCGCCAAGGTCGGACATCAGTTGAAATCTGGCATATCGGTACGGCAGATACATGTTCGGAGGTATCAAATCATCCCTTATCTTTGCTTAAAAATACTAGCTAAGCAAAGTCTGAGATGGCGCACATCTTCCTTCGGGTTAACTGCACAGCGCTGTCAACTTCGAGAGGTCATTTGGCAGCGACCGTGTATGACAAAGTAACGGGACAAAAGTCATGTTTTGCCAGCATAATTACAAATCAAATACAAGGAGACAACAGCCTGGCAATGGAAGACAGTATGCCAACACGTGAAGAATTGTGAAGAATTTTCTACAGTTGACCCCTAACTAAACGGATTTTTAACTAGAGCCCGCCAACAAATACTTTCGCGTTAGGCGAAGTTCAACAACAACACCAGCCGTCTTCAAGGTCTTTTCCTTACCGCTACGACGACTCTTGTTGAAAATATCGACGCAAATGAAGAGAAAGGACGTTAAGAGAACCTTGAGAAGAAAAAACAAATACCGATACTCGGGGAAATAAGCCGGATGAACGTGGATTATTTTCACAAATTAGCGCTCTTAGGCGATTTGCGTATTTTCCGTCTGTGCGACAAGGCGACATTGCAGTGAAAACGAATTATTCTGCGTGTTGTAACGCTATGGGGCAAAGAAAATCTAAGTTGTTCTTACACTGGAATAATCCGTAAAGAACGTTCCGTCAAGAGAATATGTCACAAGGTATTTCGTCACCCACTCCAATGATGATGAACTCCCCTGCGTTGATATTCTCGTCACTTTCGTCCAGTTCCCAAAGTCCACCTGAAACCAGCTGCCATCCAGTTCTTTTGCCTTCCAGCCCAAACTTTCCAACGCCCCAGGGTTATTTCCGGTACCAGGTTTTTGGTACGAATGAAGCCTTCCATTTCCGGGCGTAAAAGGCTCCCACCAACTGGAAGCCGTTACTGATGAGTCGGGAATAGCATTGCTTTCCAATCCCAGACCTGCTTCACAAACTGGCAGCGAAGGGGCTGCAAAACCTAAGAAATAAATACATGCTAGCTTACCCAGTTATACTTTAAAAGTGTCCCCGTATAGAACAAATCATAATACTCTTTCGGTTTTCATAAGAGAATTCCGTTTGGATGCATTGTGTATTATTTGTGCTTTTCACTAACAGCTTTTTCCAAAATAAGGTGTAAATCAACCGAGTTATTATATTTTAAACCCGGTTTTTCAGGGAACAGGTCCGATGTACAAAATTTATCGCCGTTGCACCCCCGACAGACATTATCATAAAGCAAACCGCAGCACCTTATAACGAATAGACTTGGAAAAGATAAGTTCCTGCAAATACTCTTACCGGATTTGCAACCATAGAAGTCAGCCCTCAGCGCAATAACGTTGCTGTAGCTAACTGGGTTAATACGGATGTACCGTGTAATAATAGGATCCCGCAGCTTGTGACTCACAACTGTAAATTGATCACTGTTACCATCAAACATCTGGGGAAGAAACAGATAGTTTCACCCAAATTTGAGATTAAAGATGTGCTACAATAACATGGGCATATAACTATCAACGGATTTTTTTGTATAGATCAAATTTAAAGGAGATATTGCAGTGAAAATATAAATTTCTGCGTGTTGTGACTCCCTGAAACACATCACATCTAAGTTCTTCTTACCTTGGAATAATCCTTAAAGAAAGTTCCGTCAAGAGAATATGTCACATGGTATTTCAACACCCACGCCGGTATATCTGAACTTCCCTGCGTTGATATTCTCGTCACTTTCGTCCAGTTCCCAAAGTCCACCTGAAACCAGCTGCCATCCTGTTGTTGTGTCTCCCAGGCCCCAAACGTTCCAGGGTTATTCCAGGTCCCAGGTTTTGGGTACAAATGAAGCCTTCCATTTCTGGGTGTAAAAGGAACCGTCCAACTGGAAGCCGTTACTGAGGAGTCGGGAATGGCATTGCTTTCCAATCCCAGACCTGCTTCACAAACTGGCGGCGGAGGGGCTGCAAAACCTAAGAAAAAAATACATGCTAGCTTACCCAGTTATACTCTAGAATTGTTTGATGATTTTAATGTTTGTCACCCTCCTTACCGCATATAACTCCTGTTTTGTTGTTGTTGTTGTTGTTTAATCTTGGGAAGGGGTTTTGGCTCTGACTAGAAAGTCTTTGGCCGATTTTCCTTCCGATAAGAGACAGTAGGAGTTTTCGGAAATATTTGAGCGAGTTTAGGGTTCTCTGAAATGAGGTGCCAGTGTTTCATAAGACTCTTTTTTGAGATTTCATGTGGCCGGATTATTTGTAGTGCCAAATTAACTGATGTCTTAGTTTGAGTTCAGTTGTGAAGCCTCTTTCTTTGATGAGAAATTAATTTTATCCATTATGCTTGTCATAAGTCGGTTCTCGAGGATAGCCTCGGTCGAGTAAGTGAGATTGAAAATCCTGCTTAATCTTTGACTGAGTTTGTTCAAAAAAGACGCAACGCTCCTCCTTTAACGAATCCGATCTTAACGCTGAGAGGTGTTTGCACATCAAGCAAGAGAAAATAAAGGAGGTTAAAGAGTACATCCGCCATACACGCCTTATTTCAGGGTAATTCGTCTCGGCTTATTTTTAGCTCCCGCGAAAAAGGATGCCCATGCGCGTGTAGTTTCATCTCTGTTTGTGATTGGCTATTACCAACACACGTGAGATTTCCGAGGTTGGCATGTGATCTAAAAGTAACCTGAGACTATTTACCCCCCGAAATAAGGCGTGTGCGGCGGATGTATTCTCTAACCTGCTTTATTTTCTCTTGCATCAAGTAAATTGCCGTTGACAAAAAATGAACCTTCAGGATCTAGGAAAGCAATACGTTCAGACGACATTTCGCAAGTAAACTTGATTGTTGAGTGGAAATTGTTGGCGAATTCATCAAAATTATTGATTTCGTTTTCGCTTATGGTCCACACTGAAAAACTGTCGTCTATAAAACAATTCCAGGGAACAGGTTTTTGGGGGCTTGTTAAGAGTAGCTGTTTTACAACATGAGCCATAAAAAATGACTGCGAAGGCTGCTGTGATTTTAGTTCCCATTGCTATGCCGTGGGTCGGCAGATGTTTGCCATTAAATTAAAAAAATTTTTACCTTCACTCTTTCTCTACCGGTCGATTTGGTCGCGGCCTTATTTGCAATTTTCGGAGGGTAGGAGGTCAAATCGACCTGGCTACTCCATATAAGGGGTTTTTACGGCGATTTCGCTGGTCCACAACACCGAAGGCTCTATCTTTGTTGTCACGCTCGTCACGCTAGCTGTCGTTTATTTCTAAACGATCATTGCAGCTGCAATTCGTTGCTTATTTGATTTATAAGTGTGTTTTTCGAGCCATTTTGCACCTCAGAAGCCCCCTGCTTGGCATCGTAAAATTGGGTTGAACTGACTTCCCCTTATTTTGTTCATTTGGTTTGTTTGTTTGTGTTCTTGCTTTTTAACCTAAATGTGCTTACACATTAATTAAGACACGCCTAAATTATCATTTTATAGTTGTATTTTCTTGAGGTGCCTGTAGCCCGAATAAGCCATAATGGTTTCTATATGGGCATCCTCGCCTAATGGTTTTCTCTTATCGATTATTTAATATCTCTTGTAGTTAAATACATATTTATCTTGTAATTTAAAATAACAATAAGTGGCAAAAATAAACTGAAACTGAAACTGGGTTGAATGGTAGAGACAATCCTTTGAAAGAATACAGAGGTGAGAAGCAATTTCACACGAAGTGGGCCGCTCAAAGTATTTGAGCGAGTGATGGCAATCCACCGAGTGAAGTTGTGTCTTTAGTCGTTTTGTGAGTGGATTCCGGGACGTGCATGGCAATTTTGGCGAGATTTGACCTATAAATAAGGCAATCGGTGCAACAGTTTTGCCAGCAGGACCGGGTGGCTCGACACGGTTCTAAAAATTATATGAAATGGAAATTGGAAGACTTCCATGCTGCTGTAAGGCAAGAATATCCCAGAAATCCTTTGGGTCACAAACGTGAAAATTACAGACCGTGAGAGCAACTGAAATCAAATAGCGTTAACCGCGTCGCGCTAAGGAAGTGAGCAGGATAAAGTGGAACAAGTTGCAAGAAGTTTGCTGGCAATGTAAGCCTTTAATTCAATAGGAATTTTTGTCTTGAAAAGTTCAAGACAAAGTTGCGTGAATTTTGGTGTTGTCCGAGGGCGATTTTGGTTTTCAAAGAGAATAAACAGTAATATTAAGAGAAAATTGGGAGTTTTCAACCATAGTCCGGGATTTGGGAAAGTTCCAGGTTTTCAAAGCATTGGTCTTCTACGACAAATATTTTGGTGAGCGGAAGAAAAAGAGTTAAGGATCAGTTCCATGAGTTCCCAAAGCATAAGTGTGGGGATTGTTGGTTTGTAATGACAATGCTCGTCGTATTATTGGCAAATAGTTTTAATCCTTTCTTCCTGAAGGGATGTTAGTGCAGACATCATCAAGCAGCGCCCCCCTGATCAAGGTACAAAGAATTGTGTTGTCTGGAATGGGTGTTTTCGATGAAGTTTATGACGTGTGTAGTATCTTTGATGTACGACTCTTGTTTTGCAGAAAGCGAGGCAACAAAACTGGATATAAGTTCTGTCGGCCCAACGCGCTGTCGGAAACAATTGATCTGCTGACTAGCTAGAACAGGCTTGTGTATTTTGGTCAGCGTGTAGAATTCCGGTCAGTTCTAGGTGGATTCTTTCGATTTTTTCGGTCTTCATCAGAGAATTCCGTTGGGTTGCATTGTGTATTACTTTGCGTTTTTCACCAACGGCTTTTTCTAGTAAGGTGTAGATCGACCGAGGTATTAGGTGAATGAAGAGAATACTGAGTTCATGCTCACTGGAACTCGCCAGCAACTTAGTTAAGTCCGAACTGATACTCTTTTACTTGGTGACACGCCTATACCTTCAGTTACTGAAGCTTGGAATTTAGGTGTCTGGTTTGATTCTAACTCCATTTTCACAACCGCGTAAACAAGCCGTTGGTACAACATTAGGCTATCAGAAAATACCTCCCTTTTGAAGCTGCAAAGCCTTTACTACAAGCTTTAGTCATAAGCCGTATGGACTATTGCAACTCGCTATTATATGGTCTGCACCAGCTTTACATATTCATAAATTGCAACGTGTACAAAATGCAACTGCCAGGTTACTGACCAACACACCGCGCTACGCGCACATCACACCTGTCATGATAGAGCTTCATTGGTTGCCTGTTAAATTTAGAATTATTTTTAAGTTCAGTTTAACAATTTTTAAAGCTCTCCATGGTCTTGCACCATATCTTAGCAACCTTTTCTCTTTTAACCACTCTAATTATAATTTAAGATCAAATAATGATAATATTCTTGCCCGGCCCGCAGTAAAATCGGCCAAGAACAGTGGAGATAGAGCCTTCTCAGTTGCTGCTCCAGTTTTATGGAACGCCTTGCCGCCAAGCTTTCGGGCTATCGATAACGTTATCACATTTAAGAGAGAGCTCAAAACGCATCTTTTTAGGCAAGCGTATTTTAATGTTTAGATTTTATATTTGTGTGTGAGGTTATTTTATTTCTGTAATTATAATATAATTAGCACTTTAGATATAGTTTTACATTTTTAGCTTAGTTAATTTAACTTAAATGATATTTTATCGATTGTAACAATTGTTAAGCGCATTAGATCATATATTTTTTAATGAATTTTTGTGCAATATAAGTAACAAGTTTATTGAATTTTAAACTCTGTTCTTCAAAGAACAGGTCTAATATAAAAACGAGGCAGCACCATCTGCTTCATAGACGGAACCATTAAAAATTTCACTGTTCAAACGATTTTTATAGATAAAGCATTAGCTGCGTGTTTTTATAAACAATGCAACATACCCGAATGACAGCCATAAAGTTCCATTCTCAGTGCTATATATCCATGGTAATTTACTGGGTGTACACGAATGAAGCGAGCCACGATAGGTGGAATAAATGTGTTGAAAAATGGATTATTTTGGTCCCTGTTACCTTGACGTACCTAAGTAGAAAAAGAGAATGTCATTCGTTTTCACTTCTATGGATATTTTCAAAGAATTTAATGAGAGTTTCTCATAAAAAAAAAAGTTCATCTTAAACTCTCCTGGACGAGCGAATGAGTCCAGCCATCCAGTAGGTCGGCTAATCTTTTCCAAACATAGGGCACTGAGGCCATGTTATAGCGGGAATAGCTCGGGGTTAGAACTAGAAGGGTAAGATGATTTTACTGTGCCAAACAAACAACGGCGTACTTGAATGTTTTCCGGTGTATACAATTTACAGACCACACGCTGAAGACTTACAAACCCATGCTCGAGACCCAAACCTGAGGATTCACGACAGATTAGGTGGGCTTGGCTTCGTGAAACTAGGCCTGACTAGGCCTCATCAATTTCAGGCTAGTCTGTAGTCTTCTGCATTACTGGTCTGCGGTTTGCAATCTTGCACTGATTTGTTTCTTGTTGGTTTTCCCCGAAGTCTGAGGCCTTTTGCTTGTCACTATTCATGGCGCATTGCAAATTTTAACATTCACACATTACCTTGTAAAGGCCTTTACTTGATTCTGTTTGATAAATGGGAAAATAACCGCCATCGAGGCTATATGAAACCATGTACTCAGTCACCCATTGTTCCGCAATTGGATCTCCTTGGGTGGCAATCTTCGTTACCATGGTAATGTTTCCTAGGTCCACCTGAATCCATTGTCCTATGTCTAGTCTCTCTGGCATCCAAGACCCAAGTTTTCCATATTCAACCATTTGATTAAGCCTTGCTTGGTGGAACGACGATTCGACTATTAACTAAAAGTACAGAAAATGTCTTGTTAGAGGCCTTAGTTTTGGTCATGTTACACAAGTCGAAACACTGCAACATCTACAGTGACCATTTCGCTATTTACTACATGGTCAGCCAATACGAGGCCAGGTCTAAAACAGTACCATGCATACGTCCCGGTGAAAATTAAAAAAAGAATAAGAAGAAGAAGAAGAAGAAGAAGAAGAAGAATGACTGTCTAAGTTGCAACAAAAACGAGTCACCGCGAAATGGTGCATTTTATATCCTGAATATTGACTTGATGCTTAATGTGGCAAATTGCCTGACCAAACTTTCATTTACTGGGTGCTTTTTGTTTTGAATTTTCTTTCTTCTGTAACTGACAGAGTTTTAATGATACCTGAAAGGGAGGTTTTTGACGTTCGAGTGGTTATATATGTTCGTCGATTCATGTGTCCCACATGTAAAACCACTTGTTAACTACGTGATGAATTATCAAGAATTGTATACTTACAGATGTAGTGGCTTTGATAGCAGAGTCAAGAATTCTTCTATCTTCCATGCCCAAGGGATGATCACATTCTGGGTATATGTCTGTTTCACGTAAGTAATAAACAGAAATTAGTGATTATGTAGACGCCCCGTGGACAGTAATCCTATGCTATGTGGAAAACATTTACCTTGGACATCAGACAGCAAACAGCAACGAGATTCTAATTCCTCGGTGCAAAGGTATTTTAGCTGAACATGCCGTTATGGAATGCTTAAACGTTACAGTCTTAGAAGACTTGACCAAGAGTGTGTGGCCCGCCGTGGGGCCCTTGGCAAGGACATGAGATTGGCGCTTAAAAACGTTCCATAAAATTAGCGATTTAAATTGGGCATACATAAAATGCATTGCAGTCAGTCTTTAGCAAGTAAATAAAACGTTTTAGCCGACGTAGAAGCCTTGAAGGTGTAGTATGAGCCGTTGACGATCAGGTCGGCGTCTCATTGTTTAGCCAGTTGCAAGGGTATAACAATCTTAAAAAGATGCCAAACTCTGCATAACCTACCTGGGCAGCTTGGTAGTTTACACTGTCCAATCTCAGTGCTATTTCCCAAGTGTGAACAGTCATCTCCATAAGGACCCGGTGGAGGATTTGTGCAAGAACGGGTTCTGGAGCGCGTTCCGGCCCCACACGTTACTGAACAAAACGACCATTTGCTCCACTCAGTGTAGTTGCCATTTCCTGATTCCAGAAGAAGGCCGGAAAGAAAAGGACATTGCTATGAATTTATTTTTCTTTGTATTTTTTTCTTTAATGGTTTGTTTGTTTAACTTGAGTATAGTCATCACCACGAAAGATTTCCTTTACTTATCCAACTTAAGGCAATTGAAACCGCACATGTACACTTCATGATTCATACTAGTGGCAACGTGTTTTAGAAATATGAAGTAGATCCTTGGGATCGACTTCACTGATTCCTTGTATATGTTGCTTTGTTCTTCGTGGGTTTTTCTTCGGATATAATATCGACAACGCAGGTGGACTACTCGGCTGATTGTCAAACTTCCTCTATTTAGTAATGCTCCTAAATGAAGAAAATCTTACTTATTGTGCATCCGTAGAACTCTACCCTGAAGGCTACATCAACATTCCATGACTCTGGAATAATTCTGATATACCGTGCCCTTATTGGTGGTATCAGCACATGACTTGTGAGGCTGTTTCTATCGGTATTTCCCGGAGTAGTCTGTACAAACAAAAAAAGCTAAATGGATGAGATACTCTAAATATGAGGTGAAAAGAACTAGGCTGATGTCCATTTGAAAGCTACTTCAAGTAGTTTGTGCTGTAATAGGTCTATAGCAGGAGGAGAAAAAATAAGCATACGGCCACACTGCTATAGTACAGTATTTACCTTGCCTAGGCTGCGCCAGGAAGAAAATGGCATTTTGAAGAGGCAGGAGGCGACCAAAATAGAATGACCATGATATAAGAAATGCCAGGAAGAGGCAGCTACAAAGGAGACAGGTATAGAGTAAGGAAACGGAGGTTTTAAAATGTTCCTGACTTCCTCTACCAGTCTGGTTGTGGACCGTTGTGGCTTCAATTCTCCGAGATTTTTTCATTTTATTTTTTTAAACCATTGCACGTAGTTAACTGGACCAAAAAGTCTAAATGTAATGTTTTAACATCTCTAGAGAAAACCTTATAGACATACAGCGCGCGATTAGTTTAATAATTTGTGACCCAAAATACAAAATCTGCGCTCCCGTTGCAGTTTACCTTGTTTTGTGATTTTGAATGGTATTCTTTGAAATAAACACAATCAGTGCTATATTTCAGAGAATAACTCTTGACCCAGAAAGACTTCAAGTGGTGACCTTGGGTAGAAATGCCGTTAATCCGCGTGTCATTTCCAAAGTCGACTTGAAACCATTGGTTCTGGTCACTGATTTGTGGTATCCAGCCTCCTCCTCTTCCGGGTGCTTCTTTTTTCAAGTTAAAAGGCACATGAATGACATATGAAATAAATCATATATGAACTGCGGAATGAAATGAAATGAAGCAACGATCCTCGCAGTTATGAACGCAATTTATGCAATTGCGTAAGGAAGCCTGAAATTTTTTTTCAGGCTTCTTTACGCAATTGCATAAATTAGGTTCACAACTGCGAGGATCATTTGGCGATATATTTGGCGACAAACGAATCCATCATTTGAATGCGTGGCGTCATAGATTGAAATGGAACAATCAGGAGACATTCTTTTGGCTTAGAATCAAACACTGATTAACCATCGATGCTTGGTCGCCAGTTCAGTGACTAAAGTTGAGTCTCTGACCGTTTACCATTTGTCAACAAAAACCGCACGTTTCGGCTTATTCTACTCATGACCTTCAACATTCTTCCATGATATAATCGCTATTTAGCCACCTTACCTTTAAAATGAAGTCTCGCATTTTCAGGTCCGTCCACTGAACTTCTTTTCGAGGAGGCTGTAATGGATTCATTTTTAATTTGGAGGCTTTCCATCCCCAAAGGTTTCCAACAGGTCATATCGGGAGTTGAAAATCCTGTTAGTAGATGTAATTTCCGGCAGTACAAATGAGAAATAGATGTCAGCATTTAAAAAAACACCTTACATCCCTTGACGTTGATTGTGGAATCCATGCCAGTGACACAACATAAAGCATGGAATCCCTTGCATGGTATGAAAGGCAAGTTATTTGATAAACATAAGGTTCGTGAAATTCACAGTTAGTATTGCATTTAGTGTTGGTACTGATATAGAAATTAAGAGGTGATAAACCATCTACATTTTAAAACAGCTTCAACAATAACGACTCTGCGTAGGGCACTAACAACAACGTACCAGTTTTACAACCATAAAAGTCTGCTCTCATAGCAATCCAACCTTGGTAGCTTACTGGGTTGATTCGTATGAAGCGGGTAATAATCGGGTTCTGCAGCTTGTGAGTCACAACTGTGAACTGATCACTATTCCCGTCAAATATCTTTGAACAAAGAGGATATATGTTTATTTTTTCATTTCAAGCCTTTATCAAAATAAAAAGTAATAAACCCGCCGAACCCAACAAGCGAGCCCAGGTTACATTGCGGCCTTGTCGGCAAATTCCTTATAATGATGAGAAAAATGGCAGCTTTTCTGCAATAAACTCAGTAAACTGTGCTTGTTATCAATGTGTTAATTGAATAACAAATCAATAATTTTGCTCTCACACAGAATTTATGAGGCCTGACATCAACCGAGAAGGCCGCAATCTAGCCTGGGCTCGCTTGTCGGGTTCGGTTGCACATGTGGATTGATTCTCGTTCTTACTCCGAGGGGTTTACGTTTGGGGTACTCCGGCTGGTACTTCGGTTTGGCCCGGCCTTTCCTATAACGTCAGTATTTCTATATTCCAGTTCGATCTGTATAGTGCACGTTTACACAATTAGCACCGTGTGAGCAAAATGCCGTTAACGCTTAATTATTTTCGTAACCGAAACAAGGTGAAATGTAGATTTAACAAGAAATTCTGCGAGAATTAGAAGCGGCCTTTTTTACCATCCGAGCCGGATTAATGTACAGGATAAGTTCAAGTTGATCGTAATTCAATTTTTGTCACCTTTCAGTGGCATGACAGTCAATTCGTCACTCCGAATGATAAAGGATTTAAAATTCGATCATATACGTAGGGAAGGTTTTGGTGGCCTAGTGAATATTTTTTTCCTTGATCTCTTTTTTTTTCTTTCCTTTCTTTCCTCTGTAACCCTTGGGCATTGAAACGGATTTTAAAGAGACGATGCGTGACCGACCTAATGACTTTATTTACTACAAAATTCTCTAGTGACCGCAAGAGATGTCTCATTAGTGCAATCGGATAAGGGACCGGGATTGGGATCCAAACGTCGCGAGTTCAAGTCCCGGCACCGTTAGTAGAAACTTGTTTCTTTATTTATTTCTTCCTCTGGCCGAGAGGGGCACGGGCCTCTCGACGGACACCACGACGGAAAAATAACCACAAAAAAATGGGTATTACTAGAAGCGGCTCGTCGCTAAGAAATATTTCATTTGCCTCCAAATCTTACAATCTTATATATTGCCTCCTATCTTCAGAGCTATTAAGTCAACTTCAAAGTTCAATTACCACTGGATAATCTGTAAAAAACAATCCGTCGTAAGAATAAGATACTTTGTATTTGGTCACCCACTGTGGAACATCTTGCCTGCCCTGAGTAGAGATTCTTGTCACTTTTGTCCAGTTCACAAAGTCCACTTGAAACCAGCTATCGTTGCTTACATTGCCAGCTACCCAGCCACCAACCTCTCCGGGTTTAACGTACAAGTGCAGTCTTCCACTTCCGGGTTTATGTGAGCCAAATGTGCTTGAAGCCGTCACTAACGAGTCGGGAATATCGTAACTTTCCAATCCTAAGCCTGCCCCACAGACTGGAAGTGTAGGGATTGGAAAATCTAAAACAATGTTCTCAAAGTGTTAGGACAGTAACAGCAAACAAAGCGAGGCATATATGACTGTTCAAATTTTAGAGTTTTATTCAGTTTATTCAAGCTCCCTCGCCAAAGTGACCCTTATTGGACTGAGATAAAATTTGAAAAGACAGCAAGATGAAAATTGAATCATGTACTCGTTGTCACAAGGCTACTTTTAATCCAGGTTTAATACTATTATTTCCAGAATTTAGCTAGTTAAGGAACTTGCTCGAGAAAATAGAAAGCACTGCTAAGTAGTGGAATTCTAATATAGTTGATACAAAACATCAATACGTACAACAGAATCGGTCTCTCACCCGAATAACATCCATAGAACTCCAACCTCAACGAGATCCATTCATGAAAATTTACTGGGTGAATGCGAATGAAGCGAGCAACGATGGGTCGCCTAAATAATTTGTTGCTTACGGTACCGTTTTGATCTCTGTTAGCCTGAAATACCTACAGGAGAGAGTCAGAGAGGATAAGTATGTCGATTTCAAATTTCAAAATACCTGCATGATCAACAGTTTTAACTTGTCATAATAATTAGAACTTTTCAAGAAAATTGGAAATGGGATTCCTTTTTCTAAAGCGACGCCTTGTATTAAAAGCAGGATCAATAAGAGAAGAACCGCTCATGGTTTCAAACCATATGCATTAGTCACCATTAAAAGAGAAAAGAAAGCAAATGAATGCAGCTGATTCTAATGAGGTGATGATGTGACTCCACTTGGTTCACGTGATAAAAGGATGACAGCTGAGTAACGAAGTCGACATGCAATTTTGCAATAAGTTGGAATGACGGGACCTCCTGGTATCATTAGGCGATTCCCACTGTATATTAATAGACAAATTGCTTCCAAGGAAAGCTTTAAGATTAATTTGGAATTCTTAGTATTTCGAGCTCTCATTTCACACCTCACCTTAGCAGAAGAATCGTTTGAAAATTGCGGGTAAAACTCGAAGTAACCACCGCCCAAGCTGTAGGACACCTTGTACTCAGTCACCCATTGCGCTGCCTCTCCACGCCCTTGAGTTGCAATCTTTGTTACAGCAGCGACTTTACCAAGATCTACCTGTATCCATTGCCCTAAATCCAGCGACGAAGGCGACCACGCCCCCATGCTATTATTTACTGTCATGCAGGCAAGCCTGGCGTTGGACGCTGTTAGAGATGAGTTGAACTGAAATTTGGGGCCATTTGTTAGAAAAAAAGTTTCATTAGGCTATTAAACGAATTTAGTCAGCGCCAGATTGCCATGGTACAAAATATCAAGAAATGAACGCCATAAACTGTATTATGTGCATAGTGGGCTTAATTGATCCATTATCCGGCATGCCCTAACTGTCATGTTCACAAAGTCAGATTAAATCAAGAGAAAACAGGATTCGGAATATACTCACAGCTGTAGTAGCTTTGATAGCAGAATCAGGAATTGTTTTATTTCCCATTCCAAGAGGAAAAATACAATCTAAAACTTAAGCAGTGAATAGTTGTTATCAATTACAAATTCGCATAATTTATCCAGAAGGGTACTTGTCACGTGTGAGCCTCATCTAATGTTTCACATCCTTTTATTATGCCTGTTACCCAAGTCGAGGAAAAAGCGCTTATGTGCTACACATGACCCATTAAATTAAAGAATGGACGAAGTGCGTTTGTATGACTTTGCTACAAGTTAGAATAGGGTTGTCCCTCACTGTTCACTGCATCTAGTCTGACTACAGTATAACTCTTTTTAATTTGCTTTTTCACAGTGTCAAGTTTGAGTGACTGAATATTATTATTTATACCACACCATTGAAAAACAGCCAATCAGAATACAGGAAAACTGTTGTATATTCGTCGGTACGGAACCTTCCCTTCCTACACTGCATTAAATGTATGGCATTGTATAAAATAGTTATTCAAAGCTTTCTCGTAACATACCATTGAATTATACCTAAAAGGCTCGTGTGTCTACCGAGGAAACTGACAAGTGACTCGTGGGATATTCCGTGGCATATAACTCGAAAGCATCGCATAACTAGTATTATAACATATAGCTGATAAATTTGCGTCGTCAAATTCAATTGCGCGAGCGTGCTTCACATTCCTATTGTGCACGCTGATGACGTAGCAGGGGAAATTTCTCTTTACACAATATTTAAACTACCGCGTTGAAAATGATATAAAACAATTGGTTCATGCATCAGCTGTGCGTTCATCGAGATATGAAGTACTTGGGAAGTTTGGAGAGCACTCAAGAAGCTAGAGTTGCCCTTGGCTACGCCTCGAGCAACTCTTACGCATCTTTCGTGTTCTCCAAACTTCCCGCGTGCTTCATATCTCGATGAGCGCACGCTGACGCATGTACCAATTGTTAATGAATCAGACAAAAACTACTGCTGTTATATACGCACCTTTGGTGGAATTCCCTGAAAAATAATAGTAATTGCAGTATAAGAAATATAAAATTTAGCAAATTTACAATCCCCTAGGTCCACCTGAGGTGAGCGCGAAAACTAGGGTCCCACACGGTTACGTTTTGACGGTCATTGCAGGTTGCACTCGCCATTGTAAACCAACAGTCTAGACCAATTTACTTTCTAAGAACAATATTAGGAGCAATTTTTTGAAGGGGTTTGGATTTAACTAATCAGTATTGCCTTTTACGCATTATTGAATTTATTGATAGTTTATAAAATTCTCGCTTGTCTTGGTAACATACGTTACTGTAGAATAAATTGCATTGACCCGTCACCTAAATTATAAAACAGAGGTAATTCCTATGTTTACTTCAAAGTTGCGCACTTCAGTATGCTTTTTTCGTAATCAACTATTTGTCTAGGTTCCCCGAGGAATTAGTGGCAACTATCTGGTCGATGCATTGAAAAGAAAAACCACATAAGATATGCAGACTCTTACTGAAATGTACTGCGACTTATTCGTTGCCGTGGATAACTTATGGTTCCGAAACCTATTTTTGAATTCCGTTCCAGTAGAACCAACGTATTGTAGGCGGCATTTGTTGCAAGAGGCGAGATAAACTACAATTCTAGAATCACAAGACAGTTTTGATTTTTATTTTCTCATGCTCGTTTGGAAGCTCTGGCAAAAATTGGATTGTATCATAAAGTTTTTGCAAAGGTCGCATCTGCTACGGTTATATACATGTTGTCCTTTGTGCTTTTTCGAATTACATGGCTCCGGTACCAACACGTTAGTCAGTGGCCAAATTTTTTATAACGTATTTGAAAATATGGTGAATTCGCAACACGTTGCTGAGGATAAAAAAAACAAAACAAAACAAAACAAAACAAAACAGAAGTACGTTGCTATAGGTTAATTGATTCAGTGGCAGTTTTTCGGTGTATAAATATCCTTTTATTAGTAAAGGTATTAGCAGTGGTTAACTAAGTACATTTAAAATGAAAGTGATGCTTATTGTGCCGAAAAAAATTATATATCTATTATATTTTAGATGTTTTTTTTTTACATTTTCAATGATGAAAGTGATGCTTATTGTGCCGAAAAAAATTATATATCTATTATATTTTAGATGTTTTTTTTTTTACATTTTCAATGATGTCTATTTTTACTCTAATTTAAATGCTTTGTTATTGTTCCGTCTCTTTTCCTTTCCCTTTTATTTAAAAACACGTGGTTTATCTTCTTTCAATAACCTGTTGTCACATTACTAATTACTGGTGAGACCAATGAAATTTGCAGTCCAATATTGTCTATTGACGTTGTTATACATGCACATTGCTAGCAAAAGTCATCGACATGTAGCTTAACCATCCTTTATCACAACACGAGTGATCGGCATGAATTTGAGAGTCAGTAAAAGCGGCAATAAATGATAAAATAACATAACTTAAAAGTTTCAAACGACCCGAGCCATAGCTCATGTACCATATGTATGTATGTATATATATATATATATATATATATATATATATATATATATATATATATATATATATATATATATATATATATAACTTTCAAATATCACAGTTGCAGAAGCCAGCTAGGACTCTTAGATGAAAAAGGTCTTTGAGGAAAATTTAATTTTAAATCAGCCACCCGTGAATTCAAGCAGCTACTCTCCCGCTCTGTCTGGTGTCGCGAAAGGTCTATTTTTGAGTGAAATTTCTTTTGGTCCGTTAAAATGTAATGGAACATGCTGTCCGTTGTCCTGTATGCAATGGCGATCAGATATATATTCACCAACACAAAATATCAATAGCAAGAATGTGGAAACCGCATTGCCCTGAGACGCTGACTTTAAATATTTCTTTAGTTTTGATAATTTTGAAGCGAATATCAATCACTTAACTTTTGGCTGCATGAAAAGTTCATATTACGCTCTTCATATTAGCACGCCATGCATATAAGCACACAATTCATCTGCGAGGACACGTGACTTGTGATTAACGTAGCTTGGCTCAGTTTTGACGTCGTGAGAATTCTAGCATTGTCGCGGGTAGTTTTTCTTCGATATTATTAATGGAGATTTTTGTTTTGTCCTTTTACTTTTTTTTTTCCTTGTTGGTCTAAAATGTTTTAAATAGAACCGAGGACAAAAGCGGGCACGAAGGAACCTTGTTTTTGGAAGAGCTTTCGACGGTTCTCAAGTCACATTCTCGAACGCAAACTACTATT
Organism: Pachyseris speciosa; assembly: GCA_016490735.1. Taxonomy (NCBI): domain Eukaryota; kingdom Metazoa; phylum Cnidaria; class Anthozoa; order Scleractinia; family Pachyseridae; genus Pachyseris; species Pachyseris speciosa. Next base: position 861,548 of record JAEMWC010000036.1, read on the forward strand.
AGTCGCTTGAAACTCTATATTTTTCGTGGGCTTGCTATTTTTATGTCCTTCTTTATCACTTGGCAGATAATGTAGAGCGTCTGACATATTGAGTCACTCATACTGACCAGGCACTGACATATCGGTTTCTCACCCTCAAAAGATAAGATACAAACTAAGTACTGCTTGGTCCCTTCAACACTTTTTTGGACTCCTCGAATTGATTATAACATGTCTTCAGTGAATCAAGCTTTTTGAGATAGTGGATATTGTTTTTGGTTTGTTTCAAATTCATGGCAGTTTCGAGAAATTAATAAAGTTGAATTAATGAAGGATATATTGTTGGGAAAGCTAAGTTGCAAAGGGAAAATGGAATTATGTATACACACACATATACACGCACAAACCCGTGCCTTTAAAATAATTTACGTTTAAGAATATCACTGCAACAGACGCCTTTTAAATGTTGTACTCACCACTCCGTACTGAAAGCCACAGAAGCAGGAACAATTTAACAGCAATATTCATCGTTGGAAGCGCGAGCAAACTGGCCTGCTTTGTTTCCGTGCTGTTCCTTTGAATCGTGATGACGGCGCCTGCACAAAAATGATAATATACCATTTGATAAGTATGCCATGACAACAGCATACTTTACGTTATCATGACGAAACCATGGAACCGTGCCGTGCACTTGGATTGATGAGCAAAGGTAACTACTAAAGGAGTTTGCTTTACAAAAAAAATGATTGCCACGAAAGATTTGATCCACCGACTTTTAAAATAGTGCAATATTATAATAATAGGCATCTTTCGACTTTGTACATCGAAAGGATGACAGATAACTTGATGTTTTCCACGGATAAGTGCCCCCAGGCCGGGGCAAGGGGGAGTGTTAGGAGGTTGGGTATTGCAAACAAAAGACTGTACATGTACACAGTTCATTCAACGGGTTACATATGGTATTTAATAATCAGGATTTTTGAGATCTGTCCTGTGACCTGAAAGCGTGTCTCTGTCATTGTTTGTGTAGTATTGGGTCTATTTACTGAGGTTTTGGCCATTTTTCCTTGGTTTTAAATTATATTGCCTCTAGCCTGACAAATCTGCGCTGTTTAAATGTGCATAACAAAATTAAGGAACAAATTACGTTTATTTAAAGTGCATATTTTACGAGGGTCTGACTCCATACGGGAAGAAACCGATCCTACAAAATAACTTTCAGACATATTTTATTAACTGTCCGTGTTTCCGTGTTGTTGCATTGTTATCAATCTAGTACCCAGAGTCCTCGGGCTGTTTGGTCAGCGGGTGGACGCCCAGAGAGAATCTGGGATAATGGACCGCCATTTTCCCAGAAAATCTAGGGTAAAACAAATGGAAGCCGTTACGGGCCAGCCAATCAAAAAAATTGATTTTTTTCATTACCCCAGAGTCTCTCCTAGGCGACTAACCGCTGGCCAAAGAGCCAGTCGGGAGTTTTTACTCAAAGGATTCGGTCTTTTGTTTGCTCTAGAACTGATTAACTCTGAGAGTGTGGACTTACATTAAATTGAATTAAAAAAGAAAAACAAACCAAGAAACTGATTATAAAAGGGTGAAAGAAACAAACACACAGTCAGCCACATTTGCCGTTTCATTTTCTGTTGCAGACAAGATGTCAGGTGTAGGATATCTTATGTATCGTCCCACGCAAAAGGTGGAACATGGATTACTAATGTCTAATTTCATTGTTTTCCAAGATGTCTCCTCTTTTGTGGCCACACAGACTAGTTGTTAAAGAACGGTGTTTAACAAAAACTCTTATCAGTGATTATTTTTAGAAACGTCGCGATCTTCACGTCTGCTTCATGGTTATGGTAATTGCTACTCTTTCTGCGATATCAGTTTTACGAACAGGAAGGTTTTTTTCAGCAACCGATCCATAAAAAGAAATTTGCATGATAATGTAACAACCTACATGTTGATACGGACGAATTTAATTCGCAGCAAGTAATTGAAATCACCTTTTCTAGCCTATACTATTTGTTGTTTGCGTCGTTATAGTACCTAACAGGTGTGCCTTTTTGATACATCTCAGCGGCAATATCAGGCGAGTTTGGTCGAGCCAAGGTTTCATTTGGCGAGACCAAAGGAGCCTGATGTTCCACCGATGCGTACCAAAAAGGTGCGATTATGTATCTACCGAACCCAAATTCGGCCAAACATCAGGCAACATCTTCCACTTACGGTTATCAGTTAGGCGTTCATGTCATGTGTACCCTAGGTACCAGAGGGGTTTTTTTCCTTTGGCTTGATTTCTGTGAGCGGCGAATTCGCGATACCGACCCATGGTAGAGAAGCCGCCGTGTCGAGAGAGAAAAAAAACCCTCTGGTCACGGCGGTTGAGAACTTCACTTCCATGATTTGAGATTTTGTACACAGTCGCTGATTGGATTCCGTACGTAGTCAGTTCCAGTCCTTTCTGAGTGAGCATTTATAGGCGCTGTATAATATAGCATTAGATTCTGGATTTTCGGAGATTTTAGAATTGAAACCTTTTCAGGAATTCGAAGAGGCTTTACTTAATTTTATCATACACGAGGATGCGTCTGTGGTTCTGTTAACAACGTCCTTGTTATTTCATTTGCATTGGATACAAAGAAACCGATCCTCACACCATGATCTATGAAGTGATGTTCTTGGATGGGACAACCAAGTCCTAGTGATCTTGAAGCTCAGCGGGATATAAATTTGGTTTAAAAGCGATCTCGGTTGAACGTTGGTGTGAGTAAGCAGTAAAATAGTCACAGAGTCAGTCATGACTTCTCAGAATGGAGAATGAAGTAGTATAACGTAATTGAAGAAAAGCTGGATCTTTTAACGATATCTTCCTTAAAAGATGAATCAAGGAAAGCTGTTGTGGACCTCCTCAACGGAGAGGACGTAATGGCAATCTTACCGACAGGATTTGACAAAAGTGTTATTTTTTTTATTTAACAACTTTATTGATTACAACACAAAGGCAACAATTTACAATCAATTACTGTTAATTAAAGGTACGTACACTTCTGACAATACGGGAAATTGTATTACTAACAACTATACCAACATCACATACGCCATATATTAACAATTCGTATACAATAGTCACACTACTAACAATACAATGCTTTACTTAGTACGTAACCAACAATACAACTCTGTAATTATCTATTATAATAATTATTTTTATTATTTAGTTTTTGTACAGAAACAGCTAGTAATGAGGGGCGACTACATTTATACTTGCAGCCACTAACGCAGAATAACAATTGATACAGCATCTACACACGTTCACGAAGCTAGTGTTTACATCAGAAAGAAACATGGAAACAACGGGAAAACAGAGTGAGCCAAATTAAAAATTGAGGGAGTTCCATTTCCTGTTGTATTGATTAATATTACCTGAAGTAACTGCGATATATTTTTCTAAAAATATTTTTTCACGAGCCAGAGACACAAATTCTGAGAAATGACGTTGGTTGTTTGCTATAGCGTTCACATACAAAAAGTATTTTTCTAGAAGAATGAGATGATTTAGGGCTAAACAGGGTTTAGACGAGTGGATAATTCCAAAAGCAATGTCTAAGTCTGTAAGATCTGGTTTCATTCCGCTTATGTTGTAATACCAATCTTGAAATTTTGCCCCAAAAGAGGCTGCATACATGCAGTCTATAAGCAAATGCCATATAGTGTGGGTCTCAGAAGGGCAGAAAGGACAGTAAGGAGAGTCAACTTTTTTCATTTTGTGCAATAAATTAGTTGTCGGTAGAATGTGGTGATTGATCTTGTACTGGAACATAGATAACTTGATTCCTTTGTGACTTCAAAGGGTAACAGATATACTTTACACAGATCGTCCCTTTCTATTCCGCAAGCTATTAATTTCTTTTCAGCCGTTGGGGGAGGTAAGTTCTCTTGGGTTAACATTTTGTTGCATAGGATTTTGCAAGATAGCGACTCGGCAACGTTTGTGGATGCGTTGGAAGAACGACTGTTCGCATTAAGTAGCTTTTTTCAGGTGGGAGGAATAGAGGAGAGAAGGCTGTAATAGTGTATGAAGTTGAACCTTGTTTGGAATTTGCCACAGAGGGAGTCGAAAGACAAAGAGCAGTTCTTTTCTTCGCCATATAAATCAGAGATCCTTACTATTCCTGCACGATGCCAACGTGGGAAGTACACAGACTTTTTGTCAACTGTCAAGAACTTGTTGTTCCAAATTCCTTGCGCACGGACATCATTTTTAGTTTGACGCGTACTTGCTATGATTTTCTGCCACCGTGAAATGATCTCTTTGTAGAAATTGGGTAGGTGTTCACTTAATCTGAGAAGTTTATAATCGTAGTTGCAACTAAAGAGAAGTGCACTCCCGTCGTTTGCAAGGAGAGATATTGGGATATGTTTCCATGGGGCTCCGCGATCCGAGCACAAACGTTTTACCCAGTTAAGCTTTAGTGCATTGTTGAAAGTAATAAAATATTTCACTCCTAATCTTCCTTCATTTTTGGGTTTGATAAGTGTCGACTTTTTAATTTTGGCTGGTTTGTGATTCCATATGAAGTCGAATATAACATTATTTACCTGCTCAGCAAAGTTTGCTGGCGTTTCCATTGCACTGCAGACAAAAGTGAGCTTTGAAAGGGCTAACGTTATTTTTGAGTTGTTTACTCTAGTAAAAATGCAAGTGGACGGGTATTCTAGTCGTTAAACTGGATTGTAACGAAGATTGTTTAAGGTTAATCGCTAGAGGAGAGTATAGGTAGTGGTCATCGGTTTCGCTGAAGCAGTTCTCGATAAGCATTTTCAGAAGCTACTCTAAGATACCACAATTTCACAACCGCGCGAAACTTATCGTGGTCGATGAATGTCACACTGTCGAAACATGGTGAGCTATTTGAGTTTTGTTTTTGGAATTTTTGTTCGTTTGAGGTTTTTCTTGTTTCATGACTTTCAGTAAACACTATGCAATTGTCAAGCGCTCGCCAGTTTAGACATGTCTTGACTAACCCACGCAAGCCAGCAGAACCTACGGAACCGCCTCATAAAACTACATACATACCCGTATTGAAGTGATAAAACGTTCTCTGGTTAAAAAAAGATTTAAAACATAAGCATAAGGTGTGCACCAGTAGCAAACCCTAAAAGGGACATGCCAAACTGTTCGCATTATCGGGGTTTCCATGTATTGAGCAGGTTGATTAAAGAGTAAAAAGATAAACTTTTTTAGTTGTCGGGAAAAAGAAAACTGTCCGTTATAAAAAGGTCTCCGTAGAGCAGGGATCCACCGTATTTTTGCAAAGAACTCTATACTCTTGAGAGGATTTAAACCATTTTCAGGTATGCATTTTGTTTTTTGTTTTAAGCACTTTAGAGGTGGTTCCGTACGTTCCGCTGGCTCCGTGGGATCGATGAATTAGACATGACGCGCCACTTTAGATTTGGCGGGGAAACTTTTCACGCATTTTACGCATTTTACGCCCCACTATCGCTAAATCTTAAAGTGCGAGTTTAATGTTCTCTCTCCATTTTATTATTTCCTTCCATGGCAGGCATGATAATACGAATATATGGTCTATTCAAGTATCGGCGTATATTTCCTTGAAATTAGTGGCACTTATTCTCTCGATATACCAAGACCAACATAAAATTCTAGAATAAAAATAACTAAATAACTGATCGATAATTTAATTAATGGAATGATTTTTTAATTGACTAACTGATTGATCGATTGATTGACTGAGTGTCTAATCAACCATTTCTTGTGGAAGTAAAATTTGCACCCAAAAATGTTTTTAGAAACGTTTCCGTGCATTGGCTCAGACGGTGGGGGCATGGGTGATTGTGTTTTCCGCTTTTTTTGAAGATCGCTATACATTTAATGTTTTAAAAATGGAGAAGATAAATGTTGATAAGATATCCTTCTCCTCTATCCGGGTTAATTCTGAATTTAAGCGTCGAATAAAAGATACATATTACAACACTGTTTCGCGTTCTTCTGATGGGCTGTCGTACTCAGTAACGGGACATAAATAGGGACGATTTTGATCCACGGCGTTAATTCCGCCGTTTACTTGATTACCTTCTTCTCCTGAAAGACTTCCGTTCCTAATGGGCAAAGCACCCCTATTGTCGATGTTTTCGCAGTTCAACTCCACAGCATTGCCTTGGTTTACTTCCCATTTAACATTAACAAACCTCAAGAGCTTTTGTTCCCAGAGAGGTCTTTCTAACGGATTGGAGTAATCGATAAAATTTCTTTTCCTTAACTCTTTTGGAAGCTTACGACAATCTTCATTGCCAATTCTTATAATAATCAAGCTGTCATCCCCTTTGTTCAAAAGTCGATATTTCGCGATGTCAAGTTCGTACATGCAATAGTTACTCTTGAAAAAGTTGCTCGATACCACAGCTATGACTTTCTGACTTTTGTACACACTTTCGGCCATACTTTCTTGGAAGGGTTTACCAGGAGCAAAATCTCTGTAATGCACGCAGCATTTTAAATGATGTTTGTCTTCCAGGCACGGAAGAAGCTCACCAGTGACCCAATCGGAATCTTCCTGGCTGTATATTATAAATGCGTGGTAAACGAACTCTAAGAAGACAAAAATGGAGCGATTAACTGAGTGCCACTGTGGAACATTTGCATCCCAGTGTTCAACAGTCAGAAGAGATCGATAAGAGTTTTGCTTACCGGAGCTCAAAAGATGAATTTCGTCTGAAATGAAGATGAAAGAAAATGTTGAAAAGAAATTATGACAAATATGCCTAAAGAAAAAAAAGAAAAAGGAAAACACCAGGGGACGGGACAATATAAAGTATTACCAGGCAAGACTATGGAACGTCAAGTATCAAGCAAATATACTGCTCTCTGTCAGTTATATCTAGAGTCAATGCTGTTGTCCACGCATGCACTTAAAAAGAGTTTGGTCAAAGTGAAAACAAACAATTATCCAATATTTCCAAACCAATGCGAGTTTTCGAAACAAAAGTTAGTTTATTCATGTATAGAGCAAAGTCCCTTAATAATTTTCATCTCAAACTGAAATCATTATGACAGCTTTCTGTTTTGAAAAAAATGAAGTTGGGTAGCCTCTTCATTGATATACGTAGTTAATTCAAGTAGCCTACTTTGGCATTGGCCCATATACGTTACTTGATGTGGACATACGATTTAGGTGCACTTGAAATAGGATTTTCAGGAGTCCTGTTGGAACCAACAACCAAGGAACTTTTTAGCTCTATAAAATAGTACCGATAAGACTTAATTCTGCTTTTCCAAGGTTTCAAGGCACATCGAGGAATATGCGTTTGTACTATTGTCGGCTTGAGCTACATTTGGTGCTAACCTGTTGAAGATTTCCTTTTCTTCCAGAGTAAAAAGTATTTTAATAATACAGCAAACAAAACCACTGTCACAAGAATTCCAATAGGTATGGCCACATACGTTCCGATATTGCCTGACCCTGGTCAAAGAAAAAATAATAATTCCAATCAATGATCTGCACAATTTTGCTACGATTGATTTAAATCTGGTTCTCCTAAACTTTTCCAATCCTTCTTAAGCCCCGGCTAAACGATCAAACATTTTCATCCAACATCGTGTTTGGCCGTTTGGCCACCTCTCTCATCCGCATTGAAATGGTTTTCCATGTTTGATCTAGATCAAACATTTTGATCGATATCAAACATTTTCATCCAACTTTTCGCGTTACGACCGTTTCGAGCAAATGTTTGATCTTTAAGCTACCACAAGCCATCCCCACACCCAAGCCAGCCCTATTTTTAGGCGAAGGTGAAAGCGTTTTTAAAAGATAGAATTGGTCTCTTTTTATTTTTAAGAACATATTTTACTTATTATCCATTTAATATTGTTGGCGAATTGGATTATTATTATTATCTTCTTATGACGCTTACGCTCTGGCAGATGTTACGCCGCATTTACACCAAAGAAGCAAGCCATAGCCAATGGCCAAAGGTCCTTTGGGTCATTCCTTCTTGTTTAATTTTCAAGAACCTTTCTCAGGATCCTTGCTGTTCCTAGCAAGGCTGTTTTCTGCAGTAGTCCTGTCTTGATAGCAATTCCTAGCTTCGCAAGCCATCCATCTAACCTTTTGCTTACTCCTCCAAGTGCGCCAACAACTATCGGTACCACTTCTACATGTCTCACCCGCCATAAATTCTTAATTTCTCTCTTTAGATCCTGATATTTCTCAACTTTTTCTCCTTCCTTCTCATGCACCCTGTGGTCCCATGGTGACGCAATATCCACAATGATTGCCTTGTTATTTTCCTTTTCTACGACAACAATGTCTGGTTTTTATTATTATTATTATTATTATTATTATTATTATTATTATTATTATTATTATTATTATATATTATTATTATTATTAGTATTATTATTATTAAAGCGTGCACAGCCGGTAAAAAGCAACCAAATATCAAGAACCACATAACGCCGAAACTACATAAAATCGTTCTGTGGGCTCACTTTTTCTGGTGTTTGGTCAAACATTGTTTGTCCGTTTAGCCACCCAACGTTGTGTTAAGCAAACACGATGGTGGGCGAAAATGTTTGCTCGTTTATCCGGGGCTTTAGGAAAGTTGCGTTTCGAAGTTTATAATATCTCCCTCCCTTCAACGATCCTTCTTGAGTACTTTGTTTGAAAAGCAATATGTTGGAAATGATCCTCGAAGCCCCATCTAAACGACAGATCGTAACTTTATTTTTTACTCCCAAGGTTTCCCACATTGAACAAAAAATAAACGGAGACAACAATGATAATCTCCAAATTAGGAGAACTGCCCCAAATAGCCCAGATGTATGGAGTTGCAGAAAATAGGAGCATGCATCCCTAGCATATGTCCCTCGATTGACCAGCTTTATATTTGCAACTTACTTGACTGGATATTTGCAGCTTGAGAACCTGGGTATGGTAAATTAAACAGAAATAATTTAGAAAGAAGAGCTGAGCGTGTTTCGTTTCTTGGCATAATATTTAAAATATTGAAATGCACATATACATCTATCTATGACAAACTTATGAATGTATTTCGTGAGAACAAAGCTTTATTTCATGTGAACAATTTTTGCAAACCAGTAATTACCTTGAGTGCTTTCTCTGTAAGCGAAAAGTCCCCACCCTGATGCTTGTGTCTTTCTCGGCTGCATCCTCAAGCTTTTGCCGATATGTTAACCTGAGAAATCTTTATTTAGACCTATACGCTTTATCGCACCAGCAATACTATATCTTGTGCAACAATGTATATGTGTATGATGTTTATCGTATCATTGTCAGCCTGGAATGTTATCATTATTTATTGTCTTCTATCCAATCAATGAACAGCTCTGTCTTTTCTTTTCCATTATTTTTGAAAGCAACATCTTACTTTTATTACCATATAAAAGTGTGAAAAATTCAGCCATTTCATTCTGTAGGTCGACAAAACTAACATAACGAAGTTTGTTTCTGTACCTGCACAAGTGGTGCTATTGCACTTTGTTGTCTCAGTGTCGTTTCCCAAATTAGAGCAGTCATTTACACGAGAACCCGGTGGAGGATTTGTGCAAGAACGATTTCTTGAACGGCTTCCAATCCCACACGATACGGAACACTGGGACCAAACACTCCACTTAGAGTAATTTCCATTTACTACACAAAAAAGTGAAACAAAGAATGTTTCAGAATGTTTTTCAGTTGTGAGCGCAATTCCGCTACAAGGCTTAATTTTCGTGAGTTTTGCGATTGTTTACTGTTATACATAAGCGCCTGGTTCTTTATTAAGGTAACTCTAGAACTTGCTTTGCAGTGGTCCGAAACTCTAACCTGAAGGGAAAGACTTAGCAGCGTTCACATCACTTTGCGATACAAAAGCAAAGTTTATTTAGAAACCAACCTACTTATCTAAAATCACACCGTGGGGATAACCTTTGTCGATGTTCAAACATTTTAAGAGAGAACCAAGTCGCCAGGAACCTGTGCATGCGACAGGTTTCGCTTTATACCATAATACCGAATAAATCTACATCGATTCCATTGATAAATGCAAAGATTATTGTATTTGTTATCTATACTATCAATCCTATATATTCTACCTGGGCAACTTGTAAGGTTACATTGCACTGTTTGGGTGCTGTTTCCCAAGTGAGAGCAGTCATCTCCATAAGGACCTGGTGGAGGATTCGTGCAAGAACGGGTTCTTAAGCGGCTTCCAAGTCCACAAGTTACTGAACATTGGGACCAGTCGCTCCACTGAGAGAAGTTCCCATTCTCTGTGCAAAAGAATAAATCATTAAAAACTGTTCGCGGTTTCAGTTACTGTGACCAGTTTAGATGGTTCCAGGCCCACGACACGTTTGTCCTTTCATGTGAAAGATCAGGACATCTGGCTTAAACGTAATAAGCTCGAAGTAACTATAATAGTTAAAATGTCTATTCTTACTTTTCTTGCAACCATACAACTCTACCCTCAAAGCTATTTCAAAGTCCCAGGTATCGGGAATAATTCTGAGGAACCGTGCTCTTATCGGTGGTTCTATCTCGTGACTGACGAGGTTGTGGCGATCTGTGTTACCTTCAAAGAGCTGTAAACGAAAGAAGAGGTAAGTCCAAAGGGTCTCTACCATATAGGATTTTTCATGATGTACAGAAGTCTCGAGCGTTGATAAGAGTTTTCAGATTAACCAAACAGAGGGCCGGAAGCGTTGTACCGAAACCGGCGATCTATTGTTTAAAAGCATATGAGCATTTCTTCATTTGCACTTATCTTCGCAGTCTCAAGCGCCTTTTTTTTGTCCTTGAGTCATATAACTGATAGGCGTTTAGTCAAGCCCAAATTTAAAGGGGAGCTCCTCGTCCATCACTTTTGTTTACGGGTATTTACATAAGCCTGCTTATCGTAAATTGAGCCACTTATTTTCGGAACGCCCCTAACAAACTAAAAGTTAGGAAAAATAAAATTTGTGAAATTGTGCCAGTAGACTCTTACCTTGGCTTGTTTCTCAGATCCATAGTTTTCGAAAGAGATCCCAGTTTTACTGTATGCCAAGAAGTAACTCTTTACCCAGAAAGGATGCTGGGGATGACCCTGAGTAGAAATGCCTGTGATCTGCGTTTTATTCCCTACATCGACTTGAAGCCATTGCTTTTTGTCACTCCGTTGGGGTACCCAAGAGGACTTAGTCGAGCGAAGCCTGGCACTTTCAGGGCCGTTCCATGGGGCTTTTTGAGAGGACGCTGCGATGGCCTCTTTTGAAATGTTTCCATTTTCTATCCCCAGCGGTGCCCTACAGCTGCTCATCTTAGGAACTGGAAATCCTGTGAAGTGTTAAAAAACCGTCAAAAGCGGGGAAATAGAGTGTTCCATAAAAACGTTTTAAAGTGCAGCTAAAGGCAAACACGTGTTGTTAAGATAATTCGCTCCAGATAGCAAACATAGTTTACCATTTCCCCCTTGAAATTTTGCTTTTCAAGTGTCGCACAAGATATGATAAGTTAGCAAAAGTAGCGGTCATATCGACCCACGACCGTGATGTCAGAGGCATGGGCCTATTGTCGATTTTACGTCACAGACTGTTTTGCAATGCAAAAACTCTTTAAACCCTTGAATGCAAACTAAGCAGTTTGTCACGAGAATAGGCCCATGCCTCTCGCAGTACGGTCATGGCCCGGAACGCTCTGAGAGAGTCAGCCTGCCTCAGCTCGACTGGTCACTGACTGGTAAGCTATTCCAGAGAACTACTCCTGAGCTGAAGGTAGCTGAAGCTATTTTTCATGTAATTTGTGTGTGGCTGGGGAATAAGCAAAATTGCCGTTAGAGTCTCTCAAAGAGTAGTTGCAGACGCGGCTACGGTCAACAAATTACGAACTAAGATAATCAGGAGTGAACCGCGAATATATGCTGTTTAAACACAACCTTCCCAAATGTATCCACTAAGCGATGGCCGCGAAGCTGTGACGTAAAACAACTTTAAAAACCTTGGAAGCTTCCAAAGTGACCGACCGAAATTTCACTGCCCAGAAGCGTCTGGTCAGAATAAAATATAAAATCCTATATTTCACCTTTCAATAACCAACTTAACGGGTACCCTGGTGTTAGTCATACTTACAGACCACAAACAGATAAGCTGGGTTACAAATTACCGAACAAACTACACGAAGGCTTTCCTCTATGTCGAACTTCTTTCCAGGAACGAATTTAATTACAGTCCATATTACAGCTTTGTGCTTACTCCAACGAGGCTGGAGGCGACTTTGTTTTGATTCAAACCACGCTCCTTATAAAGGACAGACTTGGAAAAAATTTTGCAAATACACTTACCGGATTTGCAACCATAGAAGTCAGCCCTTAATGCAATACCGTTGACAGAGTAGCTTACTGGGTTAATACGGATGTACCGTGTAATAATGGGTTTCTGCAGCTTGTGACTCACAACTGTAAACTGATCACTGTTACCGTCAAATATCTACGGGAAAAAACACAGATAGTCTCACTCAATCCGAAAGATACTTAGCAACAGATTCTTTAGCAGTTCGTTGTCGTATAATGAATAGTCCAGTTTCGAATTCGCCATGACCGCTCAATAAAAGCAATGAGAATGCATTTTTATTGTGGGTTAGCCTCCAGTCCAACTGAGGTGAATATATTCACAAATTACAGCTAGAACATGACCTGTTTTCAATTCTGTCCATTGTGTAATTTTCAAATTTCAGGCATCTTCCGCCGGTATTTGTAATTATTTAACAATTAGATTATGAGCTCGAGATTTCTATCGCGTGATAGCTGATGAGGGCGCAGCCCGAATCAGCTATCACGTATTGAAATCGAGAACAACTAGTAGATTTATACTAAAACAATTAGGTTATTCATCTAATTGTTTTAGTATAAATCTACTAGTTGTTCAAAATTAAACAAGTAATATCGCCTGATTTTCGCCAACTCGGCCTACGGCCTCGTCGGCTAAGTATCAGGTGATATTCCGCGCGATTTCGCAGGATAGTTAAATATTTTACTTTTTGTCGAGACTACGGTAACCGGCCGTGTATCAATGTGCCATCGGTGTTTGTATTTAGCGGTAATTTTAAGCAAGAAAAGTGACTTTTGTATGCTGTTTCTTTCAGCTTGGTTTTTCCCATGAGTTTCAATGTTTTGGCCGTCTACCTTTTTTTTTTAGCGAGACACCATCTTGACACTTTTGGGCTTCTCGCTCCTCGGGACACGTGGTGTGGCAACACACGTGTCGCAACTTGACATCATGAATTGTGCAATTTATTCAGTTTGCGTTGTCATGAAGCTGGCGCCATTTAAATTTACCACACCGCGCTGACGAGCCCCAAGAAAGACGAGACAGCTGTCCACGGTTGCAACCCTGCTTTATCGAATTTCGGTCGTGTGGGTGTCTCGCAAAATCAGCTTTTTTCGTGTACTATCAGCCTTGCTTTTGTAATATTCTATATGTGGAAACAGTTTTCCAATCGAAAACTGTAACAAAAGAACTGCAAATAGCTTAAAATTTAGCTATGTTGTAGCTGTGATAGACAGGATGAGTTTTCCTTTGTTTGGAGCTCCAAGAAAGAAGCATAATTTGCGTCGGTTACCTTTATATGATTGATAAGTCTTTGTAGTCTCGATTTTTGAATGTAACTTCTTCAAAAATTAAGCAAGCTTTCTTTACCTGTTCCTTTGAACCTTTCGTTTTGTATATGTCTTGTCAGTCTTTTGTGGTATCTCAATGAAATATGCTTTTTCATTTGACCGTTTTCCCAAAAGAAAAAGGAGAACGCCTGATCGCGGGTTATGAGGTGATATGTTAGTGCTCTGCTCGAGTATAAGGGCTTATAATTAGAGCTGATAAGGCCGTGCGGTTGAGATGGCACACAGTAAGGTATATGCCTGCCAATCCAACAGTTCGATTTCTAAACCCGGTTACGGACAGGCCCATTTTAAAATAATTTTGGAGCACTTGTGCGACTCCAAACCCCATCGCAAATACGCGACCATTTTGCAAAATGTCACACGTGATGTAATGCACTTGGCAGCGGAATTAACAAAAACGTTTACGACGCATCGACTGACCTACCGATCGATCGATCGAGCCAGTGCGTTTTTCACCAACAAACTGTTAAATCTCGCTTATAGAACTTGCTGAACAGAAACAAATTTAAATGCGATATTCCGGCAAAAATATAAATTTTCTGGATGTTATAACTGTCCTTACCTTATTGTAATCCTTAAAGAAAGTTCCGTCAAGAGAATATGTCACAAGGTATTTCGACACCCACTCCGGTATATCTGAACTTCCCTGCGTTGATATTCTCGTCACTTTCGTCCAATTCCCAAAGTCAACCTGAAACCAGCTGCCATCCCGTTCTTGAGGTGCTGCTTTCCAGCCCCCAACTGTTCTAGGCTTATTCCGGATACCAGATCTTTGGTACGAATGAAGCCTTCCATTTCCGGGTGTAAAAGGCCCCCACCAACTTGAAGCCGTTACTAACGAGTCGGGAATGGCATTGCTTTCCAATCCCAGACCTGTCTCACAAACTGGCAACTGCGGGTAGGAAAACCTAAGAAATAAATGCATGCTAGCTTATATGCAGTTACACACTCAGTGTCTAGAGGGATTTTATGTATAGAACAAATCCTAACAACTAGTTTTTCCCTCTTCATCAGAAAATTCCGCTGGGTTACGTTGGACATTATTTACGCTTTTATCCAGGAGCTTTTTCTAGTATGGTGAAAATCGACTGAGGCATTCGTATTGAATATTGAACCCAGTTGTTCAAGGAACAAGTCCAGTGTACAAAATTTATCACCGTTCCATCCCCGACAGACTTTATCGTAAAGAAAGCCGTACCATCTGTTTGATAGATGCAACCATGAAACATTTTAATTCACTGTTCAAATGATCTTTTAATTTATATAGATGCAGCATTAGGTAAGGTTTTTCAAGACAATGCAACATACCCGAATGACAGCCATAAATCTCCATTCTCAGTGCTATAAACCAATGGTATCTTACTGGATGTACACGAATAAAGCGAGCCACGATAGGTGGAATGAACGTGTTGAAAAATATGTTTTTTGAGTCCCTGTTACCTTGAAATACCTAAGTACAAAAGACAAGAATTTCACGTGAATGAGTTCAAAGTTCGAGTAACTATGGGGTAGAACTAGAGGTGTAAGATGGTGTTCACATGACTTTTGCTGTGCCACACTGACAAAGACTTTGTTTACTTGAATGTTTTGCGGTGTGATCAATTTAGAGATCGCACACTATATACAACCCCACGCTTATACAAACCCGAGTATCCAGATTAGGTTCGTCAGGCTTTGCGCAACTATCCTGAGCTCTGGCGGCCCGAACGGCTGCCAAGAGGAGCACCATTGGTGAGAAAACGTACTTACGTACGTAAGTACGTACTTACGTCCGCCGATTCATGTATACGCTGTGAAATATCCTATGATAATAATAATAATAATAATAATAATAATAATAATCTTTATTCAAATTGTCATAATTTGTAAGAGCTATCGAAGTAAACAACATATTTACAGATTGAAGAATAAGAAATAGAGTCAAATTTTCTCACAACTTGAATCTCTCGTAATTATAATCCGTATAAATATTTTAAAAGTATTGCTAAAAACTTCATTAAAAAAAAAAAAAAAATAAAATTATGTAAGACGATTGTATTTACAAGGTGGCGGCAAAAATTATTCTTAACAAAAAAAAATTACATTATGGCTCCTTCTTGGATTTCAATGTCAAAATCAATGTTCTTAAAAAATCACAAAAGGCTTTATGTCATAATCTTCTTAAAAAATAAAAAAAGAAAAAAAAATTACATTATGGCTCCTTCTCGGATTTCAATGTCAATGTCAATGTTTTTAAAATCACAAAAGGCTTTTCTTCTAACTCTCGATCCTCTAAGGCAGATTAGTGCGGATCTTAATAGAGCAAAGGATGTTCTTGCTCTTATCCAAGAGATTGTTTTGGCATAGTCTTCTCCTTTCTTAATGGAGATCAGCTGCGCCAGTCTGCTATGGTATTGCAGGCACTCCTTTCCCATACCGCCCGTTGATGTGAAAATAAGGGGTGTGAAAGTTCCTTGTTCAATGTCCAAAACCCTCCTAGAATATAGGCGCTAATAATAATAATAATAATAATAATAATAATAATAATAATAACAATAATAATAATACCAAGGCTTCGTAGCAGCACGAAGTAAGATATGGCTTTAAAAACATCGTGTGGTTCATCAGAGCAATAATGATAATAATAATAATAATAATAATAATAATAATAATAATAATGATAATAATAATAATCCAATATGGCGGAAATACTCCAGCTGACCACCTAGCTTACAGCATACATCTTTGATAGTAGACATCCTCGGACATCCATGTTATGGTCAATTGACACCTGTCAAAACAAGGTATCCGCTGACCAGTGTCATGTGACCATATCGCGGGCCAAAGTTTGAAGGTCATCGAGGTCGGCTGTTTTTTTAAGTTTACTGCTGACCAGGTAATGGCTTTTGATTGGATCGCAGGCTCAAACCAAGTGCGGGACACCCAAACCAAAACGAGGCTTAATTTTGCGCGCGCTTTCTGCGGCTCGAAATTTCACATTAAGTTGGTTTCTTTATTTTGAACAAAACAACTTCATCTTCTTTCGAATTTCTTCGCGTTAAAGGCATAAAAATCAGGAACTAGTTTAAAGATACTCCGTAGGTGAATTTCCAAGTGCTAAAACGGAAGAGCAAAGTATTTTTTCACAGGAAAAGCTTAAAACTTGGATCCACCTGCATGGAGCTCGGATTGTGTGGTTGAAAAACAAAATGATTCATCACTTCAAGGGCTTTCACTTCACCACGGCATCTTGCAACACACCAAAAAAGGTCACTTAACAGTTCATCGGCATTAATGGCAGGAACGAGTAGCTCAAACTTAGTGGAAGAGGTCTTCCTTTGGACAAACCGCTTGCTATTTTTGGAGATTCGTGTTTTTACTAAAGTGGAAACGTATTTTCAAGAACCGCTACATCACAGGTAAATTAAATAAATTGAAGCTTAACATTTGGTTTAATCGTTGATACTTTTCTTGGATTAGGAATGACACTTGTATTTTTCTTTCGACTGGACATAAATAACCATCATCTCTACTCGTTTTGGACGCAAAGAAGTAGCTGAATTGTTTGTTTGCCGTGCTGTTTTGCTCGCAAGCGATCGCGAACGAATGTTTTTACTCCGCTTGGCTGACTGTTTTTCGACGTAGACCTGTGCCTCAACCGCGTTAAGACATTTTTGCCCTTATCTTATTAACACGTCATCGCAATGACTCCTCGTAAAAAAAGGATGAAAGCTCCAGCTAAACTATCAAAAATTTTCATCCAGCATACTGTTTTTTAAAAATAATGTTGGGTGGCTAAACGCACAAACAATGTTTGACCAAACACCAGACAGAGTGAGTCCATAGAACGATTTTTTGGGTATTATCGCTGAAATTTCGACGTTATTTGGTTCATTTGGTTGCATACTTTGTTGGTTGGGGTGGCTAAATGATCAAACATTTGTTCGTAACGCGAAATGTTGGATGAACATATTTCAGTGATCTAGATCAAACATGTATATATGTAAATACCTTCGAAGCCATGAAAGCCGTAGAACAATATACTTGTGGAACCATGCAAACACAGTTTGCCACTCAGCTTTCGACACACATCTCTATTGAAAGAAAAACTTCTTGCCCCGAGTCGGAATCGAACCGACGTTCCCCAGTTACCAGTCGGGCGTGATAACCACTACACTACCGGAGCAACCACGCTGGCAACGCGGCCACTTTAGGAAGTGAGTAGTATCGCACGTCGGCCATTCCCGTCCAGGGAATTTAGAAGCCAGGAAACACACAAAAGTCTCGAAAGAAAAATGTTCCGAGGAATGGCCGACGTGCGATACTACTCACTTCCTAAAGTGGCCGCGTTGCCAGCGTGGTTGCTCTGGTAGTGTAGTGCTTATCACGCCCGACTGGTATCTGGGGAACGTCGGTTCGATTCCGACTCGGGGCAAGAATTTTTTCTTTCAATAGAGATGTGTGTCGAAAGCTGAGTAGCAAACTGTGTTTGCATGGTTCCAAAGTATATAGATCAAACATGGAAAGCCATTTAAAAGCAATCTTGAGAGATGTGGCTAAACGGTCAAACATGCTCGTCCAACGCGATGTTTGATGAAATGTTTGATCGTTTTTTCCTTGTTTAAATTTGTATTCGTACAAACATACGTGTCGTATATTGTTTTCTTGTAATGTTTTAATGTTTTGAGGTTTTTGCACCGCGGTCAATTCTTGTTGACTACTCTAAACATAAAATATTGGCGCAAGGAAAGCCGTGCGTAAATGTTCAATACCAATACAAAAAAATTATAATCATGGAGCTCCGCTTTTAGGCTTGGCTGAATCTATATATTACTCTAAGGCTAGCCTGCAGTCTTCAGTTGCTGGTCTACAGTTCGCTGTCTTGCAATGAATTTCTTGTTGGCTAAGTCCTTCTGCTTTTCTTTATTCCAGACTCGTTGTAATTTTAAAATACATTACCTTGTCAAGGCCTTTGTTTGAATCTGTTTGATAAATGGGAAAATAACCACCATCGAGACTGTATGAAACCATGTACTCAGTCACCCATTGTTGCGAAATTGGATCTCCTTGGGTAGCAATCTTTGTAACCATGGTAATGTTGCCGAGGTCCACCTGAATCCACTGACCTATGTCTGGTCTGTCTGGCTTCCAAGCCCCAGGTATTTTATGCGCTGTCGTATGAATAAGCCTTGCTTTGTGGGAGGTTGCGAGCTAAAAGTGCAAAATGTAAACTTAAATGTCTTATCACAGGCCTGAACGCTAGGCTACTCACAAAAGAAACATTACAATAGGGGGCAGCATTTACTACACGTTCAGCTAACACGATGACAGGTCTGAAATACACTCAAAACATAGAGGATGAATAATTGTCTCAGTTGCAACAAAAAAGGAGTCAGCGCGAAAACGGTACATTATATATCCTAAAAAATTGTCTGATCAAACTTTCATTTCTGGGTATTTTTGTTGTTTTGAACTTTTTATTCTGTTTAATATCAGCCATAACTGACAGAGTTCTGTTCATAACTAAAAGAAAGGTTTTTTTTATGTTCGAGTTGCCGTATTTATGTCGATACGCCCTACATGTCTGAAACCACCTTTCAACTACATAATGAATTATCAAGAATTGTATACTTACAGATGTAGTGGCTTTGATAGCAGAGTCAGGAATTGTTTTATCTTCCATGCCCAAGGGTTGATCACATTCTGGGTATATGTCTATATTTAAAGTGTCGAAGAATAAACAGAAATTAGTGGACCTCTTGGAGAGTAATGCTATGCTAATGGTATCATATGTGAAGAACAACCTTATTCAGTCAAGTACACATTGGAAGAAAAAGACAGACAGCAAATGCAGCAAGATTCTACTTCTTCGGTGCAATGCAAACTTAAAGCATTTTCCCGAGCATGCCTTGGAATTTTTAAAAGTTAGAGTCTGTGAAGACAAGTGTGGGGCAGTGAGGATCATATATACCGATCTATCGTACAGCAGAGTTCTATAGACGCGTAAGGACTTACAACCCTGTTTGAAAGAGGAGAGGCAATTGCGGCCAAACTCTTTGACGTGGTTTCCACCAAACCCCAACATAGCCTTCACAAACTGCTGCCAGTTAGAAACGCTAGCAAGTACTCGCTGAGGAACTCAAGGAATTTTTGTACTGCCTTGGTGTAAAACCGCACGTTGTAAAAAATGCTTCATTTTAAGCCACGTTTATAGCCAGATATTTTAACGTATTAGAATTATTATATAAGATTTTTTTGCTTTTAGAAGTTCTTTTTGTGTAAGTCAATGCGTATTTCAGCTTATGCTGCAAGGTTTTAGACAATAAAGTATCTATCTATCTGTGGCCCACCATGGGGCCCTAGGAAAGGACACGACTCGGTACTTCAAAGTTGCGATTGAATAGGCCATTTCCGAATTACTTTTAGCCTCTTTTTCGAAGCGAGGCCTGGTGCTCAACCATTCTTATGAAAAAATTAATTTGCATGTGAATGAAAACTAGTTTTCATATGAAAAGATGAGCACCAGGACTCGCTTTGAAAAAGAGGCCAAAGGTAATTCGAAAATGGCCTATTGGTCATTCATACAATGCATTGCGATCAATCCTTAGTAAGTAGATAAAATGTATCGGCCGACTTTAAGCCTTGAAGCTGTAGTACATGTATGAGCCGTTGACAAGGGTAGCAGCCTTTAATGATGCCAAACTCTGCAAAACCTACCTGGGCAACTTGGAGGTTTACATTGTTCAATCTCACTGCTATTCCCCAAGTGTGAGCAGTCATCTCCATAAGGACCAGGTGGAGGATTTGTGCAAGAACGGGTTCTTGAGCGGGTTCCGGCCCCACACGTTACTGGGCATAACGACCAATTACTCCACTCAGTGTAGTTGCCGTTTTCTGAATCCAAAAGAAAGGAAACAAAACTACATTACTGTGGATTATTTTTTCTTTGTGCTTTTGTTGGTATTTGTTTCTACTTAAGTGGTCACCTCGAAAGATTTCGCGTTCGATTCAAATTAAGTTAATAGAAACCACGTGTACACCTCATGATTCATGTTTGAATCACATGCATGGTTGAACGTGTTCAGAAAGTTGGAGTGTTCAAGATCCCGTCTCAACCCTAGTACGTATGGCTTTGTTCCTTGTGTATTTTTGTGGACTATATATCCTTCTTCCTTCATGCAATAACGCAGTTGAACTAGCAGCTGATTATAAAACTTCATCGCATTTGGTAATAAACTTTAATGAAGAAGATCTTACTTTTTGCGCAACCGTAGAACTCTACCCTGAAGGCTACATCAACATTCCATGACTCTGGAATAAGTCTGATATGCCGTGCTCTTATTGGTGGTATCAGCACATGACTTGTGAGGCTGTTGCTATCTGTATTTCCCAAAATAGTCTACACAAAAAGGCAAAAAAAAAAAGCAGAAAAAATACACCAAAAATGAGATGAGCAGAAGTTAGCTGATGTCTATTAAAAGCTCCATTAAGTAGTTTGTGTTGTAATAGATCTAGCACGGAGAGAATAAATAGGCAAAGGGCGACAAGGGTTTACACAGTTTCTACCTTTCCCAGGATGTGCCGGCTGCAAAAATGAATCTGTTGCCATGGAAACAGGATAAAAACAAAAGACCAGGCCTCAAAGAGTGATTTTTTACTATCTTACGATAGGGAAAAGAGAAATTTTACTTCGTAATCTTAAAAAGGAAAGATAGAACTACCCCAAGAGACTTTCCAACATTTTGGAACAAAAATTTTAATTTTTCAATTTTGAGACCAGAATGAGGAGGCGAGAAAAATAGGATAATATAAGAAATGCCAGGACGAAGCAGATACGGGTAGGAAAACGGAGGTTCCAAAATGTCCCTAACTTTCCTCTCATAACAATACCAGTCCAGTTATAGACCTTTATGGCTTCAATTCTCCGCAATGTTTGTGTGTTTTATTTTCTTCAACCATTGCTGTTAAATTAAACCTAAATGGCTAAATATAATGTCTTCAAATCTGTGGATAAAAACTTGCAGTATTTACAGCGCGCGATTAGTTCTTTGTACGGTTAAATATGAGAGATTACCATTAATTTACGATTCAGCCTACGCAATCTGGGCAGTTGCATTTTACCTTATTCTGTGATTCTGAATGATATTCTTTGAAGTAAAAACCATCACTGCTATATTCCAGAGAGTAACTCTTGACCCAGTAAGACTTCAAGTGGTGACCTTGGGTAGAAATGCCGTTAATCTGCGTGTCATTTCCAAAGTCGACTTGAAACCATTGGTTCTTGTCACTAGCTCGTGGTATCCAGCCTCCTCCTCTTCCAGGTGTTCCTTTTTCAAATTAAAAGGCACATTTCATAAATATATTAGGGTACAAACGAATCACTCATTTTTGAATGCGCGGCCCCATAGATACAAATGCCTTTGGAACAATCAGGTGATATTCAGTATTTTGGCTTAGAATCAAACACAGATTAATTAACCACCGATACTTGGTTGCCATTTGACTAAAGATGAGTCTCGAGCCATCTACCATTTGTCAACAAAAGCAGCAAGTTTCGGTTGGAAATTTAACTATGGTAGGGCTCATTCCACTCACAATCTTCAGCTTTTTTCCATGATATAATCGCTACTTGGTCACCTTACCTTTAAAATGAAGCCTGGCATTTTCGGGTCCATCCAGTGTACTTCTTTTAGAGGAGGCTGTAATTGATTCATTTTGAATTTGACCGCTTTCCATTCCCAAAGGTTTCCAACAGGTAATGTCGGGAATTGAAAATCCTGTAAGTTTTAAGATGCAATGTTTGGCAATGTGAGTAAGTGATACATGTAAAAATCCCAAAAGTGCCTTACATCCTTTGTCGTGGATTGTGGAATCCAGTAAAACAGAATATATACAAGCATGGAATATGTCTGGCATGGTGCGAAAGACAAGATATTCGATAAGCATTTAGAATTAAGGCTCAAGAAGTTCACAGTTAGTATTGCATGTACTGTTGTAGCTGAAATAAAAACAAAATAAGTGGTGATAAACCATCTACATTTTAAAACAGACCTAGGGCACTACCAATAATACGTACCAGATTTACAGCCATAAAAGTCTGCTCTCATAGCAATCCAACCTTGGTAGCTTACAGGGTTGATTCGTATTAAGCGGGTGATAATCGGGTTCTGCAGCTTGTGAGTCACAACTGTGAACTGGTCACTATTGCCGTCAAATATCTTTGAGCAAAGAGGATATTTATTTTCATTGTAAGTCTTGGGATATGACGATTCATTTTTCAACATATGTAATTTTTGACTATATATTATCAACTATTTAGTTTTAATTCAACACTTAATGCTCCCAACGCATGAAATGAAATCAGACACAACAACAAATGATGTGGGGAAAAGGGTAGGGGTATGAAGTACTCGAATTGCTCTATAAAGGTTCATACAGGTCGAGTTGCTAGGCAACGAGAGTGTTAAGTCTGCTGTGGTGTTCTAATCCCCAAGCCATTGAGAGGTCCTAATCCTCTCTACGGAATCCAAATCCTGAGAGGTCCTAATCCTCTCATCACCAGGCCACTGCGAGGTCCTAATCCTATGACGGTGTCCTAATCCCCAGGCCATTTAGAGGTCCTAATCCTCTCGAAAACAGGAAGACTTCCTGCATTGTGATTGGCTTACTTATGACACATAAATTGACCACCGTTCAGGTATTCGATTAGCTGTCGTTTCGAGCGTTAGCCATTCGCTCCGACGAAGGGCTAACGCTCGAAACGTCAGTTAATCGAATCCCTGTACGGTGGTCAATTTACATTATCAACTCCGTTGATAAACCAAACTTTCGTGTTTCACTCCCCCACCGACGCAGCACCACAGTTTCTTTAGAACCTAATCACCTTTACTTATGACACAGCATGTCATATGCACGAGGTCAAATTGACCTTTAGAATTCAACAGTGGTAGTTGTCTTGTTAGCACATTGCGTGACTGATACAGATGGTTTCATGGTTGCCACATTAACTTCAATTTTTATTACATGCAATTGGCTACTGCAACACTGTCCAAATACGATCATGATGTATTCAGTATTTGTCGTACGTACACGACAGATATCCTTTGTTAATTAGTTCAACACATTATGCCTGCAATTTCCAAATGGGAGAGCGCGCTTAACAGATACAAACAATTTCGTGTGTCGCGGAGAAAAATGGCGGCTTTTCAGCTTTTCTCAATAAATTCAATAAATTGTGCTTGGTTATCAATGCGTTGAATAATAAAAGAATTACCCTGCTCAATCTTGCGGAATATCGCCTGATTTTAGCCAACTCGGCTAAGTACAGGCGATATTCCGATTTGGCAGGATAGATGTGAAATATTCGTAATTCCGAGTGTCGAGAAGTAAAATGGCAACTTTTCTGCAACAAAGTCAAAACTGTGTTTGTTATCAATGTGTCGAATAACAAGTGAATGATTTTGCTCACAACAAACGAGAAGGCCGCAATGTAGCCTGGGCTCGCTTGTCCGGTTCGGTTGCATACGTGGGTTAAATTTTTAGGTTGATTCTTGTCCTTGCTCCGAGGGATTTACATTTGTTTTAGGGGTACTCCGGTTGGTACTCCGGATTTTCTCTTTCCTCAAACCCCAGCATGTCCAAATTCCAATTCGATGTGGGTTGTTCACATGTATGCCCACAATTAACACCATGTGGGCTAAATACCTTTGACGCTTAATTATTTCCTTAACCTGTAAAGGCGTATAGAATTTTTAAAAGAATATTGCATTTCCCTCCGAAATAATGATCACAATCTTAAAGTTTATGGCTGTGTTTTATATTGGATAAGATTTGAATAGTACTCAGGTGCTGCGCCATTAAGTGATTTAAAAACTAATAAAATAATTTTATACAGTACGATATCGAACCGGTAAATAGTCAGTGAAGCTTTATCAAAACAGGGGTGATGTGATCGAATTTTCGGGTACGCGTTACAATACGGGCTGCTGCATTTTGAATTGATTGTAATCTTCTAAGCTAAGTCAATTTCAAACCTTAATTACCATGGGATAATCTGTAAAAAACATTCCGTCGTAAGAGTAAGATACTTTGTATTTGGTCACCCACTGAGGAACATCTTGTCTGCCCTGAATAGAGATTCTTGTCACTTTTGTCCAGTTTACAAAGTCCACTTGGAACCAGCTATCGTCGCTAACATTGCCAGCTACCCAGCCACCAACCTCTCCGGGTTTAGCGTACAAGTGCAGTCTGCCACTTCCTGGTTTATGTGAGCTAATTGAGCTCGAAGCCGTCACTGACGAGTCGGGAATATCGTAACTTTCCAACCCTAAGCCTGTCTCACAGACTGGAGGTGTAGGGACTGAAAAACCTAAAAATATGTCAAATTTTTAGAATAGTTGCTAGTAGAGTAACAGCAAATAAAACGATGTTAAGTTCAACTTCACAAATTTTAGAGTGCTATTTCCGTTTGAGTGGGTCTTCCATTTACTGCATTTCCCGGATCAGTTAACACGCTACCTTGCAAAAGTGAACCATTAAGTTCAGAAGTTATTTATTGGACTCAGATAAACTTTGAAATACAAATTAAATAATGCACCCGTTGAAATGAGGCTATTTTTAATTCAGGGTTAATACCAGTATTTCCGGAATTTAGCTAGATTTTTTTAAGAAAATAGAAAGCACTGCGAAGTTATAGAGTTCTGCTATAGTTTATGTAAACAATGGCAACAACATATGTCTCACCCGAATAACATCCATAGAACTCCAACCTCAACGAGATCCATTCATGAAAATTTACTGGATGAATGCGAACGAAGCGAGCAACGATCGGTCGCCTGAATAATTTGTTGGTTACAGTACTGTTTTGATCTCTGTTACCCCGGAATACCTAAAAGGGAGAGAAAGGATAAGTACCGTAAATGCTCGAACTAGCGTCCAGCTACCAATAAGCGCCCCACTTCGAATTAGCGTCCCTCCTAAGGGTTAAAATATTGTATGAGCCCCCACCACTTTAACCCCAAGATCCTACATCAGATGATCCTAATGAAGTATGAAGTAACTCTACTTGGTTCAAGTGATAAAAGGATAACAGCTAAGTAACGAAGTCGACATGCAATTTTGCCATAAGTTAGAATGACAGGACCTCCTGGTATCATTCCCACTGTATATCAATAGACGACAAACTGCTTTCAAGGAAAGATTGAAGCTTAATTTGGAATTCTTAGTACTTGCCGCTTTGATTTCACACCTCACCTTAGCAATGGTATCGTTTGTAGATTGCGGGTAAAACTCGAAATAACCACCGTCCAAGCTGTAGGACACCTTGTACTCAGTCACCCATTGCGCTATCACTCCTCGCCCTTGAGTTGCAATCTTTGTTACAGCGGCGACTTTACCAAGATCTACCTGTATCCATTGCCCTAAATCCAGCGACGAAGGCGACCACGCACTTGTGCTATCATTTTCTGCCACGCAGGGAAGCCTGGCTTTGGACGCCGTTAGAGATGAGTTCAACTGAAAATGTGGGCCATTTTTTATTAAACAGTTTTATTTTATTTTATTAGCTTCGCCAGAGACCTGGCAGGGACACTACTGGAGTGACAACAGCTTGCGCCAATTACTGTAGGCCCGTAACTGCAAATCCCTCCCCCAAAACCCCATTGCTCACCGGGTACTACGTCGCCTACTCTTTCGAACAGTGCGTGGGTTCTTTAACGTCCCACAAAATCGATTATGAAGAGTTGTGAGAGGGGGCCTACGGTTTATCGTACGTATCCGAGAAGACTAGAAAGTCTAACCACTTGCAGATGTCATTACAAAGGAAACACTTTCTCCTCAATTATTTAAAGACCCTGAGTGTTGGTCCGGCCGGGGTTTGAACCCGCGACCTCCCGCACGGTAGTCCTGTGCCCTACCAACTGAGCTAACCGGTCGGCGGTTTCATCAGACACTGATTTAAACGTATTTAGCAAGCGCACAATTGTACAAAATATCAAGACATTTACAACATAACTATTATGTGATGGGCTTAATTCACTCACTCATCACTCACTCACTCACTCACTCACTCACTCACTCGATCCCTCCCTCACCTACTCATTCAACTCACTCACTCACTCAGTCAGTCAGGCAGTCATTCTCCGATATGCCCCAGCTGTCGTGATCAGATCAAAAGAAAGCAGAGTTCGGAATATACTCACAGCTGTAGTAGCTTTGATGGCAGAATCAGGAATTGTTTTATTTCCCATTCCAAGAGGGGAATTACAGTCTAAAACATGAGTAGTAAAGAGTGGTTATTACTTGCAAATTCGCACAATATATCCTGAAAAGTTCTTGTCAAGGTGTCAGCCTCATCTGATTTTTCACATGCTTTTATTATGCCTTTTATCCAACTCGAGGAAAAGGCGCTTATGTGTTTTATTATATCTCTTACTTAGTACGCGCGCTGTGATTGGTCAATTTTGTGGGCCGTATTCTACAGTACGGCCCGCTTGACTTCAACTAGTTTCCTTTTCCGCGCGCCGGATTAACCTCAGAGATATAATAAATATCTTACTAACCTGGTTTTCTCGGTCCGTACTGTAAGTTACGGATCCTCGTTTTTTCCCATTAATTTATGGCCCGCGCGCTTCGCGCTTGGGCCATAAATCAACGGGAAAAAACTCGGTCCGTAACTTACAGTACGGACCTCGAATTCGGTTAGTAAGAGGTATATACACGATCAATTAAATTAATGAATAGCGCAGTACATTTGCTTCACTTTGCTCCGTGTTTGAACAGTGTTGTCCCTCACTGTTCACTGCATCTAGTCTGACTACTACTGCATTAACTTATTTTCCTTTTTCCACTAGTATCTATAAAGTGTCAAGTTTGAGTGAATGAATACTACTTATACCAAGCCACTGAAAATACAGCCAATCAGAATGCAGGAAAGCTGTTGTATAATCGTCGGTATTCCACCGAACCTTACCATCCTGCACTGCGCATGCAAGAATTGTATCGGCCTGTGCTTTTTCTATGCAGGGCTATAAAATAGCTATGTATAGCTTTCTGGTATAGAATATAGCACTTGTCAATCGTATTCTCTTTGAAAACAGGTAGTGACGTTACAGATATTTGAATTTTTTGAAATTGTGGGATTTGGTGAAATTTTCAGGAAGAGCAAGGTGAGAAATGCTAGCTTGCCAAAAATCAGCATGCAAAGGCAAATTGGCTCTGAGATATTAGCACCGTTATGCTCTGGTGACTTCATAAAAATCCTTCTAAATTTGACTCGGTTCATTAAACGTTACGAACTCAATAAAATTTAGAAGGATTTGTATGGAGTCAGCAGAGCGTAACGGTGCGTTTGTGACGTCATCACTTTAGAACTCTTTACCGAGAAAACAGAAGTGACTCATGGGATATTCCAAGGTATATCACTCGAAAGCATACCATATACATAGAAGAGAAGATGTGATATACGCACCTGTGGTGGCATTCCCTGGAAAATAATAGGAAAAGCAGTATAAGAAATACCAAATAATTGAAACCGAAAATAGTCCACCTGCTCGTTACACATGTGTTGCACAGAATATTTGGGACTCCGAAGCATCCATATGAAAGTGCTAGCTACTCAAACGGCAGCTAATATTGACAGTGGCTCCTGGCGTCCTTAAACTTCAACTTGATATAGGAAAATACTGCAACTAGAAAATGTTTCTTAGTTCACACATGTTTCCTTTAGTGATTAAAACCTTGATGTACTTAACTGATGTTAAAACAGTTTTTTGGTTTTTGTTTATGTCAAACTATCTTTTTTGTTTGAAACTCAGTTTATTAAATTTCGTTATACAGAAATTGGCCCTTAGTAGATAAGCTGAAGTTTGAAACTTGATGAAAATATTATACTGTTTATGATAAAATATAGTGGATTATGATGTCAAATAAAGCTTAGCTAACAATTCACGTCTTACATTTGGAAGAAGAGCCTGTTCCTTGACCACAAGCAGCGACCTCATGCACTATAAAGCAATTAAGTTATGATTAGAGCGGTTTTCTATTGAGTGCCGTAAAACCAAAACTAAAGCAATTACTATTACTCTACCACAACAGGCGCAAACAGTGCAGTGAGCCAATCAGAATTCGAGGCAGTTACATGCAACTGGCTAAAGTGCACCCAAGCAACTCGCAATTGGTTTTGGTTTTGCTTCTCATTGGTTGTAAAAATTGGCGGGAGTTTTTTCAACCAATCTACGAGCGACGTCATGCAAAACCAAAACAAACGCGAATTACTTTCGACACTATAACAGGTCATTTTCACCATCACAAAACTCAAAACCAAACAGACAAACAAATGAACAAATAGAGAGTGTTTGCTCCCGTGACCAACAGCCAGCTTGCTTTACTGACACAAAAGAAAGATTTTGCATAACAATAGAGTTCACCCCCAAAATAATCTTTTCCTCTTCCAACTTAGCCGCCATTTGTTTGGTTGTTTCCCATGTAATCGGAAAAATCGGTTATTCAACGGTTGCAGGAGTAAATGGGACGCATCAAACACCCAAATGAAAATTTCCGTGAGAAGCGGTTGTTCCATTTCCAGAAACATTCCAAACGGTCGGGTTTACAGAGCGATCTAGGCTGAAAGATCTGGAACTGGAAGAAATGAACAAATGGAACGCATATTTCCGTTCCAGAAATCCCGGAAATCTCCGGAAATTTTCCATTTGGGAAGACCAAAATAGGCTTCCATTTACATTCCAACCGAAGTTTCCGGATTCACACTCCATACACTACCCTCCGCCACAAAAAGGTTTCAGTATTTGGGCACAAAATGATTGGCGTTAGATGACGCATAAGCTTTCAGAATTAAACGCAGTCTTGCCAGATATCCTTAAAACGGGTGTTTCAGTCGGAAATAACTTTGTCCATTTTCTTGTATTAAAACATATCAAAGAAATAAAGAAAGATTTATTGCTCGACGTTTCGGAGACGCACTGTTAAGAGTAAATAAAATATAACAAAGTGAATATTTAAGTAGGCTACAGCTGCTTAATTATTCTTGGCTTGTTCGATTCTAACGTAAGAGTTCTTTTCATATATAAAAGTTTAAAAAAAGCAAATGTGAAATGTTAACAATGCATTTCCATTGATACACACTCTAATATTTGTCGAAGTGTGACGAGTACGGGTACATTACGAACCAACTAAATGAATAATCAAATGAAGAATGATCCTCGCAGTTGTGAACGCAATTTATGCAATTGCGAAAAGAAGCCTGAAAAAAAAAAAAAAAAATTCAGGACTTCAACGGGGTTCGAACCCGTGACCTCGCGATTACCGGTGCGATGCTCTAACCAACTGAACTATGAACTCAAGCCACTGATGTTGGGAGCAGGTCAATTGTGGGTTCTTATGTTCCCGTGAAAGAAATGACTGTGAATGATATATGAATTGAATCATATATGAACTGCGGAAATGAAATCAAATGAAGAATGATCCTCGCAGTTGTGAACGCAATTTATGCAATTGCGAAAAGAAGCCTGAAAAAAATTCAGGACTTCAACGGGGTTCGAACCCGTGACCTCGCGATTACCGGTGCGATGCTCTAACCAACTGAGCTATGAAGCCACTGATGTTGGGAGCAGGTCAATTGTGGGTTCTTATGTTCCCGTGAAAGAAACGAGTGTTGAAGTTGAAGTCCTGAATTTTTTTCAGGCTTCTTTTCGCAATTGCATAAATTGCGTTCACAACTGCGAGGATCATTCTTCATTTGATTTCATTTCCGCAGTTCATATATGATTCAATTCATATATCATTCACAGTCATTTCTTTCACGGGAACATAAGAACCCACAATTGAATTGCTCCCAACATCAGTGGCTTCATAGCTCAGTTGGTTAGAGCATCGCACCGGTAATCGCGAGGTCACGGGTTCGAACCCCGTTGAAGTCCTGAATTTTTTTCAGGCTTCTTTTCGCAATTGCATAAATTGCGTTCACAACTGCGAGGATCATTCTTCATTTGATTTCATTTCCGCAGTTCATATATGATTCAATTCATATATCATTCACACAAAATGAATAATAATAATAATAATAATAATAATAATAATAATAATAATAACTTTATTTAAGTCTCAAATCTATAGGAAAGTCAGTGTAAGAAATACCAAAATAATTGAAACCGAAAGTAGTCCACCTGCTCGTTACATATGTGTTGCACAGAATATTTGGGACTCCGAAGCATCCATATGAAACGGCAGCTAATATTGACAGTGGCTCCTGGTATTTTGTGGCAATGATGGGTTTTATGCCTGTTTTGACCGTTTACAGTCCCCTAGGGCAACTTGAGGTGAGCGCCAAAACTGGTTTATTCGATTCTAACGTAAGAGTTCTTTTCATATATAAAAGTTAAAAAAAAAGCAAATTTAAAACGTTAACATATTGCATTTCCATTGATACAAACTCTAATATTTGTCGAGGTGTGATAATAAGTGCGTACGATAACGCATACCTGGGAATTTCATTCCCTCAAATATTACGTGTATATACGGGTATATTACGAACCAACAAAATGAACAACTCCCGGGTGGCTTGTTCGCTCAGTGGAACATTTAGATTTGGAATGGACTTGTACATGTAAATTCGTCTGTTCTCCCTGTAATCAGCATCTCTAGATCCACCAGATCATCAAGCAATAATGTTGTCAAATACTCGGAACGTAAATGCAAAACTGTAACGTATCAGAAATCCTTACTTCTCAGATCTACTAGAATAATGAACACCTTATCCGACGAACTTCTCTTGAATGTGGACACCTCCATTCTTTTAAATCTGTAATGCTCAACTAATATTTTCACTACTGCTTAAGCAGTATTCAAAACTGCGATGACAAAAGCATTGGATCGCAGTTTTCGTCCGAGCTGCTTGGATTTGTGCTTTTTCAAATTGGTTGCGGTCACAAAAATTAGTCTGTGGCCAAAGTTGCCACAACGTCTTTGCAAAATATTGTGAATTTCCCGCACGTCACTGAGGACTAAAAAATAAATAAATAAATAAATAAAACGATGACAGGCTAATTGGTACAGTGGCGGTTTGGCGATGTACTATCCTTTTATTAATGGTTAATATAATGGATTAAAATAAAACTGGTGGTCCATATCTCTTGATTAGGTGTTTTTTTAAATTATCAATGATAGATATTTTAAGTAAACTCTATTTTTAATGTTTTGTTAATATTGTTCCTCTCTTTTCCTTTTCCTTTTTTGAAACACCTGGTATTGCTATTCTTGTTTATTAAAACTCTTCAGTAAAATGTTGTCAACTAGAATTACTAATTGCTGTCGGGACCAATCAAATTTGCAGTCCAATACTGTCTACTAATTGACGTTATTATACATGTTTCTACCTAGACTACAAAACAGTCGATTTTTTTACCTTTCGCTTGACGAGACCTCGTATTCGACCAACGCAAAAATAAGAGTGTTTTGCAGTCTAGTTGCTAGCAAAAGTCGTCCACCTGTAGCTTGCTCCTCCTCTATGGTTGACGACGAGTTAATTTGAGAGTCAGAAAAAGCGGTAATAACTGATCAAATAGCTTAACTTAAAAGTTTCAAACGATCAGAACCATAGCTCACCAGGTTCAATTTACGTTCACTTATCCGTTAGAAATAAGATGATCAGCGTCCGCGCAACTACCCATGGTCACTTGTAAGCGCAATAACACGGCAACTGTGACTCTATAATTGCTTTAAAATCCTATATTTTTGAACTTAATAAAAACTCCTTATACAGATCAACATTAAGATACCATGAAATAATAATAATTGAAATTCGAAAAAGGACGCTGCGGTATGTGTTTGAAACATCACGGAAGCAGAAGCGAACTGGAGCTGTTGAAGCCAGTCAGGGCTCTAAGATAAGAAGTATTTAATTTTAAATCGGCAACCCGTGAATCCAAACAGCTGCTCTACTGCTGTGCCTGGTGTCGCGAAAGGTGCTATTTTATAGCGAGGGGGTGCTATTTTACACGTCCTTCTTTAGTGTTGGTTCTCTATCACTTGGCAGATTAGGTATTTAATAAATACCTGATCTGTAGAGTGTGCGACATATTGAGTCACTCATACTAACCAAAGCTCTGACATTTCGCCAAGGCTGATAGTTTCTCACCCTCAAAGGATTCTACTAAGTATTGCTTTTTTGGATGCCTCAAAATGTTTGTAACATGTCTTCAGTGAATCAAGTTTTAAGTGAATATTGTATTTTGTCTGTTTCAAATTGATGATAGTTTCGAGAAATTAACTAATAGAGATGAATTAATGAAGGATGTACTAGAGGGTAAGTTACAAAGGCAAGATGAAATTATGTACACACACATATACACGCACATACCCGTGCCTTTAAAATAGTTTACGTTTAAGAATATCACTGCAGCACACGCTTTTTATACGCTGTACTCACCACTCCGTACTGAAAGCCACAGAAGCAGTAACAATTTAACAGCAGTATTCATCGTTGGAAGCGCGAGCAAACTGGCCTGCTGTGTTTTGCGTGTTGCTCTTTTTCATGACGATAGCGCCTGTATACAAATGCTAATATACTTTCTGATAGATATGCCATGAGAACAGCATATTTTATGTTATCAACACGGTACCATGGAACCGTGCCGTGCACATGATAAACAAAGTCAAAAACTTAAAAGTTAAAAGGGAGTTGCTTTTGAAAAAGATGTTGATTAAAATGATTGCCACGAAGGAAAACTGAAAACAAAGTGAAACTTTCTAGACAGCTTTCGACTCTGTACATCGAAGGGATGACAGATAACTTGATATTTTCCGCGCATAAGTGCCCCAGGCCTTTGTTAAAAAGCGGGTTTCTATAAGAGGGCTTGAGGTGTGAGAGGTCGGGTATTACAACCAAAAGACTTTGTACACAGTTCATTCAACAGTTTAGACATATGAATGATTCAGGTTTTTGAGATTTGTGCTCTGACCTGAAAGCATATTATACAGTGTTTGTGTAGTATTGGGCTTATGTAATCAAGTTTTCGTCATTTTTCCTTGGTTTAAAATTATATTGCCACTGGCCAGACAAGCCCGCATTGTTTGAATATGCATAACAAAATTACGTTAAGTTAAATTGGATATTTTGCGACGGGTTGACTCTATACGGGAAAAAACTGATGTTAGAGGATCGGGGATCTTTTCTCAAAGGATTGGGTGTCTTTTGTTTGCTCTAAAGTAACTCTGTGACCGCGCAATTACATTAGATTGAATTAAAAACGAAAAAAAAAAAAAAAAAAAAAAAAGAAACAAACAAACAAACAAAACAAAAAACAGAAACTGATTAGAAAATGGTGAAACAAGCAATAGTCACCATATTCGCTGTTTCCTCATATTCTGTTGCAACCAAGATGTTGCTTTTATTATTTTTGAAATCTATTTTCCGATAAACGAATAACCTCCTCTCCAATTTTATTCTTTAAATTTCGCCCGATATTTCACAGTGGCTTAGAGCATTCGTTGAAGGAATGAAAGACAATATAATGTAAAATCCCCCATTCGTGTTCAGAAAGGGGTCATTAATGTCCAGAAGGAATTATCCTGTATCAATTTGCGTCATTGTCAGGTGGGCGTCATTGATCATGCATCGTCCCACGCATAAGATGGAACATTTATCTATTTCATTGTTTTGCAAGATGTCTCCGTTCTTGTAGTCACGTAACACACAACAGCTGGTAAAGAAGTACCTGACAAAAAATGTTATGCCGATATTTTTAGAAACATGTGCCCAGGGAGTGATAAAATTGCCCAGCAACATTCCAGCGTATTCTTCCTGCTATCCCAGTTGAAGGGCTATCAAACTTTAATCGTCTTTTTTATTTGCTTTGCTAGAATAAATAGTTTTCCCACATTTTCATTTAAAAGGAAACTATAGACAACGTCGAGAGCCAAGTGATTATGTTAATTACCACAGTTTTTGTGGCCTTTTCAGTAACCAATCGATAAAAAGAAATTTGCATTTAAATGTAATGACCTTAGGCACATGATACTGACGCATTTCAATCGCCGCAAACAATCAAATTTCCCTTCTTAGAGTAAAGTCTAACACTTGTTGTTCTTGTGGGTTTTTGGTTTATCTTTCGTGCATGACTTAAGCCAGCTCAAGAAATTTTCGGACGTACATTCAGGGACCGCAATTAGGGGTAATGATAAAACATGTCAGATTAATGGCACCAAAAAGACATTTAACCGTTGTCATTACGAGTTTCGATCATTAAGGGTGCGTTTCTTTGGGAAAAT
This sequence comes from Pachyseris speciosa, assembly GCA_016490735.1. Classification (NCBI taxonomy): domain Eukaryota; kingdom Metazoa; phylum Cnidaria; class Anthozoa; order Scleractinia; family Pachyseridae; genus Pachyseris; species Pachyseris speciosa. The sequence goes on from JAEMWC010000036.1 coordinate 896,465, forward strand.
CCACATCCGGATTCTTGAATCCAAAAATGGATTTTGCGTTTCTGAACTCCGAAAAAGGATTATGAATCTAAAGAATCCATCCTCCGAGTGGATACATCAGATCAAATCTAAATCCGGATTTTTAGGATTCATGATCCGTGCGTTTCTTTGGGGAACAGATACAAAAAGTACTACGTTTGGTAAGCGGGCGTGTTTTGGAAATCCGTCATATTCTCGCTATTTTGTCAGATGGGTCATGGTGAACGATCAAGGTGAGTTTTTTCGTGAAAATGAACCCAAATTATCCGCCCTGCTTGTATTTTAATAATTTTTATGCATGTTGGGGTTGTCACGGCTAATGAAAACAAATCCATTTTCGGGTTTTTCGTTTCTTTGGTGGTAAAAAATCCGCATGATCTCGGATCAAAAATCCAATCTTGGATTCTCCCACAGAAACGCACCCTTAGACTTTCTCATAGATCGTATAAAACGTCACGTGATCAATTATCGAAAAATAGTATTTATATATATATATAGTGTTTATATTATTTTTATCACGGAAAGTTTATCACGGCTGTATTAGCTAATTAATAATTAGTCTAGAGGGTGCGCTGGATGTGAAGTGGTTATAATCATTTCATACCCAGCAAGCCCGAGTAGAATAATTGTTTTATTAAAATCTCTACGACACATAATTGGGAATTTGAACAAGAATAGGGAAAGAAAGGAACCAACAGAACGAGGAAACCGAAAAAAGGAAACATTTGTCGATCACATGACTAAACTAAAAGGGCGCGAAAATCTTTCGACGTGTTGCAACGTTCCTTTGGAAAGTTGAATGAGTTCAATGAAAGTTTCCGAGAAAAACGCAGAAGCTTCACTCGGAAAAAAGTCTCAAGTTTATCTTCTTTGAACTGTTGTAAATGCATGGTCAGTGGTTTCGTAAAAACTATTCATTCATCGCTGAAAGCGGTTAAAACGTCTTTCCACCAGATGGGGATTTCCCTTTTGTCTTTTCATGACTTTTTATACGTACATGTATGCAAGTGAATAAGGCGAAATTTCAAAGAAATAGTTCTCTAGGGGAACATCACATGACCTACATTGAGAAAACAAAACATACAAGCTAAACAGGTCTATATCAGTTTATTTTGATGAACTTGAACATTATTTTACCGAGCCTGGTTGGAAACAAGACACCTGAGGAATAAGCAAGAGAAATAACCAGGTTATGCTTCGGGAAAATTGTCTGAAAAAACAAAAACACTGAACGAGAACGGGGACTCTTCTCATTTTTGCAAAACATCGTATTTGTAAGCATTGAAAGCTTAAAGCTGGTGGTTGATACGTTGAATCGAGTGCAGGTAAAAGAATATTTTCAAAGTGTGTGAATGATATATGAAGTAAATCATGTATGAACTGCGGAAATGAAATCAAATGAAGAATGATCCTCACAGTTGTGAACGAAATTGAGGCCATTGCGAAAAGAAGCCTGAAAAAAATTCAAGACTTCAACGGGGTTTGAACCTGTGACCGTCGCGATACCAGTGCGATGCTCTAACCAACTCAGCTATGAAGCCACTGACGTTGGGAGTGGGTCAATTGTGGGTTTATATGTTCCCGTGAAAGAAATGATTGTGAATGATATATGAAATAAATCATATATGATCTGTGGAAATGAAATCAAATGAAGAATGATCCTAGCAGCTGTGAACGGAATTTATGCAATTGAGAAAAGAAGCCTGAAAAAAATTCAGGACTTCAATGTGGTTTGAACCCGTGACCTCGCGACACCAGTGCGATGCTCTAACCAACTCATCTATGAAGCCACTGACGTTGGGAGTAGGTCAATTGTGGGATCATATCCTCCCGTGAAAGAAATGAGTGTGAATGATATATGAAATAAATCATATGTGAACTGCGGAAATGAAATCAAATTGACCTTTTTGGTTTGGTTGGTTTAAAGCGATCATAAGCGTACAGGTTTTGTGGAAGACTAAACTAGTGAACACTTTGTTACGTAATCATCTAAAGCTCATACTGGAAGAGAGAACAAATAAATTCGAGTGAGAAACAACGTACGGGTGTAGAACGTGCCTCTTAGGACCTTACTTGGCCTCCTGAAATACCGGAACCTTTGCGCTGCCTTGTGCTAGCAATAAATTAGGCGCTACTTAGACATATCTCAGATGCCTAGTGCAGATTCGTGAAAAGACGTACACAAACAACACATGCTAGTAGTAATTTAGCGTTTCTGTTTGCAACAGCTAACAAGCATAATCTATGGTACTTGTTCTATATGTGTTCGGTTGGTGTTCTCACTACACGCAAAGAGTAAAGTGAAAAATAGTCCATCATGTTCAGTTTGGCTGAATTTCAATTAATGGAAAAGGTCCTTTATCTGTGGGTTGCTTTATATATCACCTCATAGGTGCAATCTTTTACGGTGATGTACTCACCAGTCCTCACTGAAACGTGCAATAATAGGAGGAGCCACTTTGTTGTAACTTTCATCGTTGTAAGGACTGTGAGCAAAATGATCTGCTTTGTTATGACGCTCTCTCTTTATGAGTACACCATTATGATAATGTTATCACCACCTGATTGAATATGCCACGAGAGAAAATCATCTGTCATACGCACAGTACCACTGAATATCGCCTATGCTGTCCAAGACTGGAAGAAGGGATTTTTTCGTTTTCTTTTTTTCTTTTCTATTTTTAATTCTACCTTCACTATTCAGCTCTTTTGTAAAACCAAGTTTAGAATAAGAAAAACAAGAAATTCAACTTTTATTAAAAAAAAAAAAAACAGGAGAATAGGAAATTCGTCTCAACACCTTTTGTGTAAATCAGTCAAACTAAGGTCATAAAAAAGCAGTGAAAATGTAAAGCTTGTGGGATGTGGCTGAAGTGACAAGGATACGTCACAAATTAATGTGATCCGCCGGTAAGCTGAAGCCACTCTAAGGGTACTAAGGCCGCATGGTAGCGGGCATTACCCCTTAAATCTGCCAAAGCAAAGATTGAGCCTAAGCATTAGCAACCATGGACAGCTGTTTCGGCCTGGTTAGGCCTCATCAGCATGGCATGGCTTGGTCAGGCTCAAATACATGAGCAAAAACTAAACAACGGAAACTGGTCATTTCATGGTATAGCTGACTCTGTACAGTTTTATTGTGAGCCGGAGGGCGCGTGATTCTTACAGAAATCAGACTGTTCCTGTCATCCATCCCTGCTAGCACCTCAACTAATGTATAAGAAGTAACTGAAAGGGATTTATTCATCTGCTTGAAAATTAGATACGCTACTCAGATCAGTGTCATTTTTGTCTCTGTGTGTTAAACATGTTAAAAAAAAAAAAAGAGAGAGAGAGAGCTGAGGAGGGAAATTATTGATTCGATCGAATTCCCAGTTAATCCGGAGGCCTGTAATTTTTCTCGTGTATAAAGATGCTCGCGGCTATAATTGAAAAACAAGTGACTGGGTAGGCGTGGGGGTTGTGTAAGCATACTTACTTTTAGTCTTCTAGTTGCTGACCGCAATTTGAATTATAGCTAAGAATCAAGTCTGCTCTGTGGTTAGTCTTCAGTAAAGGTCACTCACCTCTCAAACCAAATTGTTTTAGTGACATGTGTGGCTGTTTGGTCAATTTAACGGCAACGCGGTGATGACATGGGTCGCTGCTTTAAACCCACGTTCTAATTGAGTAGTGTTTGGTTAAATCATAGGGGGTATAGAGGAATTTTTCGTTCGGTGAAACCGAGTTCACTTTCTCTATTAGTGTTCAAGGAGCAATGTTGAATTAATTCCAACATTACACGAGGATGACTTCTTACACACGCTCTTTAACTTTCCACGCTTTTACATTGTTAGGAGGGCAGCCATTATTATTATTATTTTTTTTGAACAAAAGACGGAGCTCTTTGTTCAGTCGAAATCATTTCTAATACATAAATACAACGAGAAAACAACAACGAAATTTCATTGTGTATACGCAAACTACAGCATTGCTTTATTATTCCTGAGAACCATTAACTATAAAGGCTATGAATCAGCTGAATTTTAAGGGAGATGTGTCATGATGTCGGATAAAAATGACCAATTTAATTTTGGAAAGTGTTATTAGTATTTTACATCACAGGAAATTAATTATATTCTAAAACATTCCTGTTTACTTGGGCTTCTTTAATTGGGCCATTAACACTACTCTACTTCTAGTAGGTGGTCGGGTTACTTTCACTAACCACGTTCATCCTGCAAATCTCACTTTTAAGTTGTTCGCATTCATTTGTTGAAGGCTTTTCATTGTTCAAGCAAAGTGAACGGTCAGTAGTGTATTTTTGGATTTCACTTCCACATCATCGCATCAGTTGCTGCAATCATTTGGAATGTCGAGAAACCTTAGCAGTTTTTGTTCCCACAGAGGTCTTTCTAACAGATTGGAATAGTCGATAAAATTTCTCTTTCTTAACGCTTTTGGAAGTTTGCAGCAATCTTCCTTGTCTATTCGTATGACAACCAGACTGTCATCCTCTCTGTTCAGAAGTCGATATTTTGCGATATTGAGCTCGTAGCTACAGTAGTTACTCTTGATAAAACTGCTTGACAGCACTGCTATGACTTTGTAACTATTGCACACACTTTCCGCCATACTTTCTTGGAAGGGCTTGCCAGGAGCAAAATCTCTGTAATGTACGCAGCATTTGAAATTGTGCTGTTCTTCCAGGAAAGGAAGAAGTTTCCCATTCACCCAGTGAGAATCCTCACGACTGTATATTATAAAGGCGTGGTAAGCGAATTATACGGGGATGCAACAAAAAACGAGCGAAATAGTTAGAGGTTTTCGTCGTCCTTTTGCACAAGAATAAGTCAGTTCTCAGAAGAGGTTAATACTCACCAGAGCTTAAGCCTTTGCCTGAAACGTAAGTTAAAAATATTTTTAGCACACATTTTTCATTTTTTTTTTCCAGAATATCATGCATATGCGTGCATAAATTAAGAGCGTAATAAAAAAAAACGAGCTAATTAAGGGAAAGAAGTTAGGAAACTAGGAAGAGGCAGGATAGGAATAAATAGGAATAAACCCTATATAGGAATAAACCCTATATAGGAATAAACCCTATATAGAAGAGAAGCGAGCAGATCGTGCTTGCGCCCCTTTTGAACTTTCGCACCTTTTTTATGTTCTTGGAAACAAAACAAAACCTCTTCATTTTTTTTTAAATTCATATGGCAACAATTTTCTGTGGCAGTTGACTGATCTCGTGACTTGACTTCCTTGTAGCCTGCGAGCAAGCTCTTCCATTTTTCCCCCCTACCATCCCCCCCAACCCCCGAGAGAGCTTGCTCGCAGGCTAACTTCCTTGGAGATGGATTTTGACATCCACTTTTTTCAAACTTCTCAATTTTAAAACATTCGGCAATGATTTCGAACGTTTTAGTACAACAATATTTACAATTCTATACAAAAATTATGCTACATGTGTTTTATTGGTTTTGATCAACTTGATTCAGTTTGTACGGTTTTCAGAGGTTTTGGAGACATCGAGATATCCGAGATGGCAGTCAATCAAGGCGACAGTCTTCCTGAAATATTAACGTAGTTCCGATTGTTTATGACGTTTTTAACCCACTTGTGGGCCTCAAAGGAGACATTTTTCAATATGATGTCAACCAGTTCATGTGCGAAACAAATCTTCTGGCAAACTAGGATTAAGCAATAAAATACAGGCTACAATGGGCAGGCGATTTGTTTTGCACAACCTCAATGATAAAAAAGGGAGCAAAGGCTACTGCATTTGTAACATTAATGTTCTTGATTCAAGCGAAAAGTCGCTTTAAACATACTGGTTGGCATTCCTGCTGTCTTCTTTCACGTTCGAGTACCTCTCGTGAGTTGATTACATTCGTAACAAAAACCTCAATATTAATATTTCAGGTAAGTAGGTTAAGCTTACCAAATTGCAAACGTAAAAGCTATTTAAAGACCCATTACCACCCTTGACTCAACGCTGTCGATTGTTTTTGTTTTGAAATCGCGCTTTTTATCGGGCTTTTGATCTGGTTCATCACACAAATTATGGCTACAAATTCAACGTGCATATTTCTCCACATTTCTTCATTCAAAAACCGTGAAAGATCCGTGAAAAATTCGCAGATTGTGTGCCGACTGGTGACAAAATATCCACAAGAAAACATTTATTGTCTGTAATGGTTTCTAATTTGCAGTAAGAAAAATACTCATACGTTCTCATCCAATTAATCTGTCCTTTCGCTTTATTCTAAGTTCCAAATACAGTCGACCATGCGGCTTGACAAAAGGGGGAAAACGTTGAGCCTCCGCACTAAAACACGGGAGGAAACCAAAGCGGTGTAGTCCTCATCGATCACGGAGATCTCGGCGAGAAGGAGTTAGTAATTATCACGCAGTTTTGGCAAGCTGCGAACTGAATGTAAAGCTAGGTTGCCCGATGGGACATAAAAATAACAGTCGATAAAGAGACTTAGCGACAAGTCAGATTAAAAACATTGAAGAGTTGACAAAAGCCACAGAACCCATTTACACAAACTGACAGTAAAACATCAAAAATGCAGGAAAAAAAGTTGTCCAGACACGTATATTTTTTTAAAGAAGATCATTCGCCATCAAATCAGTTTCCAAATCGCAGTAAGTCGGATAGAACAAGCTCAGCGAATTCTTGAAAGCTCCGAGGTTTAAAGCACCTAGTGAAATTTGAACAACGAGTCTATGTAAATCCTCCTTGAACCTCACTTTTGATATATAACAACGCTGCGAAGTTGCCGCTACCGAATATTTCCACACTAACTATTTCGACTTTAAACGGATCGAAATTTACATACGTACAAATTGATCCCAAAATAATACAATTAAAATGAAGAATAATTAACAGAGAACATATTTATGGCCATAAATCTGGAGATTTGTTCACGATGCAATAAAACAAGAGCGATAAAACAAGGGCTTCGAAGTCTGTGTAATTTCGTATTACACGGAATTCCAGAAATAAAGGTCGCGGCTCTCGATGTATCAAAGGTGAAAATGGATCTTTCATTTGTGTTTGTCTAAATTTAAACCATAACACCAACCTGGTGCAGATTTCCATTTCTTGTAGACGTTATAGTACTTCACTAATCCAGCCAACAAGGCAAACGCCACCAGAATTCCAATTGCAGTAGATACATACGTTGCCACCATTCGACTTGACCCGGCTGAGGTTAAGATTGACATAAGCTGTGGTCCTCAAAATAGTTTCATAGTTTTATTTGATAAGGCTCGGTTTCAAAATGATTACCGTTTATCGTGGAGAGACAACTGAAAGGCAACTGGTTCTAAGCCAGCCATACTTTTTCGACCACTTACCATGTTTTCTTTGTCAACAAGCCGTTATTGAACGGGGGGGGGGGGGGGGGGGGAATGACCTGCCTCTTTAGTCGTTTACATCTGGCTGCCAATTGGCCATTGAAGGGGGGAGGGGAGGTCTACAAAAATGACCAAACCTTAATTTACACCCATTGTTACACAAGTATCAAGCTATGTTCCACATTGTCGGGGTGAAATAATTTTTTTTTTTTTTTGCAAAAAGATTACAAAGGACTTGAAGACGCTTTAATTAACGTCAACATTCTCACTGGAAAACGTCTGAATTTTCATTTTACACTTCAAAGGATTGGAGTGAAAAAGGGGCTATAGCTTTTATAGTGGAACTTTCAAGGATAAAAGGTGTAATGCCGACTAATAATATGTAAGACAAAAGCAAAAACTGATCCCTCGCTTTTAGTTGAACCCGTAACTACCACATTAAAATGGTAAGAAGAGAAAGACAGTTGGAAAGACATTTAAGACACAAGGACTAAGTAAAGAGGGTAAGTTCCTGCTTAACGCTGAACTCGTAAGGGATTCTTTACGCAATATCCAAAGTCACTCTTCAGTTGCACACTGAACTGCATCGGCGTCTCATGAACCAAATCTCTCCTCTTATTCTAAACATCACTTTTCAAACGTCTAAATTCAGAGATGTAATGGCCAACTACAATGATTCTTTCTTAACCATGCCTGGCCAATCAGTTTTTCCCCCCTTTGCTATTGAAAACTTCTGAGCAAGTACGATTGCTAGTTAAGAGTTTGAAATCACTCAAATATTTAGCAATAAATTCAATTCAGGATTAAATGTTTATTAACTGTACTTTTTCTGCATACAGCATCATGCATACTGATGATTTTCCGTGTTTAAATAAAGTCTTACCGTACATACATACATACATACATACACACATACATACATACATACATACATACATACATACATACATACATACATACATACTTGAGCAACTTGTAAGGGAACATTGCACTGTTTGGGTGCTGTTTCCCAAGTGTGAGCAGTCATCTCCATAAGGACCCGGTGGAGGATTTGTGCAAGAACGGGTTCTGGACCAGCTTCCTTCCCCACACGACTTGGAACATGGAGACCAGTCACCCCAATGGGAGTAACTGCCATCTTCTGCTCAAATAAACCATAAGGTAGATCATTTTTAAATTGACGGTATGAGAAGATGGCATTAGAAATCAAGGCATTGAAAACCAACTTTTGATAACTCAATAACCACAAACTCTGTCAGACATAACAATTCTTACTTTTTCTGCAGCCATAGAGCTCTACCCTCAAAGCAATCTCGAAGTTCCAAGACTCTGGAACGATTCTGAGGTACTGAGCTCTGATTGGTGGTATCAACTCATGCGTGACGACGTGGTCTTTATCTGTGTTACCTAGAAAGAACTGAACAAGAAAACGTTGGGATAGACAGAATGGGTACTTTGAAAAATTGGCAATGAGATTCCCGTGGAAGGATAAAGTTTGCAAGAGCTCAAAATTACTGAATTAAGGCATATTAGCAAAAACGGTAAAAAGAGAGACCATAAAATAAAAAAGGGATATGATGGTAGTTTGAATTGTTTTGAGGCCTTTTGAGGCATAAAATAGCGGATCCTCATCACACAACCGATTCTTCGATGCCTCCTCTTTAGACGTTTTTGCAATTATTTCAGGCTTTGTATTCATCGAACAATAGCCAGGGCACTATTTCAGCTGGAGTTTTAATCACTGGCTGTCGGCTTCTGCGATAATCTAACGATGAACACTGAGATCTAAAACGTGTAAGTTCTTCCCCACCCTGTTCGACGGGTTTAGATAATAGTAAAATGGAGCAGAGATCGAAATGACAGAAGGGAAAAGGTGGGGAGGGGGTTGGGAAGAACACCAGTAGGCTATTTTGTATAATGCTGAATCCAGGAGTTTAAGCAACTACGACCGTGACTGCAACGCCAAAGACAACGCCACAGAACAATGGGTTTAATGAGTAAAAAACAATCCCTCTGCACGTCTGTTTTCTATTTTGGTACTTTTCTAGTTTGGGGATCAGCTTATAAATCTAACCTTCAAAGAATTGTAATTTTGCAAAAACGTGTGGCCTCAGGATAGTGAACAAGTCTTATTATAATGCTCACAAAGAACCTATTTTTAAGCCTGAACCTCACTTGCTCAAATTTCAAGACATTCATTTGTTACATCTAGGTCAGTTTATGTTCTCGTTTAAAAACTCTATTCTCCCTCGAAAATTTGAAAACTTTTCTTTTCAACAAACAGCCAAATCCATAGTTACAATACAAGGTACACAGACTCATTTCGTCTACCATTATGTAGAAAAAATATCCGGCAATTCTCTGTCTTCTATAAATATGACTTGTCTGTTCTTCTGTTACCATGTTGTCTAGGTTTAGTTATCTATTATTTTTTGGGAGGGAACCTAAGTCCTACAAGCCCCATGGTTTTTATTAGGTTCCCTCGCCAAATTTTTTTTTCTTTTTGTCCTGGTTTTTTTTTTTTATGCTAACCATTGCAATTTCTGTGTATTAATCATTGTAATTTACTCATTGTAAGTTGATTGTATGTGGCAAATAAATAAATACAAATAAAAAAAATTCTTTGCCGTCCTTCTCAAAACAACGTGAAATGGCCAAATTCAAGGTTTTAAGGAGAACGTGAGCCGAATGACAGTATTTGTTTGTTTTTGTTTGTTTTCGTATTTTTCTTTTACTTCAAAGCCGGTCATAGAAATTTAGTTCCTGGATAATTCGCTCGCATTTTACGAGTTGAACAAGATGAAAATCGCGAAAGAGTTTCTCCTGATAAGGAGAAGTTATGTTTTGAAATGACGTTTTCGTTGCCGCTGCCGTCATCAATACTTATTATAAGTTCCCTACTTACAATGGTCTCTTAAACTTAGCGTTTCACTGCATGTTAGTAGTTTTTATTAGACACAGGAATGGAACTTCTCTTCCCTCAACCCGTTCATTGTTCGTTTTAAAAAAGTTTGAAAGATTATCCAGCGTTATCCGAACTACTGGAACAAAGCTTCAAGCACTCTGACAGTTAGGAAACGATTTCTGTTAACTTTGAAATTAGTGCCTGGTTGTAATTTTTACCTTGGAGCGTTGCTTTGGTGGATAGGTTTCAAAAACAGAGCCATCGTTACTATATAGCAGCGAGTAGCTCCTCACCCACAAAAAGTGAAAGGGGTGGCCCTGAGTAGAAATGCCGGTGACTTGTGTCATATTTCCAATATCAACTTCAAGCCATAGATTTTGATCACTGATTTGAGGCATCCAGGCTCCTCTTTTGCAGAGAAGCCTTGCATTTTCGGGACCATTGATTCGCGATCCGGCGTTGGAGGAAGCTTTTATTGCCTCTTTTAGTATACTGCCACTTTCCATCCCCAATGGTGTTTCACAGGTGCTGATCTTACGCACTGGAAATCCTGTGGAATATAAGTAACGGCAATTAAAATTCCTTTGTGGTGAAGACGGATCTCGAGTTACTGAGACCCCATAGGCACTATTAAATGTAAAGCTACCTTGTTATAGCAACCACAATTTTTTCCCAAACTTATTTAACTAAAGAGATGAAGAGTCCGTTTCATGTTTTAATTCGCTTTTACCCATCACTTCAATGAAACTACGACTATTACATCGACGCCTCTCTTGGCAATAGCTAATAGCGGTCGCAATTATAAAAGAATCGCACTAAAGGACATAGATATAACAGTTACTGTAGCAATGTGCTATCCACAGAAAAATTGGTGTTGTGACAGCCACTAGGTGAACGTTCTCGCTGCCTACAAACTTGAGCAATCTTTATGAATGAAATGATTATTTAACACTTAGTCTAACTTAATTAACTAGAAAGTTCGCCAGACCTTTCGGTAGCCAGGTCACTGATTGTACATATGCTGTTGCCATGAATAACGAGAAGACTTCACAATGAAGAAGAACTAAAAAAGTACTAAATGCAACCACCATTATCATGCGCTGTTTGTTCTAGTTTCTTTTAATGGAATAGATAAACAAGCCACTTTCCATTGAATTTCATCCATCGGCTTACCTGAATAGCAGCCATACAACTCAAATCTAAATGATATCCGTTCGTGCCAAGTGACCGGGTGAATTCGTATACAACGGGCTAAGATTGGCGCATCCAAGGTGTTGATAACAACATCAGCGGAGTCCTTGTTAGCATAATATTCCTAGATTTGTAAGATAAGATGCAATTTAACGAGCTAAAAACAGAACGAGCGCACAGTGAACTATATAATTTGTGTTTTAGTTGATGGCGGTACTACACCCACACACTTCCTGCTGACACTTACCAACACTAGCTGAATCACCACCGTAACAAATACCTTCGCGACACTGCTCATGGAGGCCTTGCGTGCCTTTGTTCTTAACTTAATAAAAGAAACCCCTTAACCTTTAGCCTCTTATCTATTTTTACCCAATAATGTCCTTTCCCAGTACAAAACTCTACATAAGTCAGTCGAGCTAAAACCACCTATGAACTACTTACCCGAGGGAAGGCGTATGGCTTGTGCAACTGAAATTGAAAGTATTCACAATCGACGCTGTAAGAGACGGTGTACTTCGATATCCACTGTCCAACATTGTACCGGCCCTGAGTTCCGATTTTGGTCACCTTGGCCTGTTTGTCAAAATCTGCCTGGATCCATTGACCCGTATCATTAGTTTTGGCAATATATGCGGTTGGATGGTTGAGCCGGCCGCATTCGGGTGCATACTTAGCACTGACCTAAGAAGGTAAAAGGTAAAGGTAGGGTAATGTATCAAATTTATTGATACACGATTACAGTTTAAAGCTGCAAGCTTGTGAGGCCGTGTAGGAGAAATGTTGGTTTTTGAGGAGAGGAGAAAACGGGAGTACCCGGAGAAAAACCAGAAAATATATTTAAATAAAAAAAAAATCTCTTGGAGCAGAGTAGAGAACCACCTGGGAAACATTAGGGGAAAGCGAGTGCTCTCACCACTGCGCCAACCCTGCTCCCCAAAACAAAAGTGCTAACTAAATTACATATTTTCAAGGCATCAGGGCGGGGATAATCAACGTGCATCGAACTCAACATGCTTCTATCAGTCTGAGTTTCCGATTAGTGAGGATCAAGAGCATATATGATCTTGATCTACTCTGGGCAAGCTCCATGCATGGACCTAGTTTTCCACCTTATTGTCTACCTATACTAATTAAACCCTGGAGGTGAAAGTGTACAATCTAACAGTTTTTAGTATAAATCTACTAGCGTTCTATCACGAATGCCGTTTTCTGATTGGCTCGGCTACTCACTATTTATTCTGTGATAGATAGTGAGTAGTGGTTGTCTACAAAATGGCGCCCGTTTCTTTGCGTTTTCGAAATGTCTGTGAGAAGAATTTACTTGTTTAGATTTGAGCGAATAGTAGATTTATACTAAAACAATTAGATTATTCGTGATAGCTGATTCGGGCTGCGCCCTCATCAGCTATCACGCGATGGAATTCTCGAGCTCATAATCTAATTGTTAAATAAAATAAACTGTGCAAACTTTGCGTTTTGATTGGTCTACAGGAGTATGAAACAAATAGATTCCATTTGGCAGTGCGTGTTCTTTGATAACGCACAGAGGACGTGAAAACGAGGTACGAACATCAATCACTCTTATTCGCCTACGTCTTTGTTCTTTCAACACTTTGACGTTATCAGAGTACACACGTACGGTCAAAGTGGCAAAATTACCCTTTGCCATTATTTTGGCATTTCGATGTTGCAAAATATCTAAACTAGTAAGAATCCGTGCTAGTAGTAACACCAGAAAGTTTTGTGCAAAACTAAGTAAAGAATATTAAGTATTTAGAGAGGGGGTGGTTGGTTAAGGCCTTGGCAAGCTTTCAAACGTGCAAAATGAAAGTAAGGGGTGTGGTAATTTTTTGAAATTATTATGTTAGTGCAATATATTTTGGGCTCAACACGAACAGCGCCCTGTGGCCAGTTGCCTGAGGGTGTTGCAGTGTGGTGAAAATGTATGTCACGTGACTTGGAGGCCCAAAAATCATCCCTAAGCCATGGAAGTGACCCAGAGGGCAAAGCACCTGACGTTATATAAGCATCCCCTATCCAACCATATATTTCAATCAAGGGTTGCTATTTCTGTTCCCTTAAGGTGTCAAATACTTGGTCACGTGACATCCGTTGTTTCCCTTAAATGATTTGTTGGATCATCTTAAGAAAGCACCGGGAAAGCAGAAAAATTGAGATCTTTATTTCAAAAGCGTCAAATGTTGGTGTATTGCCAATATGGCTTGATCCTTAGTGACAATTAGATTGAAACTGAGACTACCATTAGTAATCGCAGATTTACCTCAGAAGCAGCTGTCAAGGCGGAGTTTGGAATTTTTCCATTTTCCAAGCCCATGGGCTGATCGCAATCTAAAGCAAACGTCATGAATGAATAATTGATAAAATAAAGGGATACTACAGAAAACAAAGGCTGAAATATAACAGCAATTATGAAAAAGAGAAGCTTTATCATTGGAAGGATATTTCTGGACAATTTCTGTACCCTCAAATGCACGGAAAATGATAGTTGAAGAGATGATCGGGAATAACACAGGAATAACACTACGGTGGCTGAATACCGCAGCACAAGATTGGAATGATTAAGCTGTCCATTATTAAACACACGAGAAGAGTGATTGTTTTGTTGTCTAAAATGTCTTCTTGCTGGGTTGTAGCAATGAATCACAAAATCCAAGATGGCATCCATTTAGAATTGATTACGTAACGTGAAATTGTTAATCGGAATTAAAGGGAAGACGTCTGGTGAAACTAAGTCAGCAGACAGGAACATTTCTCTTACCTCTTCTGCAGCCATAGAACTCTGCCCTCAAAGCTATGTTATTTTTCCACTCCTCGGGAACAATTCTTATAAACCGCGTTGTTATAATTGGAGACAGCAGCTGAGTGACAACGCTATTTCTATCCACGTTTCCTGCAAAAATCTTTAACAAAAAGAACGATCACATCTACATTGTGCCTCAGACCCGCCTGCTCCTACTTAATCGACGGGCCTCTACGCAAAATGTAACTTAACGAGAGTCACGGTCCTCCTACTCAAACCTAAAGGTCCCTAACTTCACCCCAGCCTGAAACAAGTTTACTAAATTAAAGAAATAACTCGAGCTTCACAAGACGCAAGCGACAAAAAAACTCAAAACCCTAAAATCGGATGTCGAATCTTGAAAGCTTTATCGTTCATACGACTGGCAAGCTTTCAAGGTTGAATTGTTTACTTGGACGTGCATTGCCCAATCGTTGTTCTGTAAGGGCTGCATGATTAGCTATTCGCCCATAGCCTTCTGTCTGGTGTTGTATTTACTAATCATAGTCCAGTGACAATAAGTGCGGGTACCTTTGTCAGTAACTGCTGTTTGTATGGGGTAAAGGACTCCAAGCTTTTGTTGCTATAGCGGACAGTGTAGCTCTTCACCCAGCTGTCACCATAATAGTAGCCCTGAGTAGATATGGCTGTTACATAAGTTACCGTCCCGAAGTCAACCTGTAGCCACTGATTTGAGTTTTGTTTAGACGCAAACCAGCCTGTCTTGTCATTGAGCCTAGACATATGAGATGGGTAACCAGACAGTACTGTTGAAGCCTTTATTGCAGAATTTGGTATTTGTCCGCTCTCCATCCCCAGAGGTTTTCTGCAGCTTGGTACGCTGGGAATTGGAAATTCTATGGAAAGGTGACAAAGAATTGGTTGGGTTTTCTCGCTGTTGGTCGCATAATCGTGAAGATCATTTTATTTGATTACGAAAGTTCACGTGATCTGTTTAGGGTGTCATTTAAGGTACATATCACTCATAACTGTCACTCATAACTGTCAACGTAGTGGGTTTTTATCGAGTTGGGAAAGCACTTGTATCCGGGACAACCAAATCTCAAGTCAGCGCCCAAATCAGCTTGCTCCAGACACCAGCTGTCTTAAATACATTTTCGCACTTTAGGTACATGGGAAGCCTGGGAACAGCCTGGGATCGGTTGGCTAGACGGAAGATGACAAAATAAAGCAACTAAAGTAGCTATTTGTTAAGTTCGCCTAAAGACTACCAATGACTTTTAAAACAGTTCTTTGTCTACACAAAAGATGCCACAACGCTCCTGCAAGCCTCTCTATAGTTTCTCGGAAAATATTCGGATCATAGCATAGTACGCTTTAACTATAGTTACGAGATTTGTGCCAATTTCGTAGAACGTCAGTATAACACATAGTGAAAGAAAGACATAACCGTAAATGAACGATGCCCTACCGGAACTCTTACGGCAACCATAAAAGTCAGCTCTCAAAGAAATCCAACCATGGAAGCTTGTCGGGTTGATTCGTATGTATCGGCTAATTATGGGATTATGCAACTTATGACTCACAACTGTGTTTCTATCGCTGTTGCCATCAAACACCTTGAATGAGAATGACATACTGTTAGGCTGCTATTAGTTATAAATAAAGGTGGAGCCCTATTTCTGATATCAAGCAAGCTTAACATTATCATGCATGAAATGGCACTTACTGGCGTTTGTGATTAATATTTAAGAAACAGTTAAAAAGGAAATAGAGATGCTTTAAAAAGACCATAAGGTAGCAAAAAGAAGAGCAGCTCAGATGTAGGTTGTACAAGCAAGCAGTCGGTGTTCGACTGCTTGCTTTCCAGTCTACCAACTACTTCAAACCCATCCCTGTTAGCTCAGCTAATATTAGATATGAATTGCTGAGCGGAAAGTACAGATTTAAACTTCAGACCGGACCAATAATCAGGGTCTTAAAATTAATTCGTTACATCATGCTGACTGCTTGCTGGACATTAACTTCAGATAAGGTGATCCCGTCAATGGGCATTGACGTTGGCCTGATCGGTTTCACCCCACGCATATACCTTGAAGTGGGCGTAAACGAACTCACCCTGATGCCCACTGATCGCTAAGAGAAGGGCACGTAGGTCCCAGTGCAGTGACCTGTCCTACTGTTGGGTTGAGACTGGGGGATACGCTGGGCGATACGCTAACCACCTATCTTCGTAAAAGCCTCATTTAGTCCCCCAAACCAATTGTGATCAGGATGTTGGCCCCACGCCCTCACTTTGAATGGAAAGGATCAAGGAGCCACTAAAGGTGGATTTATTTGTTTGATATTCTAACAAGAACTTCACAAAACAAAGACCTTAATAATGCCTCCTTGCTCATAGTCTTGGAAGAATAAACCGTCGTAAGAGTAAGACAAGCGGTATTTTGTGACCCACTGATCTCTATCTTGCCTTCCCTGAGTCGCGACTCTTGTAGCTTTCGTCCAATCTCCGAAGTCCACTTGAAACCAACTGCCATCAATATTGGAATTAGCAGCAGACCAGCCTCCTGACCTTAATGATTGGGCACGAAAATATAGCCTTCCATTTGAAGGTCCACAATTGTACTGACTTCTATATTCACTTGAGGCAGTCAGAGCTGAGTCCGGAAGGGCATTCGTCGCTAATCCCAATCCCACCTCACAAATGGGGAGTGACGGGATAGAAAACCCTGAGGAGGAAATTAAATTTGTTTTGCAGTTAGTCAGATTTCTGACCTCGAACCGCCGTTTTCATTTATGTTAGTTCGTTTTCTTTTAGGTCACCTATCAAACTAGCCGAATGTATTGATTTTACCGCCTCCAAATCGGCCAGAAATGTTAAATTCGCTTCTCAGATCACCCCCAAAGCAAACTGCTGTTAAACACAAATTAAGAGCCATATCTATACGAGGAGGGGGAAGTTTCAAGAATTATCAGTAATGCACCCACGCCTGTTGTATTATTATGATTATATTTGTCGTATACCAGCATGCGTGGGTGGAATAATAGACTGTTAATGCCGTAAAAGCTCTTATTTAATTTCAGGCCTTATTAACGGGGGGCTTACTGGAGAGGGGGGCTTAATAGAGAGGGGGGGGGGGTTATTTCAAATCTCTGAACACGCCGTTTTCGTGTTAAATAGTTTCTGTACAAACCTCAAACAACTGCAGTAAAACTTTATTAATTAATACCGAGCAGGAAACAGTATTGTGTGTTTTTTTGTATATTTGTTCAAAAACAAACCAACTGGACTGCATAAAGTGTATTTCGAAAGAGGAATTAATTACAAAATCTCGTGTTCAAAAGTGGGGGGGGGGGGTTATTAGAGAGGGGGGGGGGGCTTATTACAAAATCCGAAACGCAAACGGGTGGTTTATTAGAGAGGGGGGCTTAAACGAGAGGGGGTGGGGGGGGGGGGAGGGCTTAATAGAGCTTTAATTTACGGTATATAGATGTATCTATATAACATTATTTGTATCTCTATGTATATCCACATCGTTACTATATCAATATCTGTATCTGAACCCCTATGTAAATCATTCTGCATTTGTATGTCCGTATCTCATCATAAACACAAGATACAACTACTTTTAACACAGCAACGCTAAACATTAAACCGTATTAATTATTAAGTACGAAATATCTCCCTACCGGATTGGCAACCGTAGAACTCAGCTCTCAAGGAAACCCATTCACTATAGCTTACTGGGTTGATTCGTATGTAGCGGGTGACAATTGGGTTTTGTAGCCCGTGACTCACAACTGTTTCTCGATCACTGTTAGCATCAAAAATCTAGACATGAGAATTCAAGTTAAAGTTTAATTCGAGTGATGATTTGAAGCTTCAATTCGTTTCCACTGCTGACTCGCATTCCGGTAATAACTGCATCATGATGTCTGCCTACTTTTACCACCAGTTAAACAGAAAGAAAACACATTTTTAGTTGCCTTTATTTTCCAAAAGGGGAGCGACTTATTAAGAAGAAAACAAAACCGGGTAGGAGATGGTAAATTTAAACTGTCATTTTGACTTGCTTGAGATAATATTCTCCCCTTTGTGATATATTTTATTATGTCAATTTATTTTTACTTTTCACTTTCCGTTGCACCAGTATTTTCTCAGGTCTCTTTGTCATACTTTCATTTGTAAACAACTGTTCTGAAGAGTAACTACAATATTGGAGCTTGCTGCTGGAATGTTCTTATGCGGTGTAGGATAGTCAAAGGGCCTGGATGTTCTATATAGGTGTTTCCAGAAGTAAGTTCCAGGCATGATCAATGTAATAGACAAGTTGCTAAAAATAATTAACAATTAATTATTCTACTCGGACTTGCTGGATAATTATGAAGTTATAATTATTTCATATCCAGCAAGCCCAAGTAGAATAATTGTTTATTAAAAAATCTACGACGCATAATTGAGAATATGAACAAATATAGTGAAAGAAAGGAACCCAGAGAAAGAGAAAACCGAAAAAATTAAAGGATACATTTGTCCATTACACGACTAATCAAAAAGGAGTTTGCCTTTTGGTCGAGGGTCGAGGGTAACTAGTCGAGGGTCGAGGATAAATGGTCGAGGGTCGAGGGTAAATGGTCGAGGGTCGAGGGTAACTAGTCGAGGGTCGAAAAATTCTTCAAAATTATTGGAAAATTATTTCTGAACGTCATCAAATCAAAATTTCATATAGGCTTGTGTTTACATGAGTTTTCGGTGCCTGTTTTCGCCGCGTACTTGTCATATTTGTGTTCGTGATCGAGTCCTGTGTTGTCAATAACGTTTACATATTTCCCACGGACTGTAAAACAAAACGAAAAATGAAATACAAGTTAAATAGCGGTCAAAGCGGAAAAATCAACAACAAAGAGAGACACCCCTTAAGCAACAAAAAACGGCATTTGTGATTTCAAAGATATTATTTGCCGTCTTCATATCTCGGGGCTTTTGGCTGTTTTGGTTGATCTAAGACATGAACAAAGCACGGGAAATTATGTTTTATTTTTTTAGCTGTTGGTCGTAAGAAAACGGCTAAGATCTTTAAAAAGAGATTTAGAGCCATCACCCCAAATGAATTGAAGCAGCTTTTTATGATTCTGCGTAATGCTTGTGCATTTAACCATAGGGAACAATTACTTGTTGTTTTATACGAAATGTTGTAATCATCGTCACTTCGCCTGCACTTGCACAACAAACTGTCAAAACCAGATTGATTTATGACGTTCAGATAATTGTAAAGATAACATATTTGCGCTAAAGAAAATTTACTGGGTTCTTTTCCTGTAGCAAGCGCTGTAAATTGCGTCCTTTTTTTATTGATTTTTTTTACATCATTTTAAGTCAGGATACAAATTTTTTAGAACTTCTCCCGTTCACATTTTAATGGCGAGAGTAAAGTCGGTCACTCGATAAAGACATTTAATTGCGAAGGGTAGTTTGGATGGGGAAAATACATCTTTTAAAATAATATAAAATCAACATCCAGTAGACTTTACCAAAGCGGGATAGGCGGAGTTAGGGCCTGTTCACATGGAGGTGGGGGACCCCAGGCAGGTGAGGCCCCCACCTAGGTGGGGTTACCACGCTCTCCATACAATCTCTCTTTTTTTTTTTTTTTTTCGATAGCGTTCACATGTGAGGTGGGGTACCTCACCCAGGCGGGTTACCCGGTCAGCCAGGACAGGTAACCCGCCTAGCTGGGGTGCGTTTTCTCCATGTGAATGCTGGAGGTGGGGTGGGCTGAATTCTTTTGTTAATTCTTGGTTTTCAGTCACGCGTAAGTCACGCAGGTAAAAACTAAAATCGTCAACCATTCAATAGATAAAGTGAAGAAATTGAGATATTGTAGAAGAGTAATAAATAAACAATATGCCCAAGCTTCATGGCTGTGCAACGTCCCGTACTCGAGTTATTCGTCAAAATGTACCACTCAAACTTATTGATGAGCTCCACCGACCGGAAACGATTGAAAAACATCTGGAACTTACTTAAGCTATCTCAAAGGCTTTCTTCGCTCTGTTGAGCAAGCAAAATTTCACATAGATGGTTCTCTCGTCATATTGGCTTTTAAAACCTAAAAAACACACGGTGAATCGATGTTTTCATTTACGTGATACGCTTGTGGGCAGACATCTGTTATGTCACACACTGTGAAAAACTATAAAATTCAAACTGCTCTATTTTCAAAACAAAGCAAGTTACCGAGCTGAAAACATGGAAGCAGATACATTTATAATATGTCTTTTACATGATGATGATAAAAATGCAAAAATCTGTTTACTTTTGATGACATCATGTGAAAACCAAGAATATACGTTCAAAGCGACCACGCGATAGCATCTTAAACCTAACCCCAGCGCCCCGGGGTTACCTGTGAATGCCACCTAGGTGGGGGACCTAACCTGCCTGGGGTCCCCCACCTAGGTGGCATTCACAGGTAACCCCGGGGCGCTGGGGTTAGGTTTAAGATGCTATCGCGTGGTCGCTTTGAACGTATATTCTTGGTTTTCACAATGAACAATGCACTTTGATAGGTTCCACATTGATTTATTGAAATACTATACCACACTTTTCAATCACAAATGCCTTTTGTTTGTTGCTTAAGGGGTGTCTCTCGTAATTTGTTGTTGGTTTTTCCGCTTTGACCGCTATTTACAGCGGTGATTATATTGCCGTGAACACCTAAAATATGTCTGGAATGTTAATTGTGTTGTAACCAATCACAGGCGAGATCTTCAAACCACAGAAACCACAGGCAACGAACGGTCACGGAACAAATCATTTTCGTTTTGTTTAACATGTTTAAGGATACAAGCTGTCTTATTAGGAATTTAAAACACCACTGCCCCCCAAGATCAGTGCTGAGGACCGCATTCAGCACATCGTTCGATTTTAGAAAGGAAAATTTAGAAGCCAACGCGACGCGACGACGACCGGCTTTCCATGGAACGACATATTACACGGAGACAATAAAAAAATGAACAATCGTGTATTCTTAGATAAATAAATTTTCAGATATGCATTCAACAATATAAAGCCGTTGGGTTGTAACATGCGAGTTTACGGACATTTACGGAGATTCTTTTGGTAAGAAGAACTGCGATCGGAGATAATCATGTTTTTTTTTCTTTTGCGCGCAAAATGTGCTAATAATCGCATCCAAAGGGGACTTCAAATCTTCTTGGCTAAATCCCCTCATAACTAGTTTCCTACAGCATGTAATCCCCCTGATATCAAATGCATAAATGCCTTCAGAGAAAAAGCAAAATGATATTTTGGAAGGAATACCGAAAATTGGGCTGTTTACTTTGCGCGATGTGTCAATCATTCCATAGATGTTGAATTTGGTCGGTGGTTTTCCAGTTTGCGATCTTGCGATCAAGGAACTTCTGCCGGCACAGTAGTTCGAAGATTTAATCGTTAGCGCACGTAAATCCAATCCCCTTGTTCTACAAAAAAATATTAGCGAGGATTATGTTATCAGAAACGAAAACATCGACAAGAACAACTCTCGAATTTCAACTTTATTTACTACCAAAAAAAAAGAATAAATTACCAAAATAGTAAATCTACCTGACCTAACAAAAAAGGGTTAAAGCGTGCTGCAATAGCCGCGAAGCGATGGGAATCAGAAAATTCTAGCGGCTTACCTTGCAACATTGTAACTTGCGATCAGGCGTAACAACCGATTTCGATCGTTACAAAAAGTTTGAAAATTCCCACGCCAAACCGTCGCGTGCGTCGGCCCGGCACTTCGGCTTTGTAATTTATTTCAAAATCCTTCAAACCTGTATTCTTCGCTATTATAGCACACACTGTAAACAAATAGGAAGGAAAACCAATTGTTTACTTGTAAAGAGACTGAATGTTAAAACAAAACGAAAATAATTTGTTCCGTGACAGATAGGAAACCGTTGCCTGTGGTTTCTGTGGTTTGAAGATCTCGCCTGTGATTGGTTACAACACAATTAACATTCCAGACATATTTTAGGTGTTCACGGCAATACAATCACCGCTGTAACTGGTATTTCTTTTCTCGTTTTGTTTTACAGTCCGTGGGAAATATATAAACGTTATCGACAACACAGGACTCGATCACGAACACAAATATGACAAGTACGCACCAAAAACAGGAACCGAAAACTCATGTAAACATATATATGAAATTTTGATTTGACGACGTTCAGAAATAATTTTCCAATAATTTTGAAGAATTTTTCGACCCTCGACTAGTTACCCTCGACCCTCAACCATTTACCCTCGACCCTCGACTAGTTACCCTCGACCCTCGACCAAAAGGCAAACTCATCAAAAACGGCGCGAAACCTTTCAGTGTGTTGCAACGTTTCTGGGAAAAGCTGAATGAATTCAATGAAACTGTCCGAGAATAACGTGGAAGCTTCACTTTAGGGTCCTTTTGAAAAAAGTGCTGAGCTTATTTGCTCTGTACGGTTGTAAATGGTCAGTGGTTGAATCGTAAAAGATATTCATTCATTGCTCAAAGCGAGTGGAACGGCTTTCACTCGCCGTACGAGCCGAAGGAAGCGAATTTGTAATCCATCAACGATCCTCAAAACAACGGCAGCATGCGCGAACTTCGTCAAAATAATGCAAATATCATCGGCTTTCCCGTAGGGTCGACCCACAGGCTAACCAGGGGGATTGTAAATTCAGGGAAACAAACTTGAGGAATTTCGCCGGAGGGTCGGGAATCTTACATTACAAAATATCCTGGGTGAGATGTGTCTCAGCAGAAAATGCCCCTGACACCTTTTACAAACTCATAAATTCCACCACCCTTTAACCTTTGATCGTAAAACAACGTCGAGATTTTCCCCTACCCTCGGGCAAAGAATCCCATCTATCTCCTTGTCTTCCCCCACGTATCTCCTTGGTTGGCCCGAGGGTCGACCCACGTGGAAGTCGATAACAAAGACATAGTTTCAGTTTATTTTGATGGACGGGAACATTATCTCGCCAAACCTCGTCGGAAAACAAGATATACAGTAAGGGATAAGCAAGACCGTGATGTCCAGCTTATGCTTCAAGAGTTTGTCTGATGCTTGACACAAAAACTGGTCCCGCGGCCGAACAGAATAACAAAAACAACAAGAACGGTGACTTATCTTGTTTTTTACAACAACGTATTTGTAAGAATCAAAAGTTTGAAGCTGGTGATTGATTGAAGTCGATTGATTGAAGTTGCATCGATTGCAGGTAAAAGCACATTTTTCAACTAGTGTTAATTTCTAGTGTTTTAAAAAATGTCGACGTCGGATAGATTTTCAATAGTGAATGCTTTAATTGTAAACTTTGTTGAAGTGACGTCGGAACTTGCTGCTGAAAACATTTTTTTCCATTTCGGTTACTAAATTAAAGCTTAACTTTTGCGATATTTCAGAACATGGACGGGACGGTGTGTTTTGCTATAAGATGAACATCAACAACTTGGAAATTTTTCAGTCTCAGGGTTGCAAGAAAAGTTTTTGAACAAGATGCCAGCTCTGATCTTTGTCGTTCGAGTTACTCAGCAATGAATTCCATTTGTATTTCGGTTCCGGTTTCGGTATTTCTACTCGTTAATTCGGCTGCGCGACGATTAACGTTTTAAGGGCCGCCGGTTTTGAGGGAAAATCTTATTCAATAAATTTTCTTTATTGCTGAAGCGTTCATTGACCACATAAATTAGGTACAGCAGATATATGAGCTGATAGCCTGTGTCCGGCGGGCCAATAACAATGCTGGAAATCTGATATCCGTGGTTCAGTTTTTAATAATCTAAGTTATTATATGACTGGCTCTTTCAGCGGTCAAGATGAATCAATTCTTCTGTTGTGATTGGCTACCCGCGAGGTCAAGATGGAGCCATCTTGACCGCTCGGGATAGCCGTTCGTCCCGCGTTTTACTGACTTTTAATAGCGTCCTTTTGAGTCATATAATAAATCCTTTATTGACCAAGCTTGTTCGGTCAAAGATGGCGGGATATTGGCCTCGTTCTTTTGTGTGTGTGTGTGTGTGTGTTTCTTTGGACCTCGACTTCGTCTCGGTCCATAAACATGCAAAACGAGAACTTGGCCAATATCCCGCCATCTTGACCTCACGCTTGTCCAATAATCCATATATATGGAACATTCTAGACAGGGGCGGATCCAGGGGAGGGGTTGAGGGGGTTGCAACCCCCCCTTTGAGCAGCATTTTAATTTTTTTTAATTCTTCTTTAAAAAAAATAAGAACAAAATTGTCTTTTACGAAGTTGTTTCACTTCCACCATTCACCTGCTTTTGCGGATTTAAAAAGATAATATACATTTCGCAACTTCTGTCAGTGTGGGGGATCAGTTACTTGGGAGAAAGTCTTATTAGGATCGCGTGACGTCCTCAGGGTCATATATAATAGGAACACAGGTGAAATTCATTCAAGCGTAAACGAGCGGGATTGGGACCGAGCGAATGTTTGAGTCAGTTGCTGAGGTCGAAGAACGTACGAACTGGAAGCTGTCATGAAGAAAATAACCGATTTTTATGCGAAGAAATCAGGTAAGTTCGTGGTTTTTTTTTTAAAAGACGGTTAATTATATTTAATAACAATAATAACTACTTTCAACACCCGATAGCCTTGACATACCGTGCAATTCATACAACAGATACAAAGTGTATTTTTCATTGTCCACCAGTTGAAAGCTGACTGGCAAGAAAATCATGTCTTTTGAACATAAATAAACATTTTGCAGGTTCAGCCCAATCGAGGCCTGAAGATAATGAAGGTATTAATGAAGGTAAGCAGAAATAAAATTGTTCTTAAACGGAGACAGAGAAAATAATTTATTATACTTCACTACGTGAACTGTCATTATAATTATAAACACAGAAAGCTTCGACATCCGATAGCTTCGACACGCGATAGCTTCGACACGCGATAGCCTCGACATACCGTGCAATTCATACAAAGTGTATTTTACATTGTGCACCATATTGAAAGCTGACTGGCAAGAAAATCATGTCTTTTGAACATAAATAAACATTTTGCAGGTTCAGCCCAGTCGAGGCCTGAAGATAATGAAGGTATTAATGAAGGTAAGCAGAAATAAAATTGTTCTTAAAACGGAGACAAAGAAAATAATTTATTATACTTCACTAAGTGAACTGTCATTATAATTATAAACACAGAAAGTGCTCCTCCTAACAAGCAGCCAAGAATCAGCAACCCTGACGATCAGGCTGGAGGGTCTGGGATCGAAGGTAGAATTTCTTATTTTTATTTATCCGAAAAGTAAACTTATATCGGCCAGCACCAACAAAAAGTATTTATTCCAACGTTGCAAGAAGTCTAGTGAATTCCAAATAAAACTGAGTAGTATTATAATTTCGTTTTGTACACAGCTTTGCCCGATGAAGTATTGGTCGAGGTGTTCAAAAGCTTCTGCCTTAAAGAATTGCTTAAAACAGTGTGCCTGGTCTCAAAGAGGTGGAAGCACATTATAAACAACAATAACATTCTGTGGAGTTGCCTACTTCTTGATGAGTGGCCCATGCAATATTTAAATGAAGAACAAATTGTTAATTTCATGTCGCACTCCAGTGGGTTCAGATATTTATCTATAAGATATATCGAAATAACAACATCAGAAAGGAGGCTTCAAACATTGTTAGGAGATAGTCTGGGATTTTCTAAACGTTTGAGATATCTGGATTTAAGTGGCCAACCGATATCATCCCTTAATTTCCTATTGACTGACTCTAATTCTTCTCCTCTTGAAACCTTAATCCTAAATGACTGTAGAAAAATAGATACTTGTTGTTGCACGGCTATTTTAGAGCAATTACAAAATCTTACAGTACTATCACTCAACAGAGTAGGATTCACTGCCAATCAAGTGGCAACTATTACTTCCTCATTATGCTCATTGAATGTTCTGTGCCTGGTTGGTGTAAGCCTTGAAAGAAACGACGTAAGGCTGATTTTGCAAAAATTGAACAACCTTCAGTTTTTTGAAATATCTTGCAGTTCCGAAGATAAAGAATATATTGATGCTCTAGGGGAAGAATATGACGTTACTTTTGTCTGCCTCTAAGAGTAAAAGCATGTTACATACTATAGCGGCATAACAGTGTTATGTTATAGAAAATAGTTTGTCATTTAGTGAAGGTATATATAACCAAGACATTTTTCATGTGACCTGTAAAGTACAATAAAAGCAGGCTATTGTATTTATTTAATGCATGTGTGTCAATTTTATTGAGGTTATTGCAAATAGATAAAGGACTAACCTATTAAAGGTTGTGAATGTATACAAATAAACTCTTTTTGTAAATTTTAGATGTAGCTACAAAATGTCCTGTGCCTACCACTTCTGGTTCAACCACAGGCACAAAGATTGATTTGGGAACTGTTGTCAAAGATGCTGCAGGCTCTTGGGATGTTTTGAGGCGATTATCGCACGAAATTACAGATGAAAAAAGAATGCAATACCTTACATTACACTGCAAACCTTCTGAGTCTGATATACTTCATTCTCATCAAGTTACCAAAGGAAAGAAGACATGGAAAGTTTCTTTTCAATCCAAATGGCTGAAACAGTTCCCATGGCTTTGCTACAGTTACATACTTGAAGGTGGGATTTGTAGTCACTGTATCTTATTTCCTAACAAAGTTACCAAGGGTACAACACCAGGTGTATTGGTCACAGTACCGTACCAGAAATCTTACACTAAGGCACTTGGCAAGGATGGCATCCTCAACTGTCATGAGCAATCTGCGATGCATAGATACGCAACTGAACAGGCAGACCTCTTCAAACAAACTTTTCAGAATCCTGACAGGTATAGAGTAGATTCCCAGCTGGCGACGGCCGAAGCCAATCAAGCCACAGAGAACAAAGAAATTCTACGACAGATTGTTCTAGCTGTTGAGTTTCTAGCAAAGCAGAGTCTGTCCTTTAGAGGACATCGTGATGATCGTGTCGATTTTTCAAGTTATGAAACTAACAGAGGAAACTTTGTTGCTCTACTTCAATTACTTGCGAAAGGAATCGAGCCTCTTCAGAAGCACCTCATGTCAGCAAGCCGACAAGCAAGATATACCAGCAAAACTATTCAGAATGAGGTCATTCACGTGTATTCATCAAAAATTAAGGAAAGGCTTACAGCAGAGCTGAGGGACAAGGGCCTCCCTTTCACGATTATAGCAGATGAGGGTACAGATCCACACTCAAACCAGGAGATCTTATCTTTATGCCTGAGGTTTGTGGACCAGTCTTCGCCAAACGATCCTCATGTCAAAGAATGCCTGATTAGTTTTATGCACTTACAACGAACAAATTCCACCATGATTTCAAGGAAGATTTTGGAATCTCTCTCTGATCCATCTGTTTCTTTGGATCCTAGCAACATCCGTGGTCAGGCATATGATGGAGCTTCTGTTATGTCAAGTGGAAAGGAAGGAGTGCAGGCTAAGATAAAAGAGCTCAGTCCGTTGGCTCTTTTCACGCACTGCTATGCTCACTGCCTAAACCTCTCCATCGCAGCAACATGCAAACTGGCAGAAGTGCGAAATTTGATAGGTCTGATTAACGAAGCATATCTTTTTTTAAATAACAGCCCCAAGCGACAGCAGCTGTTTGAGTTGACACTGAAAGAATACCTTCCTGAGAATTCTCACAGCAAGCTTCCAGGTCTATGCAAGACACGCTGGGTGGAAAGGCACACATGTCTAGATGTTTTTCTTGAAATGTATGAGATTCTTCTCACATTTCTTGATGCTATTGTTGCCCCCCACGAATACCCGAATTTAAAATCATCTACTGGAAGCTGGAACTGGGACAAGGATACCATCACAAAAGCCCAGGGACTGAAAGCCTCTTTGTCGTCATTTCAGACAGTAGTGGTTTTCATTACAACCAAGAATATTCTTGATGAAGTCAAAGCTCTTGCATCAAAGCTGCAGAAACGGGACCAAGATATTTATGAAGCATACATGATGGTTGATGAAGTAATTGGAAACATCAAGTCTGCTAGAAAAAACATTGACAGCGACTTTAAAGTGTGGTACACAGAAGTATTAAACCTTGCCGAGAAACTGGGAATCGTGGAAGCCGTACCCAGGAAGACAAGCATACAGAGGAACCGCTCAAACATTCCCAGCTCTAGTCCAATTGATCATTATAAAAAATCTGTGGCTATTCCCCTCCTTGATTCCTTGATTAGTCAAATGGAAGACCGGTTTTCTGTCGAAGACCGCCACGCCCGCCACTTGCTTTATCTTGTTCCCTCAATCATAGTTCAAAACACCATGGAGCTATCTGAAGCAACAAAAGGCATGCTGTTCTGGGAGAATGACCTTCCTTTTCCCAAATCCCTTGGGAATGAGCTGCGAAGATGGCAAACTATGTGGCAGTCAACAGAGAAGGACCTCCCAAACAATCTTTTATTGGCACTTGGCGCGTGTGACGAGGATGCTTTTCCAAACATCCATCGTCTTCTACTCATCGCATGCACCCTACCAATCAGTAGTGCGGAAGCTGAGCGGTCCTTTTCGCTCATGAAACGGATCAAGACCTGCACCAGATCAACGATGTCTGAAGAGCGCTTCTCAGACCTTGCTGTAATTGCGATGCATTACCCTGAGAGATTCGAGGTAGACGAGATCTGCGAGGCTTTTGTAAAAGCCCATCCAAGAAGACTTTTTCAGGCTTCGTTGTTTGATTAATGAGGTATGCTAATGCAGTAGAAAAACGACAACAACTGCTGGACAGTTCAATCATACATTATTATTTTTTAATTTCTGTCGGCGAAATAAGATTAATCCCAGATTTTATATCATGCCTTCACAAAATCTAAACATCATATTTTTGGGGGACAGGTATGACACTGGAACTGTTAAGAGCTCACGCCAGAGGCATGGGGCCATCACTCGCCTTCTGCCATTGGCGATAAAAGTGTACTACAATAATGTACAAACGGGCCGCCGCAAGGGTTTCAATAAAAGCCGGTTACCGGCGGTTTACTGCCGCCTGTCATGCCTCTTTCAGCCGTCTATTCACAGTTTGTAATTCTTAGTCTCTCTTCTACTAGAACTAAACTAATAAGTAATGCAAGAAAGCAACGGAAGATTTCTAGAACGGAAGACAACGTCAAAAAAAACACTCTTTCCAACCTTGAAATACAGGCTACAACAACACGCCTTTTGATGCCCAGAATGCTGGAAATTGCATTTCCGAGCTTCTAGATTTCAAATTTTTCTGGGGGGCATGCCCCCAGACCCCCCTAGTTGGAAGGGGCCTTGCGGCCCCTTCTAAATCACCGACACCTGTACAACCCCCCTTTCAGAAAATCCTGGATCCGCCCCTGCTAGATCACACCTTAAAACATATATGAGTAGGATTAGTCTCAGCATGCGCAGGTTCGTCTTTTTTCTTGTTGTTGGTTGTTCAGTAAATATCAGTTCAGTTCAGTTCAATCGAGAGTTCAAGAAGATCAAGACCAGTGACAATAGGCCATTTCCGAATTATCTTTGCCTCTTTTTCAAAGCGAGTCCTGGTGCTCTTCTTTTCATATGAAAATTAGTTTCCATTCACATGCAAATTAAACTCATTTTCATATGAATGGTTGTGCACCAGGCCTCGCTTTGAAAAGGAGGCCAAAGGTAATTCGGAAATGGCCTATTGTCAAGTTGTAGCGTTCAAGTTCAAGCTTCCACTTGCTCAAATACAACCCTGCGAAACAATAATTACCCACCTCGGCCATACAGCTGCGAATATGGTCTCAATAAATCACCAAACAGGACTTGTAGAAAAGTAGTAGGATTACATTTTTCTAGCTTGTAAATTGACATTCATTTTCTGCACACAGACTGGTTGTCGCACGGATCAACTTGGTTTTAGGTTACCCTTCTCCCCGGGAGGGGGGGGGGGGGTACTCCCTTATTTGGGTTATATAGGTATGTGCGACCCCAAAGGGTATGGGTTTTCAGCCGTTTTGGTCTGAAATAGCTATAGGGTATCCATTTAGACCATTTTGGTCTGAAATAGGGTATGGTTTGTGCAATCTAGTCTTGAATTGAGTATGTTTTTTTTAGAAGAAGCTACTTCTTCATCATTAGGCAATAACACCTTCAACAAAAGCCCTTCTTTTTTGTCTTTTAATGATATGTAAGCCAACTGTGTACGTGAAATGGGTCTGAAATAGGGTATCAAAGTTTTGGTCAGGTCTGAAATAGGGTACGGAAAATTGCAGAGTTTGCTGTGAAATTGGGTAAGGGTTTCAGGAAGCGGGCCGCACACCCTCACCCAATTTTTCTGGGATTACCCCCTCCCCCGCCCCCCCGCCACCCGGGCCCTTTTCAGCCGATTTGGTAGAGGGCAAAAGGCGTACGGGCTTAATTTACTATTCATTTATTTATTTCATTTTTTGAACATTGCAGAAAACACTAGTAAAGGTGTACGTGTTAAATTTTGGCAATGCGCTGTGTGACGTAAAATTATTTTGACTGGATTTCAATGATTTTGTAGAGTTTCGGGGGAATCGAGAAATAAAGATGGCAGATTAAAAATGGCGACATTGCAGAACTTATGTCGTAATACCTACCATAGAGCTTTTCATATTTGCGATACAAAAGGGCCGAATTCGACAAATTAGGTCAACTCTGCGTCGACAAAGAAGGGCAAAAATAATAAATAAATAAAATACTGGTTTGACTTTCTTTGGGCGCATTAGGAATACTAGTAGTAAACCGTAGTACTGTTCTCTTAGCTCCTATTATGTTTTCAGATTGAATAGAATATCAATCCGTTCTTTCTCTGAGTACGCGGAATATTCCAGTGGTCTTCAGGTAAAGTCTTGGCGCCAAAATCGTGCGTGACCTGCAGTTCTCGTGACGTAAAACTGGACGTATGTCACGTTCTGGCGCATTGTCCAAGTTATATTCTCTCTCTTGAAGCTGATTGCTGGCCACTACCTCCAAGAGTATTACGTTTTCAGAATGTCAATTCTAAAACCTCATTCCGGGTACAGTAAAAACCCACAACTAAGAACCTACATTTTTGGGAAGTAGCCTAAACAGGTTCCTATATAAATAGTAGTTAACACAATTTTAAGCTACTTAAGTTCTTAAAATAGGTTCTTAACTCTGGAGAAAAGCAAATAAAACTCAGTTGCAAAACAAGATGGTTATTGGCCTATTTCCTATTTTCTATTAAAGAAAAAACTCATTTTTAAAGTAATGGTAATCTGCTTTCTTCTTCAATTACGATTCTTGTACTGCAACTGTAATGTACTAATATGATTTTAGAAAATAAGAACCTGTTTTCAATTTTTAGGCTAAATAGGTTCTTGTTATAGGGGGTATAAAATCCAAATTTTAGGCTAACAGGTTCTTAATTTTCAGTTTCTTAGTTGCGGGTTTTTACTGTATTCACTTATCACTAAACAGGTATGAAAGTAACGTATCGTTTGTTTCATCAGTAAGCGTCGTTGGCGTCCCTTGATTAATTCTCTCAACCACCTTGTTGTGTTAGAAAGGTACACACTTTGTACCATCATCTGATGTGGACTAACTCCTTTAAGTTTGTTATAAAAAAGGGTTTTATGAGACAAATACCTTTATATTGCCTCCTTCCTTGTAGTCCTGAAATAATCCGTTATAAGTGTAAGACAAGCGATACTTTGTAACCCACTCATCTTTATCTTGTCTCCCCTGAGTTGCTACTCTTGTCACTTTAGTCCAGTTTTGAAAGTCCACCTGGAACCAGCTACCCTGTAAGTCATTGGAAGCAGCTGACCATGAGCCTTTATGAGCTTTTCGCACGTGCTGAAGATGCAGTCTTCCACTTGCAGGTCCGGCGTAAGCGTCATATTCACTTGAAGCGGTCAAAGCCGAGTCGGGAAGTGCGCCGCTCTCTAGTCCTAGCTCCGCCTCACAAAACGGGAATTGTGACTTGCAAAGCCCTGAGAACGAAAATTTTCTCCCATTGATTTGACTCAGACTATTTACTTTTTGAACAAAGCAGTAGCGTCCCATTATAGGTTGGAACAAAAAGGGGTGTTCTAAAAGCAATACAGTAAAAACCCGCAACTAAGAACCTGAAAATTCAGAACCTGTTTGCCTAAAATTTGAATTTTATACCCCTATAAACAAGAACCTATTTAGCCTAAAAATTGAAAACAGGTTCTTAATTTCTAAAATCATATTACTACATTACAGCTGCAGTGCAAGAATTCTATTTGAAGAAAAAAGCAGATTCTCGTTACTGTAGAAATGAGTTTTTTTTAATAGAAAATAGAAAATAGCTCAAAAACATCTTGTTTTGCAACTGACTTTTATTTGAATTAATAACCTATTTTAAGAACCTAAATAGCCTAAAATTGTGTTAACCTGACCATTTATATAATAACCTGTTAATGCTAATTCCCAAAAATGTAAGTTCTTAGTTACGGGTTTTTACTGTAAAGCACGCCTTTTCCTTTTAACGGCCTGAATCGGTTTGTTGTTCGTTTCGCAGTAAACTGTTCGACTGTTATGCTGCTCGGTCATTTGATTTATTATTATCTAAATTCCTGCAGATTACCAGAATTTAGCTTATATTTTTCGAGACGATCTGAGGATTCTCTGTATTGCTTTGTGTACTTATTTATCAATAAATTAAAAAAAATAATAATAAAAAGCAGGTGTTTTTATTGGATCTTAGTAATAATCCAAGCGAGCAACTCCTGATAATCAATTCAAGAACGTTTACCGTCAATTTCCGCGAAAAAAACTATTGTAGAAGAATTCTTAGGTCTCCAATTTATTACGTAATATTCTAAAATTAATATACTGAAAGAAGACAACATATATGGAGCAAATAAGGAATACTACAATGTTTCAATCGCAAGTAGATAATCCTAGTGTTAACTGACAGTGTATAACCAATATGACACGATTTTATTGCTACGGGACATAATATCCGCTACTGGCATGGTGTGTTTGTGTGTACTTGCCGCAGGGTTGAGAAGCGTTGCGC
The DNA here is from genome assembly GCA_016490735.1 of Pachyseris speciosa. Lineage (NCBI taxonomy): Eukaryota > Metazoa > Cnidaria > Anthozoa > Scleractinia > Pachyseridae > Pachyseris > Pachyseris speciosa. The sequence goes on from JAEMWC010000036.1 coordinate 929,719, forward strand.
AAGAAATTTGACCAGGTGGACTCAAATCGCTTTTGGCGGGATCTAGAACAAATAAATTCAAGATATAACGTACTGTGCAGGACTTGCCTCTTAGAACATTTCTTTGTCTCCTAAAATGCCGGGAACCTTTGAGCTGCACTTGTACTAGCAATAACAAATTAGGTGCTAAATAAAAAGGGGAACCAGCTCAAAGCATGGGCATATGCAGTCATTCGTGAAAAGACCTACACGAACAACACGTGCCAGTAGTAATTTTGAACAGCTAATATAACAAGCACATTCTATATATAGATGTTGTATATGTGTTCTCTTGGTGTTCTCACTATAAACAGATAATGCATGTTCAGTTTGGCTGAGGTACAGTTATCTTTATTTATCTGTGGGATATTTTATATGATACCTTCAGCGCTGGATTCATTCGTGCACTACGGTGTTGTACTCACCAGTCGTCACTGAAAAGTGCAACAATAGGAGAAAACACTTTCCTGTAACCTTCATCTCTGTGAGCGCCGTGGGTAAAATGATCTGCTTTGTTAAGGCGCTCTCTCTTAATGATTACGCCATTATGATAATGCCATCTCCACCTGATGAATATGCCACGAGAAGAAAATATCTTTTGTCGCAGACACGGTACCATGGAATATCGCCTATACTCCGGTCAAGGCCTAGAATTAGGGGATATTTCCTTTATGTTTTTCTTTTTAATCTTCTTTCACTTTTTAGCTTGTAAAGCCAAGTTTAGAGTAAACCCAAAAACAAGGAATGAATTCAGCTTTCATTTTAAAAATTCGATAAAAAGCCAACAGAATAGGAAATTGCTTTTCAAACCTTTTGTGCAAATCAGTCAAACTAAGGTAATAAAAACTTCGGAAACTGGTATTTCATGGTATAACTCTAGGCACAGATTTAGTGTGCATGAGAGGGCGCATGATTCTTACAGAAATGACCGTTCGTCCCTGTCATCTCTGCTAGCACTTCAAAAAATGTAAAACAAACCAAAAAGCTCCATCCAGTTAAAGGCTTTGCTCTGCAACTGTTATTTTAATTCACTCGCTTGAAAATAAGACACGCCACTCAGATTATTATCACGCAGTTTTGTCTTGGCGGGTTGAAAAAAGATTTAGAGAAGGGAAATTATCCAATTCCCAGTTAAGCCGGAGGCGAGTGGTATTCCCCGTGTATAACATGCTCGTGGCTATAATTGAAAATCAAGTCCCTTTGGTGAGTGGGTAGGCGTGGGCCATGTGTAACCAATATTCCAACTTATAGTCTTCTAGTGGTTGAACACAATTTGAATTATAGCAAAGAATCAAGTCTGTTCTGAGGTCGTCTTCAGAAAAAGGGCACTCGCCTCTCAAACCAAATATGTTTGGTGACATGCATGGTTATTTGATCAATTTTTAAAATGGCATCGACGATGAGCGCTGGTCCAATTTCACGTTCTAACTGGGCAGTGCTTGGTTAAACCAAAGGGGATATAAAGATATTTTTTTCTACGAAACCGAGTTCACTTCCTCTTCTAGTGTTCAAGGAGCGATGTTTATTTAATTTGATTATTAAACGAAGACGACTTCTTGCCCACACTCTATAACTTTGCAAGCTTTTACACTGGTCGGAGGGCAGTTACTTATTTAGTATTATTGCTTATACACAAAAGACGGAGCTCTTTGTTCAGTCTAAATCATTTCTGAAAGCCTGTAAATATACATAAATACAATCACAAATTAAAAACGCCCAGCTTACTGACGATAAAAATCATGGAAGGCGAGCAAACAAATGTAGGCATAAATAAACATTCACCAAATTTCATTGTGTACACAAACTACAGCGTTGCCTTTATTATTCCTGAGACCCATTAATCAGAACTTGTCAAACAAATGTAAAACTGGAGAAATTTCGGCGTATTCGTTAGGAATCGATCAACAAAGCAACAGCCTGCAAGAGAAATGGTTAGAAAAATTGGAACTGGACAGGCATCTGCGTATCAAAAAGGATTTAACCGTCCCAATTAATGTTCAACTGGCCTCAGGTAATTGGGGAAATAATTTGTTATTCAATAGACTAGTGTGTGCTTGACTGTACGAAGTTATTCGACGTTGATAGTTCAGACTCTTAGCTAGTGTCAAGCAACCTTAATCCTGTCATTTGCTAACACATTTTAGTCACAGGACAGTCTACCAGATTTTGATGTCAGTGAGCATCAGTGTTTAACCTCGTGCGCCCAGATGGTTGAAACTTTGTTGATCAACGCGCTCTACAATGGAAATATTTTATAAAGGTAAATTTAAGGTCCTGGTCCAGGAGATTCTCGACCAGAACTGAAAGATAAATGAAGAAAAATCTTTATTAGCGATTAAACTGGTATCAAAGTTCTTGCTTACCTTGGGTTTTTAGCATGAAAGTGCTTTGAAGAAGTGGGCCGTTGACCATAGTGATACTCCAAAATAAAGTATTCCGTTCCACTGTCTAACCTCCCACGAAGTCGTTTTAGGGGAGTTCTCCAAATACGACATGCGTAGGAAGGTAGACGCCCATCGTTCCATGTCCGCCGGCAATTTTCAGAGCATAAGTTCTTGCTCGACGTTATATTGGTGATTTTTGCTCCATTTAAACTGAGAACGAACGTTAATCAATTTAATTAACGCCTTTCACGATACTCTCTCGTATATGTCTACAGTTGTCATTAGAAGGACTTTTCCGGCGGAAATAATAAAAAATAATTAATAAAAATAATAAAAAATAATTAATTCAGAAATGGTGACACAGTCAAAGCATCAAGTTTTGAGCGTATTTGTATTTGCTTCAGTCGTTGGGCTATATTCTTGCAACAATTCAATCAAAAATTAATTCTCAATTAATCTAGCATTTTTTCCTTATTCTCTGTGTTGCCGCTGGAATCGGGACTATTTTCTGAAACTTCCGTCTTTTCTGCCACTTCTATTAAATTTTGTCTTTGCTTCGCTTGGTTATGTCCGTTTAGCAATTCAATCACAAAGTTGTTCTCAATCAATCACTGCCATTTTACTTTTTCTGTGTTAACGTTGAAATCAGGGCTGTTTTCTGACATTTGTATAGTGTGTATAGCAGTTTTTTCCTCGGTTTCTAAAATTCAGTTATGTTTATCTCGCTTGAAAGAGCTAGACCAGCCATGAAATTTGACGCTGCCCCGTTGATACGGCCAAAGTTCTTATGGCCTGTTGGTGGACGCCTTCATCGGGTTTCCATTGTAATGCAAATAGCCATATAGTGAGTAGCGCACGTATCATGATTCCAAGTAACATATGGGTCGTATCTTTATTGATGTTATTAAACTGGGATCAAAGTTTACATGTGTTAACCCGGGATTAGCTTAATCATACTTTGAACAGCTGCGCCCTGTGCTACGGTGGATTTAATCATGTTGTGAGTAGTTATGAACAACCTTGTGTAAATAACGTAGGTATATAGCACTATATGAAGTAAAGAAAGGTACTGGTTGTATCGTATCAGTGTAAGTTGTCGTATTATAAGTAGGCCACTCAGGCCACTCAAAGCTCTACCACGTGCGGTTTTATTTGGCTTTCATACAACACTTTTTGCAGCTATTTTATTTTTCCTTCTGACTTCAGCTAAAATGCGATAGATTAGTCTGATTTTCTGATTTTCCAGCGGAACTTTAAATTATACCTCTGGGCTCGGTTATTCGCTTATTAACGCTCATGTGCGATGAATCGTAAACCAAGGGTTTCATTTCACCCCCTAAAAAAATGCTTTATGCTCTCCTATTCTCTTAGTTGCCTATTTTCCATGTTAGCGCGCAGTATTGGCTGAGCTCGGTTTGCTGGGTACTGTATGCAGTGAAACAAGACAGCTACAGGGTTGGCAATAATTTGGCCGCGCTCGTGGCGTGGCCGTTTATTTTCTTATTGTTTTTACTAACAAGACGAGAAGCTTGAATGTAACCAAATAATCAGTTCCCAGCAAAGGTGAGGGATTACCCGCCACGGCCGAACCGAGGAACGAGGACGGGCAACCCCACCCGAAGCCAATACGAAGCCGCTACCAGAGAAGCGTTCTACCGTTAAGTACTCGACGCCTGAAATGATTCGATCGAGCAGGCTTGCGAGCCTCCTTCATTATGTGTTGTACTAGCCTTACACTTAACACTCAATTATGCCCAAACGGCATATATGCCACAGTAGAAAATTTTTGGGAGGTTGAAAGGGAAGAATCTCGCGACTTCGGTGATTCTGCTGTTCTCTCGTTGTGCGCTTGGAGCAAAAGAGGCCTTTGCAAGCGCTTCACGTCGTTAAGTACCGTAAACCCGAATGTCCCGGATAACCGGAAATCCCTCGGCCGGGAGCTGGGATTAAGCTATGCGAATCAAGCAGCATAAATTCATTTATCGTGGCGATAAATTTCCTTTAATGAGCTAACTCAACCTCACGAGCAAATTCAACCTTAAAGACTTATTACTCGGCCGACTTCCACGGGAAGGCCGAGTATAAATCTGGGCTTGGTTCTTCGTCGTTTTATTCTTTGTCGTGTTTCACCCACAAAGCTCACTTCCGGCGTTTCTGCGCAAGCGCAAGCTAAATATAGCAGTACCTCTTGGAAGGCCCTGGGGATGAGGTTGTACAAAACAAGGCCGCCATGTTAACACCACGAACACTAAAATGACGATTCACCATGAGTTTACGAGGTCTGAACAACTAATATGTAGACAGAAGTGTTAATACGATTGTTTGCTGAGTTCAGCATTGAGACGAAAGGTTTTAACATAGCCAAACTGAACTCCAGATGTTTTAATCGTGCCCCTGGCTTATACATAATAAACCGCTGTAATTTTAAGTGGTACATTTTGCTGAATAACTCAAGTACGGGATATCACACACTCCTGAGACTTTTACAGGTAGTTTAATTACATTTTTTGTACAATATCTTAATGTCTTGACATTATTTTTTAATGACGAGCGATTAGATTTTTTACTTCCGGGACGTGAAATCCAACAATAGAACTGTCTGCAGCAACCTTACTTTCTTTTTTACAGCAATGTCTCTGTTTCAAGTGACGTATTTCAGCAAACAGTTTCACCCTGCTGAATATTTTTTCTCCTCACATTTCACCGAGATTCCAGTAACGTTAATGGCAAAACATCCTGCGTTCTGTAATGGTCTTTAGTGCAAGCTAGCTGACCTATATGAGGAAACAAACTCCTGGCATCAAAAGCAGTCAAAAGCCACAATCATTCATTGTTTTATGGGTCATCGTTTTCTTCCTAGTCGGTCCATCTCATCCATAGTACAAGCAGTGTTGACTGTACCTGAAGAATGAGTTGTATTAGAGAAGGCAGAGCTACTATCTGCACATGATGAACATGATGCAATATTGAAAATAAAACATGGAAAGGAATTCAGATCTTGTTATTCTAACTTTGTCATAATATTACAACCGCGTAGATGAATCAGTGAAGTAGCAAATTGTAATTTCTGATTGTCTTTTTCGGGAGGCCGAGTGAAGGCCAATATGGCCTCTTGTTCAAGAAAAATTAAGTTAAAATTCACACTAACCTACGATTAGCTTGCTCGTGGCTTTTATCCACGCGTGCGTGCGTTCTCGAAACTCCCAAAAACGTTTCGGTCCTCATAAACTATTTTACGTGCATTGAGTGCTTTACCAGAGATTCGATTTGTAACATTTCTAGTTCTAACGTTATTATTATTATGTTGATGATGAACGTTCTCAGCTGTGCACCTATAAATTCTTCCTTGCACTCTCTTACAACCGGACCCATTCCTTATTATTATTATTATTATTATTATTATTATTATTATTATTATTATTATTGTCATTGTCATTGTCATTTTAAGTTGTGAGAAGATACGACTCTGTTTCTTATTCTTCAGTCTGTAAATATGTTGTAAATATGTTGTCGATAGTTCTTACTAATTATGACAATTTGAATAAAGATTATTATTATTATTATTATTATTATTATTATTATTATTAAAGAAAGCAGGCCACCAAATTGAGAAATGCACTCGTTTAATTTGCCTGAAAAGCAAGGTCTAGTCATCAGTCAAGCCATCAGAAAACCGGCTCATCAGAAAGTCGGCTCGACTTTAAACATGTTGTCACATCATTACATCTTGGCTAAGTGCAGTTAACCAAACAAAAATTAAGAATAGTTTCCGTTAGCTAAAATATAGCCGTTTTGAAGAAAATTTGGCATTTCTTTTCCGTTTGTCATCAACAAACAGGTCCTCGTTTATCTCCAGAGTTTCAGCCCATCTATGACACTGCCCCTTTAACTGGGATGACAACTTATACGGCGTTTGATCACGGTTGCGCTAGCGCTAATCGGGTTTCGGAAAAACTAGGCCCTGTTCTATTTCTAGGGTAAAGGGTTACATTTTTGTCTCTTTTTGGAAAAAGGTTCTTATTTTGCTCTTTGGAAAAGAGGAGTAAAATATCGGTCAAGACTGAAAGGTAAAAAATTTTTCAGTAGAGAGATTAACTCTTTCTTGTCCGGCTCTGCAATTTACCGGTCGCTGAAGACCGGTGCTTTGAAAACCTGTAACTTTTCCAAATTCCGGACTATGTTTGAAATGAGCCATTATTATTGCCAAATACTGAGTTTCTTAGACTTTATCACGCCGTAAACGTATTAAAAGTACCGATTTTCTTTGAATATGACTGTTTATTCTGTTACAAAACCAAAAACGCTCTATGACAACACCAAAAATAAGCAACTTTGTTTTGAAGCTTTGAAGACAAAAAAGTCCCTCTTCATACTAAGAACTCTACATTGGCGGTAAACTTCGACTCGACTTCTTGCAATCTGTTCCAATTTGCCCGCTCAATTCCTTATCCCGACCTGGGTAACGCTATTTGTTTTCAGTTGCTCTCACTGGTCTGACAAGTTCTGGGATATGCTTGGATGTCGAGCCACCCGGTCCTGCTGGCAAACTATTGCACCGATTGCATTAGTTACAAGTCAAAACTCGCCAAAATTGCCATACCATGTCCCGGAACCTACTCACAGAATGGCTAGGGACACAACTTCACTTTGCGAATCACCATGACTCGATCGAAACCTTTCGGCGGCTCACTTGGTGTGAAATTGCTTCCCACCTCCCTCTTCTTTCGGAGGATTGCCTCTACCCACCAACCCAACTTTATGATGCCTGGCAGAGGGCTTCTGAGGTGGAAAATGGCTCGAAAAACACACTTATAAATGAAATACGTACCGAGTTGTAGCTGAGTGATCGTTTACAAATAAACGACAGCTAGCGTGACAAACGTGACATGAAAGATAGAGCCTTCAATGTTGTGGACCAGTGATATTTCCGTGGTGACCCCTTATATGGAATAACTAGATCGATTTTACCTCAAACCCTCGAAAATTACAGAAAAACACGTACAAAATGGCGGACAAGAACGAGTTAAACTGGAGTCAAATTTGATCGCTCTTTGAACCGGACATGCAGGGTCCTTGACGACGGCGCAAAAATGAAACGTTTTCCTTCCGCTCTCGGGAACGAATAATAAATGTCAGCCAATTTTCACAGCAAATAAGTTCTTCCACGATGATGTATTGACGCCAGTGTTCAACTACGTGCACCCAGTTGTTCGAAAGTTGATTGACTTTGATTACTGATGAAACTGGAATCAAAGTTTTTACTAAATATACCTGCACTTACTAGCTTTATCGCGCTTCGCAAGGTCCTTGACTATGGCGCAATTATGAAATGTTCCCCTTCGCTCCGCACTTAGGAAGGAAATGATCACTGATCGCAGGCAATTTTCAGAGCATAAGTTACTGCAGGTATTAAAATTCATGTGGTGGCTCCATGAAAAGGAGGAACATTTATCAATTAAATTGCTTTGCAACATATTGAGCGGTGTAATTTCAATTAGGCGTAAGGATATTTTTTCAGGTTCCTGTAAGAGGCTATATATTAAAAAGTGACAGTAAATAAATGTAAAAGAATTATTATTCTGATATTGCCTTGGTAACAGTGTTTGTCTGGATACGAACCTTTTTGCGTGATGCATCCCCGCTTGCGTCCGAAGATGTTACTAGGGGGAAGTTTTCGGCCGAAAGAATTAAGAAATAAAAAAGCCCTAACCGTGCTTTGTTCAGTTATAAGGCACGCAAGGAAGTGACGAGAGCACGAAAGAAGTAGGAAAAAGCACGAGCCGTAGGTGAGTGCTTCTAACTACTTCTTGAGTGCCCTCGTCACTTCCTTGAGTGCCTTATAACCGAACACATGAAGCACGGTTAAGGCTTTTTTATTTGTTTTATAATAAAGAATTTCTTAATTTCCTCAAGCATTCGGCTAAAATTTTCGGAAAACTTTATTTTCCAAATCCCACGAGTGGCGTCATTCGTGCATCTGTACTCTCACAAGGCATGCAAAAACAGACCGTTCACAATCTTTGTTAGAATGGCTCAATACATTTCATTGGTTAAACACGACAAAAGCTGTCAAAATGTCAAACCATCAGAGTGCAAGTTGTCCTTTAGTGTAAAATCGCGATCAAAAAGCAAATTGTTCGGTGAAATTCGGCAGAATTTTGGCTCATGTATTCGCTAAAAAAAAGGCGTAATGATCAAGAGCTAGTTTTAAAAGATACTCAGGAAGGTGAATTTTCGAGTGAAAAAAGAAAGTGCAAAAGATTTTACTCGTGAAAAGCTTAAAACTTGGATCGGCTTGCATGGCGCCCGGCGTAGCGGGATTGTGTGGTTGAAAAACAAAATGATGATTCCACGGCATCTTGCAGCTCACGAAAAAGGGTCACAGAACACTGAGTTTACCATTAATGGGAGGAACGAGTAGCTCAAATTGGAGGACGAAGTTCTTTCTTATCCGTTTGCTATGTTTACCGATGCATGTTTTTAAGCGGATGCATGTTTTTTTTTAACTGATGGAAACCTCTACAACGACAGGTGAATTAAGCTTAAATAAATTTCAGCTTTGAACATTTGGTTTAATTGTTGTTACTTTTGTTCAGGACTGAAACTCGTATTTATCTGTCGACCGGATGTAAATGGTAATCATCTACACTCGTTTTGGACGCTTGTGCATTAAGAAGTAAGCTTAAGCTTAGTTGAACTGGTTTTTCGTTTGCTTTGCGAGCGAACGAGTGATTTTACTCCGCTTAGCTGACTGTTTTTCGACGTGCCTCAGCAATGTTAAGAAAATTTTGCACTTATGTTATTAACACGTAACTGGAATGAGTCCTCGTAAACCACTTGTGTTTTAAGATGTTGCTGAAACTGCCCTCGTCGCTGTGTTACTCGGACAATTTCAGCAACTTCTGAAAACACGCTTGACATTAATCCATAATTTTTAATGCTGTTATTTGTGGTGTTACTCGCAGAAACATCTTCCAAACCGCTCGTTTTCATACATATTTTCTTAGGTGTACAAGACGTCTGAGTCAAAATAAAAACCGATGGAAAAATTCAGATTTTCATTTGGGTCCATGGCGTGACACCGTAGCTGCCCGTGCATCATTACTCTCATAAGGCACGCTGTTTTAACCAATTGGAGTGCGCGTTATATCGAAACTTTATTATAATAAAGAAGAATTCTAAACAATGGTGAAATGACAATAGTCTCCTTTAAAGTGACTTTATTGTTTGAGCTAATTCAACCTTTACTCAAAGAAAAGGCTTAAGTCTAAACTAAAAGACAAAATTCTTCGGATGTGATTAATCATGGTTTGATTAAATGGTTCTTTATGTGGCATAAATTAAACCTGCTAGAATTTTCTCTTTTCTTATATTACCACCATGTTTAACAATGTTTCCCTTTGATCTTGGTCTGCAACACTGAGATAATCCCAGAACCCTCGTAAAATTATTCCGTCGCTCCGTTGGTTTTATCATCTGGACTGTACCACATTTATCGATATCCTGCGAGGAGTTTAATAATATATATCTACAAAGCATTATTTACATGCATATGCATTTGTTTATTTTTTCCCCACAACTTTTACTTGTTCGTGAAACTTAGCTTTGGATTGAACGATTTTACCCTCTACATAAGATGTATTTCCTACTATAAACTGACTTGATGACTGGTAAGCATTCTTGACAAGATTCTGTGCGTACAAAAACAATTAAGACTTTTAAAATATATATATATATATAAATCATCATTATATCGTCACAAACAGACACCAGCTCAGTTTGGCCCAAGGGAAGGGGGGGGGGGGGGATATAACGACTGCGCGGATTTAAACTTTCCTTCAAACATATTACGTATCGATTTGCATGAGATTTGGTTGTTCACGTGACTGAATGTTTCAATTGTAACGGGATCACGATAGCCATAATCTTATATAGAACTTGAATTATTAAATTTCGATTAAAAACTAAAACAATTAGTTTGTTGGCGTAACATTTGCATTTCTACACCAATTCAGTCGGTGAATTTGAATTGGTTTTGATCCCATTTTGGAAAGAATTTGGCCGACGACTTTCAGGTTTTCAAGAAATCGAGAAACCAAAATGGCGCCTACGCATCAGAATTCCAACGTAATATGCCATCAGCCCACTTTCTAGCCTGCGTGGCAGACTGAAGGGGGGCACAGGCGTTCTTTCCTCTCCCTCTTCGGAGCGCCACGCGCCCAAATTCCTCCTTCCCATTTTCCTTTCCCTGCCACTCAGACTAGCCCACTTCGTGGGCCTTAAAGGGGCTGTTTTGGACGTGCTTTATACTCTCCATGTTAGAGAGTATTGTCTTGAATTAAAAAAGCTACGAAGGGGCCCTCCCAAAGTAGCCTCAACGTCTGCACGCAGGCTATCCCAAAGGCGCAAAAAGAAAAACAACAGGTCAAATAGGTTAAATTTTTACAAAACGAAGAAGAAATTTATCTTTAAATCTATTCTCGGATAAGGACGATAAACCGTAGGCCCCGTCTCACAACTCTTCATAATTCTCTGATTCTGTGGGACGTAAAAGAACCACTAGGGACGTAACAAAACTCTAGCAGTGACCACCCCTAGTGTCTGTCTTAATTTGATATTGATATTACGGGGGCACTCATAACTCAACTTCATTAATTGTAAACTGCGTTATAAGCAGTGTGGTAAAGTCCCCCGGCCAGTGTTGTAAACCGCCATGAGACTATGTGATATGAGCGGTATATAAATACACATTACATTACATTACATTACATTACATTACATTCCTAGGCCATTCGACTGAATGTTTTAGGTGTCTCTATTTCCAAGCCTGTATCACTCGGATGCTCCCTTTTCAAAATTTCACCCCAACAATGTAATGTATGTATTATCCACAGCTTTAGCTCGTTCAAGTTACACATACGATGTCGTACTAAGCGCAGAATCAGCGCTGGTCGTGCTGTCAAGCCTTCCATATGCTGGTCTTCCTGTAATCGGCCGATAACCACCACCGTTGTGCTCCACCACCGTGTCTTGGGTCCCGGAATCTTGACTGAAGCCAAGAAAGGTGAGAAGCCTGTGTTTCCAGAAAGGCCTTTCCCAAATACTGCTATAGTCTATGAAATTTATCTTCTTTAGCTTAGCGGGTAGATATTTGGAATCTACGTCATCAATTCTTATAACAACCAAACTGTTATCGCGTTTTTTGACACGGCGATAAATCGCGAGGTCCAGCTCATAAATGCAGTCGTTACTTTTCAAAAAGTTTTTCGAAAACACTGCTATGACTTTGTAACTTTCATATACACTCTTCGCCATGTTTTTCGGATAAGCAACGCCAGGTTCAAAGTCCCTGTAGTGTATGCAGCATTTTAAATTATGTTTTTCTTCTAAAAAGGTAAGAAGTTCTTTCGTCCATAAGATGTCTTCGTGTTTGAATATTATGAACGCGTGGTATTTGTAATCTGTGGACAGTAAAATAAAAAATCAGGAATCACAATTTGTGTCTATTTACTAAGGTAAAATATTGTCTCATAGTGCTAGTATGATCAACTTCACATATTTCCTATCTAGGCCATTTTGAAATATAAAGAGGTAGTCTGAACGAGAAGAAGACTGCTGTCTACTATTTTCAAATACCTCTTTCTGTTTCAGAGATATTTAAGTTTGTAAAATATGCAAATTAACCTCATGATGACGTCATAAGCTCAACTGAATTTTGATCAAATATAATGAAAAAAGATATCTCAGCCAATTTGTATCAGAAACGTTTGATTCTTTTCAGTAGGATTCTACTAAATGTGCTCCACAATACGAGCGTAACAGTATTGTTACTGTAGTGTATTAGGACAGCGGTAGTTCGCAATTATATCGTAGAACTTGCGGTGTGAGAGAGAGCGGGGAAGTGACCAGTGATGTTCTTTGTGTACTCTTTAAAAAGCGTATGTTTTAAGCCTTTGTGGCGTCCCTTTGTGGCTTCACTACACTACAAATTGGCGACGAGGAAGTCGAATCAGTATTACATCGATGACAAGGGAATCACGAACGCTGTTCGGAGAAAACGCACAATTACTTCATTTAGCAGGTATGGGTATGAAACTAATGGAAGTCTAAGATATTTACGAAGATCTTCCATCCCGGGCCGATCAATACCGAGGAGGAGGATGTATTTAAAGTGTGTCTTCGAAAGTTGGGTGCTTATTTTCGAGCCGAGGACAACATGCCGTTTGTGCGACACGTTTTTCACCAACTTGCGCCGACACATGGGGAGACCACTGACAAATTCATGGTTTCGCCTGTCATTGCAATTCTGGAGAAGTTTTGAACGAAAATTTGCGAGACTAATTGATTGGAAAGCTGCCTGATGTCGACTTGAAGAAGAAGCTGTTGGAAGAACAAACAGCTGAGCCAGTGATCCCAGTGAGCATTGGTGGAGTCAGCGGAGACATGTTGATTGACTCAGGTTCTGCAAGCAGCCTAATTAGCATGATGGGTAATTTGTAGGAACTAGAACATAAAACACTGAGTTACAACCATGCTCAAAGAAGTTGTATGCTTATGGGAGGTCGACCGCTTGAAGTTGAAGGTCAGTCTCAGTGAGAGGTGTCTGTTTACAGACAGATTTTATTGTGGTCAAGGCAGGGCGTGGCTTGCATGTTGCGATACGCCGCATACGCCACAGTTCTTGGAATCCTTCGTGTGGGCCCAGCAGAGACTTTCAATGCAGGGAACTGTAACACTGTTCATGACAATTTTCTCGGGGAACTCAAGGCAAAATACCCCAGTGTTTTTCAGGGAACTGGGAAACTAAAGGATCATCAGTTCAACCTACACATTGATCCCAATGTAACACCAGTGGTTCAAAAGATGCGACGAGTGCCTTTTTCATTAAACGTTAAGGTAAATATCAAAGTTAATTAATTGAATCATCATTGAAAGGGTTAATGGTCCTACAACATGAATTATTCCCATTGTTTTTGCCCCATAAACATCAGGAGACATTTCAGATAGGGTCTTCACCCAGATCTGGTTAGATGCTGAGTCAACGGATATCACTGACTTCGCCACTCGTGAAGGAATATTTATGTACAAACGTCTGAGCTTTGGTGTAATTGCTGAGCCAGAAAAGTATCAGCATATCATCACCCAGTCAATGGCAGGTGTACAACGTGTGGCTAATATAGCAGATGATCTTATCGTTCATGGTGTAGACACAGAGGGACATGACAAGAACTTACATAGTGTGTTGGAGCAACTTAATGAGAAGCAGTTGACTGTGAACGCTGATAAGTGCACATTCCGGATGAAAAGAGTGGTTTTCATGTGTCTTTTGCTTAGCAAGCGTGGAATTGGGCCGACTAAGGAAACATTCAGAGCCATTGTAGAAGCAAGTAAACCACAGACAGCTTCATAAGTTCGTAGCTTGGGGCTTGTGGTATTCAGTGCCAGGTTTATCCCTGATTTTGCCACCACTGCCGATCCTCTTAGGAGACTTTCAAGGCAAGGAGAACCGTTTATGTGGAGTAAGGAGCATGAAGAATTATTCCAGAAATTGACGAGTCAAGTGGCAAGTGCACCAGTTTTAGCTTACTTTGATAAGCATGCGCCAGTCCGGTGGGGCTTGGAGCATTGCTGGTGCAAGAGAAAATATGACCGAGTCGTGCTGTCTGCTACGCCAGTCGCAGTCTGCGTCAAGTGGAGCACTGTTACAGCCAAACTGAGAAGGAGGACCTAGCTTTGGTCTACGCGTTTGAACGCTTACACCTCTACTCTTATGGGCTCCCACAGTTTGGTCTTGTAACAGACCATAAAGCACTCAAAGCCATCTATTCAATCAAGTCAAAACCTTCTGACAGGATAGAACGCTGGGTTCTGAGTCTTCAACCCTACAACTATCACGTTTTTTATCACGGAAGAATATAGAGGATGCCCTTTCTGACTAACAAAGATACCTGCTTCAAATCAGTCCCGCGAGATGATGGATATGTACGTATGGTAGCTCTGCATTCTGTCTCTGCTGCACTCAGAATAAAAAATATTGAACGGAACTCAGCACAAGATCCAGAGTTGCAAGCAGTCAGAAATTGCCTAGTTCAAAGAAAGTGAAACACTGCTCCTAAGCCGTACTTGCCTATGCGCAATGAGTTGACCTTCATCATCGTAATTCGACAATGAACAAGAACCACAAGCTCTTCGCAAGATCGAGAGTTGTCAGTCTGGCTCATGAGGGGCACCAAGGAGTTGTAAAGACGAAGGAGAGACTTCGAATGAAAGTCTGGTGGCCTGGAATGGATCCCGATGCAGAGAGAAGATGCTCAGAGTGTTATGGCCTGCCAGCTGGTTACTAAGAACGTTCCACCTTCGCCAGTGAAACCAACGATGCTACCCAAACAACCGTGGGAAGATGTAGCTGTGTATCTGATGGGTCAATTACCGTCTGGAGAACATTTGTTAGTGCTCGTTGATTATTATAACCGGTGGATGGAAGTTGATGTCATCCGATCAACCTCCAGCAAAACCATTATTCATTGTCTGGATATCCAGTGTGCAAGGCATTGTATACCTGGAGGTCTGCGTACCGACAATGGTGCCAACCTAGTGTCCCAGTAAGTGGATGAGTATCTGAAAAATTGGGGGTCTAACATGATAACACGACACCTCTTTGGCCACGTACCAACAAAGAGGTGGAAAGGCAAAACAGATCGCTTTTGAAACCGGTTAGAGCAGCTCACGCTGAAGGGAAGGATTGGAGAAAAGAGTCAAACAAGTTCCTTTTGGCGAACGGTCAACGCCACATTCGACCACGGGACCTGCAGAGTTGTTGTTTAGAAGGAAGATTGCCTGATACACCCAAAAGGAAGCAGTCTAACAAAGACTATGTTGATAGGAGGTTTCACGCAAGAGAACTTGAGGTAAAGGAAGGAAACATTGTTCTGTAAGAGAATTAGAAAGAAAATAAGCTGCCATCTTGCTATGAGAAGTAACTCTGATCACCACCAGAGATTGTACCTACTGCAATATCTGCAGTTGAGCATCCTTTGAGGAGATCCAGCAGGTTTGCTAGCCATCCGAAGTTGCTGAACGATTTCTATATTGAACGCTAGTTAGCCAAATCTATGAACTGTCACATTTGTTGTTGTGTTACTTGAGTGAAATTTATGCTTTGAACATTTGTATTTGAACCGAACTTCAAATGGATGTTTCACAGAACTGTTCGTTTAAGTTCTATGTCACTGGAAAGTAAGCATTATGGCAAAGAAGGAGAGGGGTGTAGTGTATTAGGACAGCGGTAGTTGGCAATTATATCGAGGAACCTGTGGTGTGTGTGAGTGCGGAAAAGTGACCAGTGATGTACCTCGTGTGCTCGGAATTTTTAAGCCTTTGTGGCTTCACTACACTACAGTTACAATGGCAATAGACTGGGTTCCAGACTTTCCTGATATTAAGGGCTTTGCTGGTCACCTTTGTGTTCTGTTTTGATAGTTGCCAACGGTGCCTCATCTGCATGATCCAGCAAGCCTGTAAATTTGTTAGATCGAGTTTGTGGCCTTGTTAAATGTTTTTTTGAACCTGAAAATCTCTAAACTATTGAAATCAGGTTGGAGGGGACTAAAAAACAATCAGTTACCACAGGAACCAATTTGTTTTATAGTCGTAAGTGTGTTGCTTGTAGAACTATTAGCCTACCACGTTTAATGGTCTCTGCTGCAAATTGAATGAGATATCTCTATACATATATATTTCAATGTGATGTACTAAAGAAATGTAAAATAAAGTGTTGTTGTTGTTGTTGTTTGTATACTTGATATTATATTCGGTTGAGTCTATGACGTCAACAGACCTCTCATTTGCATTTTTTTTTTGACATATTTTTCAAATTTATATATCTCAAAAACCAATGCAGATATTTACAAACGGTGGACGGGTTTTTAATCTTTCCTAGAATTTTTAATAGTACCACTTTAAATTGTTAGGCACATTGGGACTTTCAACTAGCAAGAAATAATCCGGCCAGAGGAAAGAAAATAGTGTGATTAAAACCTCGACTATCCGGACTTGATGGGACTGTTGTACCGGTAAATAGTCCAGGCAATCGAAACTATGGATATTAAGGAAAACATGTAAAAGTGAGATTATTGGGAAATCAGAATGTAATTCGATTGCGTACTGTATCGCACCATTTAACTTCATGCAAAATCTGTGGTGTAAAACGTTCGCTCTTTTAAAAGAAACAAACCTGTTATCCATAACCAAAACTTAACCTAATAGCCTCAGTAAATTTCAAAATAATTCACAATGATAGTTTCTAGGACTTGTCAATATTCTGGAAAAATCTGAGCCAGAGAAAAGAATCTGGATAATCGAGGTTTGACTTTATGACCTTTGATCACAGTTAACATAGGATTGGCGTTAATTGGGCTTCAAGCACCTTTGCGAAGGTACAGCCAAACGCTGTTACCCTAAAGGAAATCATAATTTTCAACACTCGTAATGCCAGCAATGGAGGTTTCCGTATCAGATGGATAGAAAACCACATTCTTAACTTGAAAAAAAGTACAAACCTGAAGGTAAAAGAATTGGTCCTCTTTTACATCGTCGGAGGTACATCAATGGAATAGCAGTCAAAACGAGACCAACCAGAATTCCTAGCGATATCGCCGCATAGTGAGCAACTGTGCCATTAGAGCCTGTCAAAAAAAAATGATGAATCGAATATATCGTAAATGGAATTAGTCCATTATTGCAACGTGAAATTAGCAGGAGGTCGACTCCGAATCCGCGCATGGCGAGAAATGAGGGTCATGAGGGGACGGAGTCACTTCAGATCAGTCTAGAGAGCTGTCAATTACTTTCCTTTCTTTGGTGAGATGCTATGGATGATCGTTGCTATAGAAATTTGCACGCGGCTCAAAATTAAAAAAAAAAAGGCTGCCCTGTCGAGTAATCTTCGGTTGTCTACAACAGCGAAGAAATAAAGATAATAAAGAAAACTTGTTGTCTGGAAAACTTTCGCTAATAAATAAATCGATTTTTGTCTGTTTAGCAGAAATATCGGACATTCTACGCGTGTGAAAGTGTACTGTACTTCGAACAACGACAGCGTATTGAAAATTTGATTTCCTCCCGTTTAATTTTCCCGCGATCTCACCGCAAGGATTTCTTGTCATTCTCAGTCTTTTACCTAGGATTTCTCTCCGTAAAAAGCCTGGGAAAGAGAAGAATGATATAACAAAATGGCCGGCGGTACTTGGTACTTGCGAAACGTCCACATCACTCATGACGCTTCGTTGGAGACTTATCTTTGAAAAAGGTCCATCTTCAATGCTGATTACCGCGGTGGACCGAAACTGTGATAGAAAAACAGTTCCATGGATCTGAACGACATTGTTTCGGAACAGTAATTCTGATTGATACCAGGGAATTCTTTCCCGCACGGGCTTGATTCAGCTGGAAACGCGCGCGCTCTGCTAGCAGCGCCTTTCTTAAACTCCGAAAAAAAAGACTCTAGCTGCAGAAATTGAGCCGGGTCTTTCAACTCGCCGCAGCCCCAACTTGTGGGCTAGTCAACCCGGTTTATTGCCGTCAAACTTTTTTTTTTTTTTTTTTTTAACGCACTCATTAATTTTGTTGACTAAACCGGAGGTCAAAACTGAGCCCACAACACTGAACCCACGCCATTCGTCCTGGACTCGAAATTGTATCCAGGCAACAACGAGTGCATGCTCAGTAACGACTTGACTCGATTTCTGCAGCAAGGTGCTGGAAACGGCATTCTGCCCTACTTTTCTTACCAAAGAAGAAAGCTCAACTGTAAAGTTCAAAACCGTGGCGGATAAAGCTGGCAATTAAGTAATTTTTGTGCCAAAGAACGACTATCGATGTCAAAGAACAGGATCCAATTGATACCAGTAGAAAAGTCAAAAGCTTAGAGAGGTATGTCAAAAAAATTAATTCTCTTCACTCAGGTCTCTCTACTTATGCTCGACATATATTTCGCGTGATTTTTTCTAATTGTCGCTACGAACTGCGCACGCGTGTCACTCCGGTTTCTTGCCATGTAGAAGTCGGTTGAGCAACGTTCAGTTCGGTTCTTCAAATAAAGCTATTCTAAATGACACGCTTTGCATCTACTGCTGGGAGAATGATTCTTTTATCCATACCTTTTGTAACTGTCACTGGTCTAAAGAATTTTACTCGGAAGTTATTAAATGGTTTAATGCAGAAAATGTTGCCTCTCTCTCGCTATCTCCAACTGAAATTCTCTTCGGCAAAGCACCCTTCAAGACTGATCCAGTAATACGGGAATTAAATTGTACCCTCCTCTTTGCTAAATATTATCTGTACACGCAAAAATTAGCAAAAAATAAGATATCTTTAGAAGAATTTAAAGTGAAGTTCTATTCTAGATTCCATCCTGAAAATTTGCCTCGGTAATACTTACTTGATTTATAAGAATGAGTTACAATTATATTATTATTACCAATAAGAGATCGTGCAGTCAAGATGTCTATATATATATATTTTTTTGTAAATAGAACACTTTAAATCATTCACCTTAACCCCAGTTCAGTGTAGCTTGAGTGTAGTCCTTAGTGTGTGACATTTGTAATTCTCTGTATTGTAATCTATATTGTGTGTTTGTCAATAAAGCTCAACAACAACAACAACAACAAAATAAAACAAGATAAATCTATTCTAAACTTCACGAGGTAATAAGAATTTGTTTTCGAAACGTTGATTGTCTAATAACAAAAAACAATACTTTGCGAAATACAACTATGACGAAAAGATAAAATCGATTAAGGTTAATTGTTGCACACAACATGGTCATACTCAATTAGGGTGTCTGTTCCCTTTTCAAATTGAATCAGTTATTAACAAATGAACAGAAGAATGCAGCTTTAAACCTTACCTGATGCGGTGTCAGCTGTAATAGGGGAGCTTGTAGATGTGCTTGATGCGGTATATGCTGTTGTAGGGGAGTTTGGGGGTTTGCTTGATGCGGTATGTGCTGTAAAAGGGACGCTTGGAGGTTTACCTAATGCAGTATGTGCAGAAACAGGAGTGCTTGAAGGCTTTCCTTCATCCGTGGCTGTCAGAGAAAAGAAGAAAAAGAAAGTTACTACCTTATCATAGGAAATTAACTCTCGTATTAATTAAAGTGTTTGAAACTAACGAGACTTAAATTAACGCGAATTGAAGGAAAAATTACTTTCCAATAAAAGAAATTAACAGGGAAGAGGTGCTAAAATAAAAAAAATTTAACAGGACTTACACAGAAAACCGATTTGTTGAGAAAACAGCAACAAATATATTTTAACACCAAACTTTTAGCCTTCTTTACACCAAGTGTAAAAATCCGCTAGGCAAATAAAGTTTCGTGGAATATTCCCTAAACGTGGGGTCTAAGCCAAGGAATCTGGCCACATCGAGCGTTCTTGACAATGTCCATGATCCCGGCGGATTTCCACCTCGATAAAATATTAATAATAATAATAATAATAATAATAATAATAATAATAATAATAATAATAATAATAGTAATAATAACAATTTATTAGTAGTACTTCCACGAGGTGGCTCTTTATCTTCTAATTACAAATCTCAAAATCAAATTAAATCAAATGTTGGTTTTGAGGACAGGGGAAAACCGCAGTACCTGGAGAAACACCTCTCGGAGCAGAATAGAGAACCAAAAAACTCGGCCCACATATGACATCGAGTCCGGGAATCGAACCCGGGACGCATTGGTGGAAGGCGAGTGCTTTTATTTCTTTCTTTCTTTTTTTGTTGTTTTGTTTTGTTTTGTTTTTGTTTTTTGTTCAGAGATATGATAAACAATTTAACTTTGCAAAAGATTGATCTGAAATATAGTGGGTGAAAAAAACCTATTGTTTTTTACTTGACAAGAATGTCTGGAGTGTGTGGAAAGAATTTGAGGTGAAAATAATGGAAGTTAGGCCTCACAGAAAATAACGCGACTTTCATTTCATGAGGCGTTAATTTTCTATTATAAGGCAAATCTCATTACAGTTTTGATAATTGTTGCATGTTCATAATCAGTATTTCAGTCAACATTACGAATTTGCAACCTGTCGACATTACAGCCATGAAGAACGTAGCAGTACGCAAGGCCCCTTGCCACATGAATCCAGTTTAAATTCCTAGCTCCCACATTTCTGCTAAGGTCTCCCATACGCCCAGTACGTGGTAGAGCATCCGAAGTGGTAATTGGGTCATAGGTTCTACTCCTGTTCGGAGAACATGGAATTGTTTTTCCGCGTATGAGTGTGTTAGCATAGGGAAAAAACGAATTCAAATCAGGGAATGTTTCCCTCAGCTGAAACAGCTATGAACCGTATATATTTCAAAAGGCACCTATAAGCATTGACGGAACCCAAAGCACGGAAGTTTCTAAGGCAAAACAAAAGTGTTGGCTGGGTTGAAGCTGTGAAATCAATTATGAAGCTTAAGAGAAAACTTACGAAATTCCGGAAAAAACATCTGAATCGGTGACATGGCATTAGTGAAAGGAAGGCCAATAACCTTAAAAGCAATAAGAACAAAACGCATCGTGAATTTGCAGTCTTATAGAATACGACAGTAATATTATTCTAGATGTGTTTGCCTTGATGTCTCGAGGTAGACAAGACGGACTGGGTTGACATACACAATATAATCCGTGGGTAGGCAGGTAGATAGGTCAGGTAGGTAGATAGGTAGATAGCTCAGGGAGGTAGGTAAGTAGGGAGGAAGGTATGTAGGTAGGTAGGTAGGTAGGTAGGTAGGTCAGGTAGGTAGGTACGTAGTTAGGTAGGCAGTAGGCACGCAAGCAGGCAGGTAACTAGGTAGCCTTCATCTAAACACGATAACGGTTCTAGATCTAAAAAGCTTGTTGGGTCGTGTATAAGATTAAGCAATATAATTAAATACTAGCTACTAGCGTAACCATCAACCTAATAATCAATCCAGTTAAGGAGGCTGGAAAGAGTTTTTAGCCGCGCTAACCGCAATCTAACCACGCCAGAACTAAGAAGCACACGTCAGCTAAATGAATCAAAATCACAATTAAAAAGTCGCGCGCGCGGCACACCGGAAGTCAAATGCTGCGTAAAATCGCGCGAACCGGAAATAAAACCTGCGGAAAACATTTGTTCTTAGCTCGAAATTTTGCGCGGCACCATTTATGATGGCACTTCAAATATAAAAGTTTCGGAGAAAATTATCTAGTACAATTTTCTATAAGCCATAAAACGAGCTTTTTTTCTAATAAATAAAATTATACTAGATAACTTTTTTTTCATACTGTCTGAAAAGTTAAAGAATTTAGGGAGCTTTCCAATAAAGAAATAAAAACGGTAGGCGACCGAATTAGTTTCTCAGATAATTTACAAAAACTGAAATTTAAAGCACCTTTTCGTGGACCTGGCGCGTTACCATGGTAACTGATATGACGTCATAAGTACCCTTAAAGTATAGCTCAACAATAGAGCTACAAAGAGAGATATAGTTTGCCCACGCCATTAAATGTTCTTCTTTGTAATCTTTCATCATTTCACAAACACTACAGCAACGAAAAACCCTTTCGAGCCTCCTTAAATAGCAAACTCTTGACCTGAAAATAAGTTTCAAACTTTGTCAAACTGTTTGTCTATTTGGATAACCACTAAGCGGTGAACTTTAGAAAATTAGTGAAAATGCGTCCAAATTTATCATTCAAATTACTGAAAACCTTTCGATTAAACTCTGAGAGACAAAGACTGATATAAGGAAGTCAAGTTTTTTCTTAGCTAATTACCTGCAAATAAATAGGATTTGGGTATTGATAGTAATAGGAGGAAATATTTACAGTGAAAAACGTCTGGTTCTGTAATAAAAATAAAATGGAAATTAGTAAGCAAATTAATATACGATAATATTGTTTAAAGTAAATATTGTTTAAGGTTGTGAAAGAAATTTTCACATGTCGCCACTGCAATACAAACGTTACGGAGAGCTATTCCTAAGTATTGTGATGAATGATCTTGTTTAAATTGTCATCTTGTACAAAAAGCAGAAAAAAGATCGGGTAGCACAATGAATAGACACTGCCAAAATATTTGGTGTAAAGAGCGGTGGAAAAGTCAGTGATGTTAGGCAATATTCCTTTGTAAGGATACACAGGTTCTCAAAAACTGTGTGTCAAGAACGGCCTCAATACTGCCACAAATGTATACTACTCAACAAAAAAGCAGCTTTTATATGAAAATTATTGAATAGCACTACTGGAATAATAATAATAATAATAATAATAATAATAATAATAATAGTAATACTAATGATAATTTTTATCTTAATAATAAAACAGACTTTATTTCCACCTCAAAATATTTACAGTAATTAC